>VZTN01016806.1:34779-159466 GCA_013400515.1 Erpornis zantholeuca
GGGCCCGGCTGCGCGCCCCGCCGGTGGCGGGCACCGGGGCGGCCTGAGGGAGCCGCCATGTTCCGTGCGCCGCCTCGGAGGAGAGGAAAAGGATTTAGCCGAACAATGCAACAGCCGCTCGGTGTTTATTGAGTAAATGCAGGGGCCAAGTGTACAACAAGTGCACGTGGGACGTTTCGCCTTAGGGTTAGCGCTATTTCTTAGCTATTACTCCAGAATAACACGCCGGCAGCACTTTGGATGTGAACACCGCATCGTTTTCCCAGAATCACGGAATAGGCTGATTTGGAAGGGACCCACAAGGATCAAAGTCCAACTCCTAGCCCTGCAGAGGCACCCCAACAATCCCACATGTGCCTGAGAGCGTTGTCCAAACGCTTTCTAAGCTCTCTCAGGTTTGGGGCCGTGACCATTCCCTGGGGAGCCTGTTCAGTGCCCGACCACCCTCTGGGTGAAGAACCTTTTCCTAATATCCAACACACACCCCCCCCGACACAGCTCAAGCCGTTCCCTTGGGTAAGCCCGTTTTAGTCAGAAGCTGTGATAACGTAAGCCTATAACCTAACCTAACTCTAACTACTGCAGCTAATAGCAAACAAGTAAATACTTAGCCCACAAGCAAGGTGACTTTTCAATGTGGTCTTCACTCGCTGACAGGTTGTTCCGGTTGTCCATCAATGTCTGGCTTCTCTTCCTTCTTGCATTTAATCCCAAAGAAACTGAAGAGTTTCATTAGCATTAGATCAACAATCTCCTCTTCTTCTGAAGCCTGAAATAACAACAATAAGTTTCTCAGAGGTGCACAGCCAAAGTGGATTCAGTGTCTGCTGAAGCCAGAGCAAGTTGCAAGACAAAATCTCTACTAGAGCTGAAATAAGCCACTTTCAGCAGAGCACAAGTGACTGCCAAGCAAAACATCGTGCCGATATTTTTATCCAGGCGGAAGCCCCAAATGAGTATGAAAACTATAGAAATTTTGGCTATCAAGTCCCATGGAAATCTCTCTGCAGGAGCCTGGAGTGTGCTTGCCAGCTCCCATACAGCCCATGGTATACACAATGAGACACCCACCCATTCACTAGATTAAGTGAATGAAAAAAACTCAATATATCTTGTCTTCTATCAACATATTCTTTGTTTTCATCTCCCTTGACTTTATTTAAAACATAGAGGAGTTCTTCTCAGTACTGGAGTGCTAAGCTGGATTTCACACTATCAATAGCTTGAATGGGTCAGGCACTCACAGTGAGAGCTTTAAAAGGAGCTGTAAAGCCTCAGGCACTTCAGTAGCAGTTTTGGCACTGATTTCAATATAGCCCAGCACAAGCCTAAGAGTTTTTTGCTGGATTTAGTATGTGAACAGAAGACTACAAATCAGATCTGAACAGGGACTCATATGAACAGGAATGGACAGTGTAAATCTGGAAAATCTGAAGTGTACTTTCTGGACAAATGTTGCCTTCTTAAGAGTTGGACTGAGTTTACATGGTTTTAATCCATGGTTGAATACCTGAGTAAGCACTGAACAAAAAATGTTAAAAGCAAGAGAGCTTAGATGAACAAACCTGGTAGTGCTTCTGCTCCTCACTAAAAGCAACCAGAATCACCGAAATGAACAGATTCAGTACCACAAATGTCATAAAAATTATGCAGGATCCAATTAAGAAGGAGCCTAAAATTGGATTGTAGTCCAAGACCTGTATAATGCATAAGGTAAGACATCATATTGTGATTACAACAACAGACAAACAAAAAACCATACATACCTACATACATACATACAAGCAGTTAAGACCCAACAAGTTTGTCACTTTGAAAAACCTGTATCTAATCAATTATGTCATATGTATTATACATATATATAAATTTTCTGCTTTAGTCACTGTCCTGTGTTGATACCACATAGTAAAAAGACAATATAATATTTTATATATGTGTGTGTGAATATGGGCGATTTTGAGTGGGTTTTTTTGAGTATTTGCATTTGATTGTAATGGTATGTCCATTTCACATGAAAGTTGACAAGTCTGGAGATCTGTTTATCCACAGAACAGCTGCTCCTTCCTCCTGCCTCAACTTTCAAAATAGATGAAATCTCTTTATGAATTTATTTTATTTTACTGTATGCTTTACAAAGCAGTACAGACTGTCAGAGACACTTATAAACCAAGGGTTGTAAAAAATCTAAACCCTAATCTTCATATAAGTTACAGAATATGAATATATTTTAAAGATTAACATGAATGGGATGTAGAGGTGAAAAGGTTTGTATCCAATTACTGATCTTCAAAGTCACCCATATCCTATTGGATCCATGGTCTAAAAACATGCACCAAGGAGGACTTCACAGTCAGAGATGTCCAAGAATTAATCCACAAAGAAATGTTAAAGGATATTGAAATATTTGAAAGATCTTACTGGAAAAGTGATATATAAAGAATAACAAAAATAAAAACTAACATGTAGTTCCCTTGTGGAAGGTATTGCCTTTCTTGGGAAGATAGAGGGTGTGTTCAGAACAAACACAGGGCTTTGCTCACATTTTTATCTGTAGCTTTCTAAGGAAGTTGCTCAAAGCTTTCAATCAATTAGTAACATCTCTAGTTGAAATGTGAGCAGGTTCCTTAATGAAAGGTTCATGATGAGCCTCCTCATGGTCAAAATAGGACATGAAAGAAATTTCACTTGGCATCTTTTTCTTGCTCAGAGAAAGTGGCTGCTTTAAGAAGCTGTGGAGCTTGCAAAATTAGATTAATGTTTAACACTAATTGAAAGTCCTTCTATTTGCTGGGTCAAAGCATATTTGATAGCCGAGATTCCAACTGTATGGTTGTAAACTTCTAAAAATTAGATGTAGTACCTCCTCATAGTTGAAGATTCCCAGCTGAAGGCTGACCATGGTCTCTGCCGAATCAAAGAGAGTTTTGTAAGAGTAGAGCTTCCATCCAAATATCAGGTTTGCCTGCAGAGGGCAGAAGTCATGTCTTGAGTCATGATCAGAATCAGCAGAGTCCTTGCTGCAAAATGTGTTTAGCTCTAAGACCTTTTATCACGGATATGGGAATGTCTTATATCTGCTCAGCTTGCCACTAGTTATGTAAAAAATATACTTATTTTCTACTTATAAACTAGCCAAACAGAAAATGACACTTTCTGAACTGTCCACAATTTAAGTTTTATCCAGAAAATCTTTTTTTTCTGTACTTTGTTCTTTGTCACATCTATTACACATAGAGAATCCTTATTTTTCAGCTCAGTGTTTGATTTTTCACTAAATTTCAGTTTGCAAAGAACTGATAAGTGGATGTTTTAACTTCACTTTCACTCATACAGAAGACTTGGGCTGCAAGCTGCTAACCTAAGATTTAGACAGGCAGCTTTATTCCATTTTACATGGCAAAGTTATGCTGCTTTTAGCATTCAGAAATAGTTGATTTAACCTGGCAGTGCCTGGAAGCAGACTGCAGACAACAGAAAGCACTGTGGTACTCACAGCAATGGAATAGGCGAGGAACATGATTGCAATAACAGTGATGAATCCAGAGATATCACCCCATGCCCTCCTTAGCGTTGAAGTGATCATGTTCAGTTTAGGGTTGAGCCTCAGCAGATGCCACAGTTTCACTGTGGAGAGAAGCACCAGGAATGCAATCAGGTAGCCAAGAGCTGCATCAGCTCTTGCTGTTTCACTGAAGCTTGTGGAGCTGTTAGGAAAAAAAGAAAATACAAAATATATCATGCACACAGAATCCTTTGAAATCCTGGACACAAATGGATATGCTGGAAAAGGCATTTACTCTGTCCTTGGTTTCAGTGGAGACCTGATGAGTTCCTGCTTGAGTGTTCCCACCAGCACTTCCTACTGCGTGCACACAAAGAGCTCAGTTGTGCATGGCTTAGGGTTTTTTTTAAGGAGATGAGGTCTAAGCTGTAGCCCAAATTCTGCTCATTATCCTATGATTCTACCACCTCTTCCCCGTGGGACTGTTTTAAAAATGATGTTATAATTTTCCATTCTGTACTAAATAATCCATTATTGTCCTCTAACCAATGGCTTTTTACAACAAAGAACAAGGCAGATTATTTGCTTTCTAGGTGGGTGTCCCCATAGCAGAAAGGCTTGTTGGTTCACAAGAGGGTGTTGCAGAGAGGAAAGTAAGGGCTGATAAAGGGAACTTGGTGTTCAAGCCTGCTAGATTTTATTGGAGCAGTATCAGAAGAAAATCCTATTGCTGACACAAATCTAAGCCCTACCACACTTACAGACTTCATGAATATAACCATCTAGGATAGCAATATCTGTCACAGACAAGGTGCTGTCTGGGAAGAGGAAAAATAGATTTATTTCTGAATAAGCAGCAGCAACAAAGGATGCACTAAATAGCATTAGTACTTACTCCTCCTTGTGTTCCTGGTAGTAGCTGATGTCTCGGGTCCCCAGGACTGTCCGTTTCACAAACACTGACAGAGCACTCCAGCTAATCAGTATAATGGCCAGCTCCAGGAGATTCCACTTGCTGTGGAAGTATCTCCATCTCAGACTCTTCATCAGCTTGCCCTGTGAGGAATTTTACTGTTTCAGTCTCATCACTCCGTATCATACAGGTCACCTCTGAAGATTAGGGCAATGCCCTCCACAATAAAGCAGGGTACTCTGCATTAATGAAACTCCATCTTGCACTAGGTTCTCATTATCTTTCTCAAAAGAATCATTCCAGCCAAATACAGTTTTGCCTTCCTATTATTTAATACTGACACTGTACTTAATTCAATCTTCCATTGGTGTAGCACCACCAACACTACTGAATTCATCTACAGGCCTAAAGTTTTGTGAGTGAAATCAACAGCAGGCACAAGGTAATGCTGGCAGCCAAACCTTCCATTGGGCCTCACCTGTATGATCATGTAGTAGACAATAAAAAGGAAATAAATGACTTCTGCTGCAACCACAAAGATGTGGAGGCTGTTGGTGTAGGGGTAGAGCCGGACACTTTGCAGCTCCACACTTGTGAAGAAGGCCCCTAAAAAACAAACAGAGGCCACCTCAGGACTCTGATAATGGCACCTTTCTTGCTTTCATTCAAACAACTCTGTTCACCAGAATCCAGCCATTGAACTGAGATTTAGACTTGACTATGTGAGTAACCCTATAAGTGTTTGAAATTTTCCTCAAAAAGGAATTTCAGAGAGTTAAGGCTTTTAGAGTGGTAGTGCTCTCTGTGTGATAGCACAATAGTAATCCCAGTAGAGCTGAGTTTGGATTGGACTGCAAATGCAGAATACAGCAGGAGGACTTGCAATTTTGAAAAGAAGCTGAATCTCATTCTAAACCCAAAATGAGCTCCGTTTTGTGGTCAGTTTGGGCATTTTCCAATACTTGGACACATCAAGAGAGGCTGCTGCTCAGACCCAATGTTTTCCTATAGCCTTTGAACCAGAATCTGGTTTCACTATTCTCTTTTTTGTATCCAGATTATGTATTACATGATTCCATAGCTATATATTAGAAGTCATCTGGAAGAAAAAAGACAGACTGTTAATTGTATTGTTTGTTTTAATATTGTATTGATTAGCTGAAGTGATTAGGAAATAGAATTTTTCTTCTTCCTGTTGCGTAAATTCTGGAGGTCAAGTTTCAGTACCATGTTTTCTTCATCAATAGATGAAGCAAAGATAAGCAAAGATAAGATATTCCATTATGGTCTATATTTCTGTGATGCTGCGTTTTTCCTAAATGGTTTATGAAATTTGTATTGATTCTCTCATGATTAGATTTATTAAAACACTTGTCTTTACTAAAGAAAAAACTAGGAAAACACTGATAGTGTGTAAATCTACCTTCTGTACGTGCATTGCTGTCTCCAGAAATGTGTAACTTAGGAAATGTTCTCACCTAAAGCATTGCTTTCAAACCTCAGGCTTATAATGCAGAACAGGTTCACGTTGGCATTGTAGACTGTAAATTCAACAAACACTGCTCTTGTGAAAGTGTCAAGCCAGACATTGTTGAAAAGGTACTGGAGAATCCTGCCAAAAGAATTGTAGCCAGTGATATAACACAAACAGGAATGTATGACATGGAGGAGGCACTGATAATTTACGGGAATGCAAGTGGTACCTGGAGGCATTCTCAGGGTCAGTTCCCAGGTGAATCACGTATCCCCCTCCGCTGTACATGGCAAGTTTGCCCCAGCTGGGGTGTCCTCTCAGTTCGGACTGACTCTGATACTGCCATGCTGAGCTCAAGCCAGAGGAGTTATCAAAGACTGAGGCATTCCAGTGTTCCCCATAAGCTGATGTATCTTCTGTTTGTAGGGAGTATGGAGGGTGGCATTCCTCAACTACGTGCTGGAGTCTGGGAGAAATAGGGCACGTGTCTCCTTTCACTCTTACTTGGCGAATTCGAGCACTACCCACCAGCTTGGAATTGCCATCTGTAATGAATCCTAAACAGGAGATGGAAAAGAGCAGCACTGGCAGTATGACAAAATTAATAATATTTCTTCATTTCATTTATGATTCAGTGATGCCTTAATATTTTGCCATATATTCTTTTCTTGGAAATACTGTAAGCAAAATAGTCATGAAAAGGAAACCCTCATGTTAATTTGAACTGAGTTCTTAAATAACATTCACAATAACAGAGTTCTATGTCACTTCCCATCTGTATTTTATACAGAAGAGAAGTGAGGCCTGGGGGAGAAAAGTGACTCACCTCAAGTCCCATAGCAGAGTAGTTTTATACAGTGTTCATGTGGCCTGTCATGCCTAAAGAACAACTCTGCTA
Organism: Erpornis zantholeuca; assembly: GCA_013400515.1. NCBI lineage: Eukaryota > Metazoa > Chordata > Aves > Passeriformes > Timaliidae > Erpornis > Erpornis zantholeuca. The sequence goes on from VZTN01016806.1 coordinate 41,567, forward strand.
ATATATTTCAATGTGAGCTGGAAAAATGGCTCATATTTTACTGGTTATGGCTAGATAGAAACATGTTGATACTGCATAATTTGCCTTCACATGGACCCAAGTGCTGGGCAAACAACTCTCCTGAGGAAAAGCCTTATGGTGCCACCTATCTGCCAATCCTTTTTTATTTATTATTATGGAAAGAAATTCATATTATAAGATTTTTTGCTAGCCTCATATACTCACGGTCTCTTTATCCACTCAAATATGCAAGTTAGAGATAAGCATTAGAAATAAAGTTTCAGAATCTGACAAGCTGAAGGGAAACAATGTGACTGCACCTTTATATGATCCATAAAGGTTTTTGAGTAAGGTAGTGTTTGCCCACGTGAAAAAATCCTGGTAACTGCAGACATCATGGAATCCATCTGTAAAGCTGTCCTCAATGTGTTTGTTTAAATAGTAGGAATTGGGATCTCTCTGCCCATAGGCAACCAGTAACAGCATCCATAAAAACCCCAGATAGGCTGGAAAAAACCCAGAAAGAGACAGCACACGTGAGCTCTGAGTTAACAATGCTGTTCAAAATAAATTGCATGATTACTGCTGTCAGCACCTACTAGGCCAAGGAGGTGCTTTGTAGTCTCTGAGTGACCAGTGCTAATGACTACATCCAAGCTGCTTCAGTGTGCTGCAGTTTAAGTGTTTCACATTTGGAATATGAGTAGCAGTCAAGAAAATAATGGGAAGGCTGAATAGAAGTAGTCATGGCTGCTGTAAATAAAATGAAGAGTCTGATTTTGTTCCAAGTGAAGTTGAGGTAATTTTTGCCATTGAGTTTAGAGGGCCATAAATCATTAGCTATAGACCCTATCTGCTCTTTGATTTCATGTTTATTTAACTGTTGACATCCTCCTTTTGTCCTATCTACTTTTCTTAAACCTCTCATATGTTTGTGATGTGTTTTTTTACCACAAAATGAAGCCTTAGACACAATTTTATCTCCAGCTAACATTCCCACCTCCAGCTGCCATGGAACAGCTTGTCTCTACATCATAACAGCTGGCAGAAAGCTGGAGATATGCCAAAACTTTGTCACCCAAGAGAACATTATTTTCACTGATGTAAAATTACTGATGAGTATTACTGAATAAAACAAGATAATCTACATATGGATAATACCCAGGATTTCTCTGATGAGGGCAAAAGCTTTCTGCTCCTTCATGCAGCTGATTTTCATTTTCTCCACATCAGCAGCAGGAGGTGGCCGATAAATATTGCTTCTACTGTCCCTTCGGGCTCCAAAGAGAGGGTGTGAATCACCTGTGAGGGAAAGCAGTGAACCCCAGAATTAGTCAACAGATCATCCATGTCCTGCTTTTTGTTTCTTTGGACATTCTAAGGAAACATTTCTATTTAATGCATTCTCTTAGGAAGACGGAGGATATGATTTAAACAATTACTATAGCAAGGCAAGCAGTGGGGAGGGAAGGAGCTCACAAAAACTGCTTGTTTGGTTTAGGACCAGGTGTAGTCCAGGTGTGTCTCTCTAGGCTGAGCATCTCAGAAGGTGTTGTATTCGTAGCCTGAGGCTGAGCAGGGAGGAAGCTGTAGATCAGATAACTTTGCTGTGCCCTAGGATTCCTGTCTGCTAGTCAAGGCTTTATTTAGATATGATTATGACTGCAGAAGCCACTGTTCGTTTAGAGGAATAATACAGATAATTGTGGTTGTGGAAAAGTATGTAACCTGAGAACATTTGCACAGGGCTTAAAGGATGTGGGAAATTTCTTTTTGAGAGGTTTTAGTTATACTTGTCAGATAAAGAGCTACCAGTCTACATGAAGGGCATATTTTGCACTGGGTCACTTACTTGTTTTCCGTAAGTTGTGGAATAGTTACAGGTTTTGTTGCAAGGCAGTTGAGCTGAGTCACATATTCATGCATAAAGCACACCAAAAGCTAGGAGAACACTACACTTTAATAATCTCTCACTTTACAGGCAGTTACCTAGTGCAGATAAAGGCCCATCAATAGCTGTGTTTTCTTCATCCTCATGTTCCACCTTCTTAAAAACCAGAGCAAAAAATGCAGCAAATCCCAGCACCTGGAAAGAATCAGCTATAGACTCATCATATGCTCATTTCATATAAAACAGCTTAGGCTTTGACCTGGATCCCTTTGAACCCAGGCACTGCAGGAAAACAACTGTGCTTTGGGCTTGTTGAACCCATGCAGCTGAAGCCCATAAACAAGAGAACAGTGCACAGTGCTGGGGTTTGTCCAGCTAAACTGATTTTGTGACACATCCTCCCTATTTTGAAACCTCATTAAATCCTGACAAAGCAATGGAGATGTAACTAATGGAGTTGATGTCAGCAAAAACCAACAGAACTCTGTAAACCACCTGCTTCCTTTTGTTTTAAGGACAAAGACTCCTAATTTAATGTCTTAAATCTTGTAGCTCTTTAGAACATACTAGATTGTCTTTCTGTAATGGCAGCAGATGAGCTCATCTTGGCCAGTGGTTGTATTTCTGAGGCTCTCACCTTTAAGGGCTGTGTGATAAAAAGACTTTCCAAGAAGGAGATGACCATGGAGATCAGCCACTTGATGGAGTTCTCCTTGCCATAATGGAGTCCGTAGAGCATGGTGAAGAACCCGGACACACCACTGGTGGCTGCCACAAGGAACCAAGCGATGAACACAAACCACCAGGGCAGCCCTCGGTGGGAAGAACTTCTCTTGTCATCACTGGAGAGGTTTGGAGTATGGGACCACCTCGAGAATCAACCAGAAGAGAAAAAAATCAGTCTGAGATGGAACAGGAACCAAAATCACAGTCATCAGATTCACTGGGAATAGGCAACATCTTATGATATAAAATCAAAGTATTCTAAATTTTTTGATTAATGCAGTTATATAGGATATATGGATAGCAAAAAGTACAGTGAGAAAAAATAATGAGGAAGTGTGCAGAGATCAGCTAAAATCAAAATAAATATGATGGGCTTATTTACTCCTCAGTTCATGCATAACTGAATTTCCAGTAGAATTATTGACAAAGCTATGAGTGCATTTAAGCTGCTGAATGCATCTCTTATGATCACCATAAAGGCCAAGTGACGTAATTAGTGCAATTGTTTCCAATACTTCCAACTTAATTATCATATTTCACTGAACTATATTTGTCTGCTTATTAATTTTTCTTTATCCATACATTTTAAGAGACTTCTGTGACTTTGGAGCTGGGTGATTATCCCAGCCCTTTACTATCACATGGCATTGTACTGTAACTTTCCACTTTGGAGGCAAAAATGACGAACAGCAATGATCTGTCATTATTGCCTTTGTGTGCAGTTCACAGTGCGTGGAAATTTCTTTGTAGCTCCTGCAGTGGTATAATAGTAAGACTTATTTTTACAGATATAATAATAGTTATCTAGCACATATTAAGCAGTAATTATTTGGGCTCTGTCATCTTGTCCAATTTTGAATTCATGACCTGAATTTACTTATACGGAGAATGAGATGAGAACTGGGTTACCTCTCACTGATGGATGCTGATGAGCAGATTTGGTTCTCCAGGAGGTTCTTCAAATGCTGAACCTGACAAACAGCTTGTGTGTAACTCTGAGGCATCTGAAATTTATGAGGCCCCAGCAATTCCAGCTCCATCTCTACATGCTGGAGTTGCATGTACAAGCAGCGATGGTAATCAATGTATTTCAGCTGCTCACAAATTCCCTTCTCTGGAGTTGGACTTCTTGTTTTTTCTGCAGGCAAAGAATTATTAATTTATTTATTGAGAAAATAGATACTCTTAGATTAAAATACTGTTCAGTACAAAGGGTGGTAGAACTGGAGCTAAAGATCACGAATGTGATGAAGTGAAGAGTAACATTTGAAGGGACATGTAAAAGCAGCTTTAGAACTAGAGCATAATGGTCTTGTGTTGGAATGGCCTGGAATTTTTTCCAGAAGGCAACTTAATTAAACAGCAGTCCTAAAAGCTTAATAGACAGGTCGGAGCAGATAACTGTTAATCTGTTCGTAGTTAACCTGTGCAATTAGTAGCTTGGAAGACTCACTGGAAAAGCCAAATGTGAGTCTTAATGAAAGCAGTGATATTGTTTACTCATACATTCTTGTTTAGTTGAGAGTCAGACTGAAAGGAACAACAGCACAAGGTCAAGAAGAAAAAAAAGGACAGGTCAAAAAACTGTGAACAACTGATATTTGTGAGTCTTTTCATTGGTAGATACTTATCCTGCTCCCAAGCCAGACTGGTAGCAAACATTTGATTCCACAGCATAAGAAACAGATTTCACAGTTGTCTTTACTTAGTTGGGCACTCCGTGGTGCAGTGAAAGAACAAGAGACAATGGGCACACCTTAAAACATGTGAAATTTCTGAACATAAGAAAAGACATATATTGGACACTGGAGTAGTTTGCTCAGATACTTTGTGGAGTCTTCATCCTTGGGGACATTCAGCATCTGACTGGATTTGATCTTGGGCAATCCTGCTCCTGCTGACTCTGCTCAGAGCAGTGTGGTAGGATCCAGAGGTCCCTTACAAGACCTCAGCTATTCTGTGATTCTGTAGTTACCTTTGAGTCAGAATGTAAGAAGAGCTTGAGTCATCACATCCAGTGCTATAATCATTTTCACTGCAAAGGTTTCAGCAGGCATTTCACAGTGTGTTATTTACCTTGGATATCCACAGCACCTAATGTGACAATTATAGGACCATCCTTCTTGCTCTCATGATGAAACCTTTGCCCAGCTCTGTTCTGCTGACAGATGATGTCCTCAACCAATGACAAAAGCGTGTTGATGTTAGTTGATTTTTCAAGGTCTGGTGCTGAGGTTAGAGATGGAGTCTTCAGGGCTTTGAAGAGTGAGTTGGCAATTCTTTTTATGTCCTAGGAAAGACAGCAGCAACACAGCAGTGATTCTGGCTGCAATGGCTTAAACCGATGTGATCTGACAGCACCACTGTCTGGGAGCTGCACCAATTGCTAAAACCTCCAGAATGGATAAGAACAGCACATTCTACAGTGCTGGATGTGACAGGCAGATTTCAGTGAGTTCAGGAAGGTGGCTTTCAGCGTTCAAAAGGGCAGCGTACTTTCCTGAAGACCTAAGCTGAGAAAGATGTGGTCCATTATACCTTTTATCTTCACTTTTATCTTCACTGTCTTGCTTAGCATTTGCTTTAACTCCTGAACACAGTAATTTGGTCACACACAAGAGCTATGGAAGGACCGGGATGTACAAAGGCAGACCTTAATGAAGGACTGCATTTAGGTGGGCAAATGAGTACTTCGCACCAGTGGTAATTGGCTTTTCTCTTCAGACAGGCTGAAGCGCATCAGACAGGGCACATTTGTGGAGCTGGGGAAGCCGGTAGTGCGTGGCAGCAGAGGGCAGTGCAGGATTCATTGGGACTTGCCTTTGTCACAGCCTCTGGAGTGAGAGAGGCAGACTGGGTGGCCCGTGGGGCGGGAGGCAGGCTTGGGGACACGCGACCATTTTTTCCCGGCTTATTCTCTCTCCCCTGCTGGGCTGGCCGGGGTCGTATGTTCCTGAAGATCTGCACAATGAGCAGGTTGATGGGGAACATGAGGAGGGAGCTCTCAAAGCCAATCATCACTTCCTGCCATGTGAACTCGATCTTACCTGTCAAGGTCAAACAGAGAGGAGAAGGAAAAATAACCCAAGGCAAAACCAACCATCAAGTCTCTTTTTTGTGAAAAAGCCCATTTATTCAACTCTTGCTTCCAGATTCTGGTGTCTCTCTATTTGCCTGCCCAAACAATGGTGAGGATTGTTACCCAAATCCATTTTCTGCTCAGCAGGATCCTTTGGCACACCCCAGAACATGATGCTGGTCAGCATAGTGCAGAGGAGCAGCGAGAAGCAGCAGGACACACGCTGGGCTCGTGTGAAGGAGCTTCGTGGGGAGCGGCTGAAAACTGAGTACCAGATGTGCCCCTCCTGGAAACCCTTGGAGGTCTTCATGAAAAACAGATTGCTGGGAAGGAGAAGAGGGAAATCAAATGGATATGTAAAAAGGAGAGGAAGAACAAAGCTCTAGTTCAGGGTCCTAACCTGTTCATGCTTCAAGGCACTATCAGAAGAAATAATAACTAAGAGAAATTATCAAATATCATGGCTTGATTTGCATGCAATTGTCATAGTTACTTATGTCCTTTCCTTTTGGCCACACCATGGAGGGAAAGTGAATAGTTCCTATTTAAATTGTTAAGAAAATTACACGTAAGAGAAGATGTCTGGGTTTCTGTAGGTCTTGTCACACTATCCTTCTTTAGCACCAATATTTTCAGTATGGTACCACTGTTAGGGTAATGATTAGATTTACTTAACCATCCTGCCTTTTTTCCCTTGCCCTTTAAGGGCAGTGGAAAAACCTTTCTCCTTTCCATTTTTGTCTAGGGCTTTGGTCTGATTTTTTCATGCTTGCTTTTCTAGACTGACTGCTATCAAGTGTAAAAAAAATCTGTAAAATAGGAGATACCTGAACTGTTTCATGTCCTGTTCTGTTGCTACTGGGAACACTTTATCTAGGACACATTCTCCAATATCAATGGCTAGCCAAGAGTTACAGAGGAAGTACCATTTCTGATCCCATGCCAGATCATGGACTAATACTCGGTTCACATACCTGTTGGAAAAACACACAGGGCACATGTCACTGAGTATGTGAAATCCAGAACTCAACAAGACTGTGGAAGACAAACTCTGGCCTTCAGCTTCTTAGGGTGACTAAACTGTAAGGCACAGAACACATCCATCCTGTACTGGACCTGGGATATGGGATGCACTCCTGGTCCTGCAGTTTAGACTATGATTTGGTCTATCCATGTGCAAAAACTAGAATTTAAGACTTCTTTTCTTTCTAGAACCGCAGAAAGGATAATTTTCAAGTGTTAGAAAAGGAAAGCTGTTGTCATTATAAAAATTATTTGTGGATCTTCGCTTACCAGGATCTCCAGACCTCCACTTACCAGGACGGACTGTCCCCTGAATTATCATGCCACAATCTAATACCCCGCAGTTCCCCAAGAGGGAAGAAGGTACAGAGGAGGAAGACATCCACTCCTCCACGTTCAAAGACTGGTGTATCAGGATCATTTAGATGGTGGGGTTCACTCTGTCCATCCAGTCCATAGAGGGTGAGAGTCACCTGGAAAATAAGAAGGCAAAATGAAGATTTGAACATCTCGATCCCATGTGTGTTTATTTCACCAGCATACTCTTCCAGCTTTCATCAAACCTAAGGGTTTTCTGGCTCAGACAGTGCATTTGAGCTGTCCTGTTTAATAGCTTCAGGTGCTCCATTATTCATCCAGTTCCCTAAACAAATAAACTCTCTTCCCACGCAGTGCCACTGATACCTTGGAGGTTGTGGCTGCGCCACGGCGGTGTCCAGTGAAAACTGTCACAAGGTAACGATACTGAGCAAAGGGGTCATTGTCTTCCAGGACTGTGATTTTCACCTGCAGAGTGACACGGCACAAGCAGTGTGTTAGCAGTCCTATAAGTACAGATTCCTGAAAGCTCTGAGTAGGAATTTGCCATCTTGTGAACAGTGTTTCCTTACCAGTAAAGAGAGAGTTACAGGGAAAGAATTAGGATTGGTTAAAGAATTCCTATTAAAAGAGGCCAGGCTTGGTGGGAATTGGCCCCAATACATTGACTTTATTAGCTGGACACTTACTTTGGCATCATCCTGGATGTCTTTCCTTCGAGCCCAAATAACTATGAGCACATATATCAGAAAGATGCATCCTACAGTTGTCACCACCACAGGATTGTTCACAAATGTACCAAACAGCTGTGCTGTTTTGCTGACGTCTATGGCATTGGGTATGACAAAGAAGGAGCTCCCAAAGAAGGTCAGATGGTTGCAGAGGCACTGTGTGCTGCTAGGATTTGTTTTTGGTCCTACCTGAAACCCAGAAAAGATTCCTGATAAAACATCTGGCTTCAAATTAGATGACTTACCAAGCAAATTGAAAGAGAGTGCTGAGATTGGTAAGTTGGTGTAGAGAGCTGCTGTACACAGAACTGTTCAAGTTTCAACAAGGAATATTAATTTTAACACCTAACCAGTAACAGGCATTACAATATAGTATGGCCTTGTCAAAATGGTTCAATTTCATGTTATGTAGAAATTCATCCCAAGAAATAGAAATGGCAATGTTGTTTGAAGCTTAGTTCAATATGACTAAAGTTCTTGAGTTTATTAAAACATCTCAAAATGATCTTGTTTTGTGGTGTCAGTTTAGTGCTATCATTTTACTACATGGTGGTGGTTATGATGGTGGATGGCTGGCTTTGAAGTATATAACAGACAAAATGTATATAACATTTCGTTTTGCTCTACTTACGTGACACCCATAGCTGTTCCAGGCTCCCTGGTGCTCATCCCAAAACACACAGTGGGATGCAAAGCAAGTGGCATTTATGGTTAGCCCATCATAGACTGTGGAATCCATTCCCATATCTTGTAAAACCACGAAATAGTAGGTTCCCTCTCCAAAAATGAGTTCTTCTGGGCTGAGAACCCAGCTGTTTGTCTCACCTTGAACATGAATATTTTAGTTTAAATGTATATCTAGAAAGGCTAATTCAGAAGTATGCAGGTGTATTACATGTAATAAATAAACCAAAGAAACAAGTGTGAAATCATTCTTAGCAACACATGGTTCAAAGCATCCCAATCTTTACTCCTGTTAGTGAACACTTTATTCTACAGATTGAAACCTTGAAGCATGAGGTTTCTTTCCAGCTGGACACCTGAATTCATGGCCAAGGCTCATTCTGCAAGTTCATGGGTCACTAACCACTTATCTTACCTCCAGAAGTTTTCTTATAGAACAGATGACTTTTCATATCATAGTTGGTTTCATTTGGGTGATAGCCGTACCCCAGGTAAAGTATTAGTGGAATGTCATGTTCAGATTCCAGGTGGATCACTATAGATGTGTTTTCTGAGGTAACATTGACTTGAAAAGTGCTATAATTTCCCAGATTCAACAGAATCTTATCTTCCTTTGTTGCTGAAAGCCTTGGTAACATGATCTGTTTTTAAACAGAAAGACCTAAGTTTAAATACAAAAAAGCATTTTTTTTCTTAGCATGCAGCCACATGCTAGATTATATTTTTTCATAACATCAGGAAAGCACAGCTAGCAAAAATATAACTTTCAAAGTAATTTTCTTGATAATGTCAACTAACTTCTGAAAAGTTAATTTGAAAACTATGTAGACTCATCTTGTGATGAGCCTATGACCATTAGTGCATTTCTGAACTGAGAACTGTGATTATGACTGAGACATTGGCTACATGAAGTGCATGTATGAATGATTTAGGTGTAATTTATACACGGACTAGGAAGCCAAAGAGTAGTAAAATAAATACAGATTTTGGATGATGAAATCAGACTTCACATTGTGCTTTGGGATGACTGTAATCTGGAGTCTATTTTCACAACCATTAGCATTCTTACATTCATTTAAATGAAGAAAAAACTGCCTCCTTTTTAAGAAAAGACAGAAATATTTGTTATTTCATTCATCACATCCTTCCATCCTTCCATCCACTCAAATCCTTCCATCACAAATGCAGACAGCATCATCCATTATCTAATGTAACGAACACTACCAGCATTTGTGCTCACCTCACAAATGATAACACAAATGACAGTTCATTAATATGGAAATGAAAAAATGTGAAAAGAGGGCAAGGGTTAGAAAGTAGTGGATTTACCTCAATGTTCTCTTTGAGGTTGCTGACTGGTATGATCGAACCATCCAGACCACTTAGACTTAGACCTCCCACTGTTCCACTGATGTCAAAACTGGTGTCACTGGAGAAAAAGGGATTCATGGCAAAGCTCACCATCTGTTAGAAGACATTAACTATCAGACAACTGAGCTATTGTCAATATTTCATTATATTCACACTCTGAATTGCTGGATAGCAAAAGTGTGAGCTCAGACCCAAACAGGAGTTGACTTCCAATAAGCCTGCATCCAGATTTAAATAAGAGTCTACCCTATCTCTAAGGTGGGTCTACAAACCTTGAAAGTGATTTTCATTCTGAAATGTGTACAACAATCTTTATTGTTTCTATATACTGTGATACTTTTTTAGCAGAGTTGGAAAAGGTGCATTGAAAAAAAAATATTTGCAGGTGGTCTCCTGAGAGGGTCAAATCAACTAGAGAGATCCTTAGAAAATTTCTTACAAAAATATGACAATTTTATGCAATCCATTGTTCTGAGGGAAAAGCCACCATGTCCTGATTCAGATGAGGGATGTGCTACCATTGGCACATTTGTCTCCTGCAGGATCTGAGTGCCCCACACTCGTGTATTTCTTGCTGAGGTGAAAGCACACTGCTGTAGGTTACTTTGAATGTAGTAATGGACTCTGAGATGTTGTGTCTTCCTCAGAGCATGAGATGCAAACAAACAGCAAATAGATTTGTATCTATTAACCCATTCCATTGCCTGCTCCTGCCATGTAGGTGTGAATCAAAGTGTACAGAAAGGACTGATGGGATGGGGAATTCAGTCCTCCTTAACTTGCTGAACCAACCTCATGCAATTAAGATAAATGAAGTCTTCTTTGACCAAAAAGATTCCAAATTATTTTCTTGACAAGACAGGAGGGATGACAGGTGCTTGTGTGTTCATTGTAAAAGGATAAACTATTCTAAAACCATTAGATCAGGAGTGTAAGCTGGATATGAGACAGAGATAGGTAGAAACTGTTTACTTGCCCTTATATCCACTGTTTCATCAACTCCTGAAACACTGAGAGAGGAAGCAGGTGGGAGAGTAAAGCTGGCAGAGCTGGAATTGGAGATATTAATGGATGTGCTCTCCATCTTTTCTGTTTGTAATCTGTCCAGTTAGGATTGGGCATAAACAAAGCAGAATAAAGGAGAAAAAAAGTAATGAAAGGGAAAAAAAACACCAGAAAAACCCCAAACACCAACAGCATGGACTTCATATCTACAGAGAAAGCTTTCTCATTTTGTAAGTGTAACTTAGTTGCAAAATGATTTCTAACTCTGGCAGTAAATACTTTGTACATGAACCTGTCGTTGATGCAGTACTCCACAGAATGCTACCAGAGAATCATCAAAAAGGGGTGGAATTGGCATATCTGGAGAGGAAGTTGTACAAAGGTGTACTTATTTGGAAGATTTGGTTTGTGTGTGAACACACTCTTGTTTGCATGCACAGTTTGATGTGGATGAAAACCAGGGGAACAATTTAAGGATGATTAAAGGTAATGGACAATGCTCATGAGGCTCCTCAGGATTATATTTGCTTCTGCCAAGCTGGTTACCATTCCATATAACATGCCATTATTGGCAACTTGGAAAAAATAAAAACTCTTAACTGGCACGACATGAGTTTTCTACAGAATTTCAAAAGTAAGGGACTACTGCCTCATTCAGGAAATTGTAGTAAATTCTTGGCTGGTTAAAGAAGACACAGCATGGGAATTTCTAAGATGATGTTCCTGGAGTCCAAACTGTTCTTACTATCAGCCACTACCAACAGCTTCATTGGACTATTGAAATTATCATTATGCTCCAATATTTAGTTGGTTATAAGCATTCTGTTTAAGCACAATGGAATTGATATTTGTAGCTCTCAGAAGCTTCAGTGGGAGACACCACAGCTGTTTGTTACCTGTGCATGTACATTGTGGCAGAAGGAGACGTGAGGACTGTTGGCTCATCACCTGGTACCTTCCCAAACAGAAGGGCACTCTGTAGACTTTCAACTGCATTTAGAAGCTGATGTGACACTGAGCTCTGGAAAAGGATTAGAGGAGGAAACTTACAACAAAGGTACTCAGGATCATCAAGCTGCACTTTTCATTATTTGTCATTAGTTCCTTTTAATTTTGGTGTTTTACTAAGCTGAAAAACTTGGTGATGGTCTTCTTAATCTCAGAGAAAGTTATTCTATTGCAATGCAATTTCTGTAATTCTCATTGAAACATTGCAGACAGAAAATAAATATCTTACAGATTTTACTTTTATTTTGTAGTATTTATAACTTCTACACATTGAAATTACAAGCATGACATCAATCAATATATTAATGTACTTTTGTGTATTAATGTCCTTTAGCTGCACACTTTAGTGTTTAGTTACTTGGAAAAGCAAGACCTAATTACATATCAGTTGTGTATTATTAGTGTGTTATTGCTGAGGAACTTGTCCAGTTCATAATCTTTTCTCTCAGGTTAGATTTATTTTGTCACTCCTCTGTTGCACTGATGCAATTCAAGTATTTATATAAATCTCCTGTTCAGCCCAGGAAACTGAGAGTCAGCTGTGACAATTCACATATAGATAGGAAATGGATGGACGAAATAAATATGTTGCCTCTTTCTGAATAGGTAATCAGAGAAATAAACTTTCTGCACAAGTTTAAGCAGCAACCAGAGCTGGTTCAAGCTGTGAAGTAGTGGTGGCAATTATGAATATCGAATATCTGTGGCTTCATTGAATTAAGGGGCAAAAGGAGGCAAATCTGAAAAAAATCACAAGGTGCTTGTCATCGATTAGAGGTCAGAGCTGATGCTGTTTTCTCCAGTGCTCTGTCCTGTTCAGTTTTCAATGTAACAAATCTTAAGAGGCTTCTATCACCTTCATTAACAGACATTCAGTCTAACATGTCTAACTGGGGAGAAGTTTCCTCTCATACTCAAGTCCATCATGGTATCACAATGAACAGTTCCCACTGCCAATTTTAAAATATGAGAGGCAGCAGAGCTCTTAAAAACCTCCCAAAGCAAACAAATATTCACACATAGTACAGTACAAACTGGACCAAATCTAAATTACCTGTTCTGCTTCTGGCACTGAAGTGTTCCCAGCTCTGATTTCTACAGAAGCTTTAAGAACATTGCTCACTGCATTAAACAGATAGTTGGCTGCTTCCTTTAACTCCTGACCATCTCTGCTGTGCTCTGTGTTTACAGCGAGCAAGGATGCACTGACATGTTTCAGGGTGTTGCTGGCTTCCACCTGCATGAGAAACACAGGGAGCAGTTTATATGTGCTGGCACTACAAATGACAGAAGTGGCACTTGTGTCATTTACTGAATATTGCAACATCAGTAATCTCTTGCGACTGTTAGTGGCTAACACTGTTTTTGCTCTAATTATTTGTGCTGGGCTAATACTTCAAATGCTAATAAAGATGATACACTAGATGGTACATCAAAATGGAATACAGACATGAAAAATGCAGCCTGCTTCTACAGATGTAATCCATAAAAAGATTAGTAACATCTGAAGGAAGCTTGTCTGTCAAACCATAGGCAAGGATAGCTTTTAGATGTACAGTAATGTAGCGAATTATGTTGTACTTTTCTATCTTAGTGCCAAAGGAGAATGAGTTTTACGATTTTTATTTTGTGCTTGGATGCAGCTTTATGACTGTGAAAGCACTGGCCAGATTTTAGCCCAGGATGGTGAAGGAGCTAAGCAAATTCATTGCAGGCTTGGACACATCCATTCCCACAGCCTGTGAACACTGAGCAGCCTTTCTGTAGGGTGAGGGCTGAGCTATGTTCTTGTCTTGCCAAAGTTAACCACATCCTGCTGAAATCCTCCCAAGCCATTGTCTGGCTCCAACTCTATAACACATCAGAAGTCAGGACAGCTGCTTTTATTGCCTGCATATTTGGGAAACCTCCCTCAGTGACAGTTTGTTCTGTCCTGCCATATGCTCACCCCATAAGCGTAAATAGCATCATTACTAATAATGTCATGTTGCCAGATAAGATTCAAGAGACACTTTTGTGAGACCAACCTGTACATTTGTGCCCAGTTCTTCTGGGTGCTGACATGGGCCTTGACAACCTACCTGTGTGCATTTTGTGGAGTGCCTGGGTCAGGGATGAACAAGTGTAGAAAAACTCTTTTGGGTCATTTGTTCTTCAGGGTTCTAAAAGTGCTTTACAAGAGAAAACTTGCATCCTGACATGTTTCTGACTGAAAGTTAAGGATTCTATCTCAAAAATGTATGATAAATGTAATGTTTATAGCCTGGATTGTAGAGATTGCTGAGACAATATCTGAGACTTGAATTTACTTACTCTAAACAGAGTAAAAATACTGCTGGTCAAAATACACATTTTGGTACAATTGAAAAAAAATGGCTAAGAGCAGATAATTATAAGGCACTGATACTCTTCCAAGGTCAGTGGGATAATTGGAGTCTCTACTATAAGTGTGAGGATATAGAAGATGAATTTGTTTTTACCTGTGCTGAGACAGACAGCTCTTCACTCCTGTAAGTGATTTCTTTCAATACCTCTGACATCTTCAGAGCAGTCTGCATTGATGTTATGTTAACAACAGAGAGAGTTGTCAGCATCAGCCCTCGGAGCTTGGGATGAAAAGGGATAATTAGGCAAAGGAACAAGATGCTAATTAGGACTGTGAAAGTAGTGCTGTGTATTGACAGCCAGGCTTGCTGTAAGTTATGCAGTAGAGTAAGGCTCCACAGCAAGGATCATTTGAGCTGATATTAGCTCTACTGACAAGATGCCACTTGCCCTAGTAATTATATAATCACGAGTTTTACCTCCCAGCACAGAGAATTTATACACTTAACATCCATTAAGAGCAAGGAGAGTTACTTGTGAGAATTTGTACTAATGTATGTGAATTACTGTGTAAATGGCACTTCCAGAGAAAGCAGAGCCATATGTGATTGATGTTATTCAAATAATGAATCTTAATTGAAGGATACATTGCATTTCTCTAGATCTCTTCAACTGAGGCACTCAAAGCACTGTACAAATATCACCTTATGACAGAAACATCAACTGGTGGCTAAAATGGGCAAAAGAAAATTACCTGCCATCTAGTGCTTTTGGGGGAAATTAGATAGGATATTTATCCCACTGGAGAGGCCATTTTATCGATATTTAAATTGCTTTGGAAAATCAGGTTTAGATTAACTAGTTTAAATTAAGGAAATAACAATTGAGAATTAGCTGTTTTACTGATGAGTGATAAAACAAATAATTTATGTAGGCAAATAGTGAAAGCTAGCTGAAACCTGTGCCAAACACTGAGACACATGCTAGAAACTTGAAACCTCCATCGATTTCAAGTGGTGATATGTGAGCATTTTACTACTTAAGAGCTGTCAAGGAATATGAAGGGTCCATTATATGACATTGTACTGCAAGAAAGTGTTTTGCTGACCTCTTTTCGTGTATTTTTCTGTAAAGACATATTAAAACTTTCCTCTTGGATCTGCTGATTAAGGACAGATGTCACTGACTTGTACAGCTGGAAAAGGCTCATGCTGTTGTTCCCATCTTTTAGGATGGTGTTTGCCTTCTCAGATATCACAGCCTCCAGGGCCAAGTTCCCATCCATCATATCTGCAGGTCCAACCTGATGAAGCAATCAGATATGCTCTCAACATTGTCAAGGCTGTTATAATTTTCTTTGAGAAGCTTCCATGATCATCCTAATGACAGCCTAGAGTGGGACATAAAACTTCATGTTCCTCACTTTAAATGTTTTATTTTTAATGGTGTGATAAAGATGTCTTTACTGGGGCACTGGGGAAGAAGCAGGAGGCTTTGGGGGCCTACTGAGACTCAGTAAATAGGCTTACACTGCTCAATGAATGTCCAAACAATTTTTCTTTTAAACTTCTGTTCCAGAAAAAAGGGCAGTGGAAGATCTTTTGATCTTGAGGACACAGAGAACAGTCTCTGTTAGACAGAAAAACGGTGATTATGGCACATTCAGAAGGAAATAATATATCTAAAACAGGAAGAAGCTACAAAAGTCAATTGTGGGTTAGTTATGAACTTGAGAGTTCTTGAAATAAATTAATTCTACCATGTACCTTCACTGAAGCATTTGTTTGAGCTGTATCACCAAAGCTGTTGCTTACGATAATTGTCACAGCTAAAATAAAATTATTTTCCTCTTCCCCAAGTGGAAGATAAACTGGGAAGAGTTCAGGATCTGGGCTACAGTCCAGGAGAGAATCTGAAACAAGAAAGAAGAGGTCATCTATGAAACACCACAGATATACCTCCTGCTCTCTGAGAACAGGGACTCAGGGCTTGCTCTGTGCAGGTTCACTCATGATCAGTCTCCCTCCAGAGCAGGGCAGGTTGTGCCTTTGCTCTTGTTGGGAGAAGTCAGACAGTTTGCCTGGGGACTTACTTGGTGTCACATAGAAGCAATATGTGAGCTGCCTGCTGGGACCGGACTGGCCCCAATCCTCCAAGCCGGGAGCACCGCAGGAGACTCTGAAGGCGGTGAGCACCGAGCCGTTCTCGGGAGACACGGCACAGCCGGGGGGCTCGGGTGGGGGCACCGTGCTCACCAGGAACCATCCCTCCCCGTAGCCTCGCTGAGTCAGTGCTGGCAGGGGAGGGAGCGGAGCGTCAGCCAGAGCCGTGCCCCAGCAGCAGCGGTCTGCAGGCGCTCATCTCACCTACCGAGCTGGGGCTGTCTGCTCCGGCACCACACAGCAGGGCATGAGTGTCATTAATAAACCATCAGAGGAAAAGAACTACTTCAAATATGTTAATGTTTGCATTATAAAGCAAAGCTCTATTATTTGAGCAACTATTTAGCATAACTTCATTTCAGATGAGCCTTAACAAAGTTATTTACAGCTTGGAGTAAGATAACTGAATTTCTCCTGCTGTGCGACACCCCAGAACAAACTTATCTCTTCATTATTTTAAAGAACCCACATATAAAGTGACACCTTTAAAATTGTAGACTAATTTACCTTCAAATTTGTCAGGAAGGCTATACATGTGTGACGTCATTGTGATATCATGTCGGCAGAGTATATCTCAAAAGAGTCTGAAAAACCCTAAAACTCTGTTAGCCCGTACCTGTTACTTTAACCTGAAAAGCTTCTCCCTGTGTCTGCAAGAAGGAGCTGGTCATTCTCAATATGGATGTGTTGCTTTGAAGCAAATTTAAACAGTTCTGCTGGAAACCAGTCAGGCCACAGGCTAGAGGGAGAGTTGTGGGCTGGAAAATCAGACAGAAAAGAACACATGGCAGTAGAGGCCCTTTGCTGTGCTTTCTGTTGTTATTTATCAGGAACAGGGTGCCAGTGAGGTGCCCTTCATTATAAACCCTCCCAAACCAGGCACCCCATTGTCTTGGTCTTTGCTAGTATTTTCAAAGCATCTGCTTGACAAAATATCCCTCTGAGCCCATATGGCTTTGTGTATATATATTTTTGTGTTTGCAGTATTTCTGACAAATCTGGTGCTCTTACCTTGTTTTGGAATGTGTTATCTAAATACCAGTTATAATATATGGCCTGGGAGTCCTCCTGCCCAGAGACACTCAGAACAACATCCTCACTAACATTCACTGGTTTGCAGTTTGCCTCACACCTGTAAGGAAGTAACATGGGGGTTACACACGGTATGAGATGTCTAGGAGAAATTTCAGATGTCTTACAGCATTTATTCCCGTTTTTCCCATGAGGTTAGCATGTTGAAATCTCCAACACTGGCAGGATGTATTGGGGTCAAAAACCCTAAATGGCTTTCAGAAGAATATTATTCAGTTTAGGAAAATATTGTGTTCAGGAACATGGACTGAAATTGCAGCAAGACCCATTTGGTCAATAATTTTTATAAATGATAAAACTAAAGTGTAAATGGGTTTAAAACAATAAGTTTTCTTTACTGCAAGGGTGGAGAGGCCCTGACACAGGTTGCCCATAGAAGCTATCTTCCAAGCACATCCTTGGAAGTGTTCAAGGCCAGGCTGGATGGAGCTCTGAGTAACTTGATCTAATGGAAGGTGTCCCTGCCCATGACTGAGGAGTGGAAGAAGATGATCTTCAAGGTTCCTTCCAACCCAAACCATTCTGTGATTCTATGATTCTAAAAGTACAATATCACTTTATTATCATTATTGATAACTGTGGCCTTGCACTATGCTTGTGCAGTAGTAATACTAACCAGTGAATACTAGGTTTAAAACCAGACCTGATTTCCAGTTGCAGTTCTTGTTTTGCAGTCACATAGAGACATTGCTCATCCTGTCTCTCTTCATTGCCATGGTTTCGGATGGTAATCCTGACAGTGACTGCTGATTTTGGAGGAGGAAGGCAGGAAGGTGGGATTTGCACCTCACTTTGGTTGATTAGGATAATCTGTTGCTTCACACAATTGTTCCAGGCAGGCCAGCAAGCTCCTGCACAAACATTTCCTTTAGAGTTTGAACAGCATCTTATAAAGTACTTTCCTGCCCTAAGTTTCAAAGAGCTTTATAGACAAGTTCTTGAACACAATTTAAAGAGTTGTTAATCTGGATTCAGAGTACAGTCTTTTTCAAAGTCATGTATGAGGTCAGGGATAATTATGAGGACAGAACACAGATGGCCTGAATCCCAATCCCATTTTCAGCCAGAAATATTTTTGCATCATGTTTAATGTTAATTATTGCTGTTGTATTGAGAGACGTGTACCTTGCAAATGCCTAACTATAAATCACTTGGGACTAGAAGCTGGCTATGAGGGTGAATCTTAGGACAGGTAGATCTTGAAAAATTGAAACCTTTGGGAGAAAACAAAATTGAGTACTATGCCACATTATATATCATAATTAGTTTGGTGCCAAAACCAGGGTTACATAGCAGACTTTCTTTAAGTACAGTAAATAGCAAACTTTAAAGCCAGAAAATAAAGCATCCTTTAGTCAGATTTTCAACACTTGATCTGACATGACAGTGAATTTGTTGCTCATCAAATACAAGTTGGTGAAAAAAAGTTCAGGAAATGCACAAACCACAGGTCCAGAGAAAACTGGAATTATTGTTGTTGTCTGGCCAGCCAAGCGTAACAGTTGTGAAAGGATCCACATGACGACTTGGTTTAATATATATTTTGTGATCCTAAACAAGAAGTAAATGTATGTTAGAACAGGAACATGTATAAACACACACAGACGTTGCTTCTTTATAATGAAAAAGGTCTGAAAGTTTAGACCCCAAATCACTGGATGCAAATCTGTAGTTTAAATGATCTTTCCCTGCTCAGAGGTAGTATGGAAGTAGAAGCTATGGGAATAGAAGCAGATGGCACAGAAAAATTTTGTGGCAAAATTCTCCCAAATGCAGGATTAGTTTAGGAGTGCAGCTCCCATTTTCAAAACAAGGTACTTAGGAAACTAACTCCTATTAATTCTTCACATCTGGACCAAGACTTCTTACCCTTGAACAATCATTTGTCTTCTAGTGCACCCCCTTTTTATCTGAATTGGATACATTGCAGCAACAAAGAAAGAGAAGAAGTGGTAGCTGAGTTTGTCTTTCTGTGCTACAAACTGTGATAAACTTGGGTTTGGATTAGATTTATATTCCTCTGATGCAATATATTCTTACAGGCAATTTGTAAACATGATGGCTTCTTGTGAAGCAGTATATCTCCCATAGCAGATGTCTGTCTGCTAGAGTTACAGTTAAAAAACAGACTTTTAAGACGATAAAATATTCTATCTGGCATTTTTATTATTGAAATTGGACAGGTGCTAGCTATTGGTGTATCATTACCTTCTTAGTTTGCCATAAACCAGAAAATTTTTCATTGCAAAGTAATTTAAACACTCCAATACAGAAGTAGAAAACACTTGGGAACAATATAAAATATATTAAACTCTACTTGAAGGATCACCCTTCAGAGAGAGGTTTGCATTAGTCAAGTAGATGAATTAAAAATTCATCCAAACACATTTGAAATTCCAAAATGGAATTGTTGTGAGAAGTTCATTTGCTTTAATCTTTTTTATGAATTGTAGATGGAATGCCTGTAAACACATTTGTCTCCAAGACTTTGGTGTAGATTTTGTGTTAAGCCATATGGGGAACAGAACATCTAGTCCATAATTT
Organism: Erpornis zantholeuca; assembly: GCA_013400515.1. Taxonomy (NCBI): domain Eukaryota; kingdom Metazoa; phylum Chordata; class Aves; order Passeriformes; family Timaliidae; genus Erpornis; species Erpornis zantholeuca. Next base: position 61,526 of record VZTN01016806.1, read on the forward strand.
ACTATGCTACAAATACTTTTTTTCAATGTCTTATACAGCACTTTCACTGGTGAGAAAAATTTCTAAGCAATTTTAAAGAAGGATCTTTAAATAATACTTACATTTTTCTTTGGGGTATTTGTTTCGTAGCTGCCTTCCTCCTTAGCAGAATCTGTTTAATGCAAAAAAGAACAGAATATTTTAGTGCTACCTGTAAAGCTTTCAGACATCCTCAGTGAATATGACTTAAATCCACAGGATTTGACTACTGACAGTGTGAAAGATGGGGCTGTAAGGATCAGACCCTAGAGCTGTGATAAACAGCCCAGTTAAACAGGTAAAATGGTAACAACAGGCTCATCACAGACTGTAAAGGAGATGATCCTGGTTCTTCAAACATAATGGTATAAATCAGAATATATTCACAGAAGGTGATGGAGTTTCACTGATGTACAAAGGAAAATTGATGGAAAGCACTGGAAAAGTTTCAGTGCAATTAGTGCTAGGGTTATTTTATTTCTGGTATAATCTTCTCTTGTAAATGTAAGGATGAGCCATCTAGAAGCCATTACTGACAGCAATTTATGAGACTGCTGTGATGCAAATATTTTCTGGTTTCAAAGCTATATCCTGAGCCATAAACTTCCCTAATTATTTCTAGGACAAATAGCAAATGTGCAATGTGTTACATGTACAGAGTGATGCTAATTTATGACTACTTCAAAGTCAGGGAATCTGCCTTCATCAGGAAGAAGCCTCCACAAAAGTTTTCAACACTGTTGCTTGAAGGAAAGCAATTACTAATTGCAAACCATAAGCACTCCATGAAATGCTCAGATTGCAAAAAGACACTTGTGTGGTCAAAACCAGCACTGTCAGGTTAATGCAATTACCTTTTTTATGGGAACTATTTGCCAACACAATGATGAATCCAAGATCCAGACTCATGTTTGAGAAGGCATTCATGGCCACCACTTTCACTAGAAAAGTACCTAGAGAAGGCAAAGGGTCAGTTAAAAGTAGCAGTGGGACCAAACTAACAGGTTTGAGGTATAATATCTAATTAGTAAAGAAAATCCCTTTCTTTACTGTTAAGAGTTTTCAGGTGGGTTTCTGATGGGTGTCCACTGCTGAAAGACTATTTCAGGAATATTTTTTCCCTTTATCTCAACTTCTTAATAACTCACTTGCCCTTTTCCTATCCCTTGTCATCTATTCTTTGTCAGCTGACTATGATATTATCACACAGGAAACTAGAGGTGTACAAACACTGGAGGCCAAATGAGTTTAGGCATCTTGAGAGACCAGCTGTCTTGTTTGAAAATTTCTGCCTATGGAAGTTCAAATGGGTACAGGGAGAACAAATAAAACTTTGATATTGAATAATTTAAAAATATGAAATGAAATCATGATTAGCTTCTAGTGTTCCCACTTTGGTGTGGGATTGGAATAGCTCATTAGAGGTAAAAACTTTTTTGTCTTCTGCCACCATTAATTAACTCTTAAGCACAATCTCCCTAATTCCACATTTTAAAAGCTTTGACGATATAATAATGGAAAGATAATATTACTAAAAATTTATTCATAATTAGCTCCAACAAAAATTATGTATTGGAAACGGACACACAGAAAACTCCCCTTTTCTTTGTCATCTCTACTGAGAACTCCTCAGATTATGAATTACTTCAGTGTAAAATGTAGAGCAGTCTAAACTTGAAACATTATGAACAAACATGAGGAAAACACTTCGTTATTCAAGAAAACGTCCTCATTTGTACTTCACTCAGATGGTGCCATGAAAAAAAAAACCCTATGTCTTTTCACTGTGTCTCTCTCATTGCAAGAACAAGGTGAAGCCTTGCTTTCAGTCTGCATATGCAGACCCATTTGTCAGTTCTGGTTTTTAGCTCACAAGTCAATATGACTGTGCTGTTCATCCTGTTCTGCAGAGTAAGTTTGAGCAGTCAGAAAAGCTACCAAATTCAGCTGTACATTACTGTCCCCTAGCCTAGGATGCTCTTTATGTGAACTGTACTCATGTGTGGTGTCCTGGAAGCACAGGAGGTGTCAGTGTGCTGTACCTTCCGAGTGGACGGGAACGCCGTATGTCCGCGGCTCCCCACGAGGGCCGTCTGCTTTGTGACACTGAGTTTGGTTGGATCCAATCACCTCAAACATCAGCTTCTCTGGGGCACCACGGGACACAGAGACATTCACCTCCAAATCCTCCCCCAGCTGCAGAGTGTGGGAAGCTACTGCAGCTTGAATTCCAGATACTGGCTCAATTAAATGAACTGCAATACTCTCGGACATCTCCAACGCCGTCGCGTTCCTGGATGCTCGGATTTCCAGCTGATGTATCCCTGGGCCTATCAGCTCTTGAGAGGCACTGTTGAGTGTCAGGTTATAAGGGACAATACCTTCCTTTGCACTGGATTCAGTCAGTGTTGTGTTATCTGCTAACACACTGTAGGTTACCCCATTGCCTGCAAAAACACAGATGAAAATTTCTCACAGCTTGTGCAATAGGCCAACCAATTACAAAAGCTGCTTTGTGCAGCATTCCAGTGTTTATACAGGAGTCACAAGAACCCTGCAGCAATGCAGTCATTTTTAATAAAGTCATATAAGGTGACTTATTGAAAATCTATCATGTGTTTTCTGCTGGGAATGTTTTGAGAATTCAAACATACATTTCTGAATTTTATTTTTTTCAGCATATATGTGGCTTCCAGGAACTTGAAGGGAGAAAGAAATGTACACCAGCAAATGTGACCAGCTCAGAGTGGAATCCTCTTACCCTAATGAGAGGACCATTTCCATGAATTTCTAACCTCAAATACAGAAATATTCTGATTGGTATCACACAGATTTGTGTGAATTAAGTTATGCTTTTGCTGTCAGCTTTGTGGATAGGAGAAAAGGGTTTATACTTATGTTTTAGGTAGTGAAATATCTCTGAGAAAGAACCCCTCCAATGGAACAGAGAGAATTCAGTTGCAGGAATACAACAATTAGAGGGAAAGCATTCACTATAAAGAAGAATTATTTTGGATAATAAAAATCCAGCTTCTATCCCACGGTTGGCATAATATTTATCATTCCCTCTAAATCATGCAGTGAAATTATCCTCACCTCCACTGAGCTGAACTTGGATCAGCAGCACCTCCCCATAGAGCGTTCGGCAGTGGGAGCTGTTCCCAGTCTCATACTGGCTGTAGCAGCCAGTGATGCTGAACTGATCCATCCTATCTTGAACAGTCACCTGTCTCTGTGCCATCACGTGCCATTCGCTGGTGGTGCACTCCACAAAAACAGTAAACTCCCCAGGAGATGAGTACCTGTATGTGATGTTGCTGACCAGGCTAGAATAGAAAAAGAACAACATCTTGCTGTGGAAGACCATCCTGGGAAGTCCTTCACCTTACATGATAACACTGGTCACATCCCCAAATTTCATTCATTCAAATGTCATTCCTACCACTAAGACAAAATCTGATTTTTAAATCCGGCAGAAAAATATTAGATCTTTTAAAGATAAGATTTTTATGCAATTAAAACAAAAGAAAAAAACTACAGAATTGCCTTGTTGTATTTTAATTGTTATCAAAAAAACACTCTTTAAACTTAAGGAAATAATATTTGTTTGTTCTTTGGCAATTACTGACATGTTTTCCAAGATTTTGAGTCTTAAGATCTGGAATAAATACTCTTAGAAATAGGAAACACTTCTATAATAGAATAAAGATTGTAGTTGGCAGCAAAATGTAAAATTTTGTATTGATTTCAAAACAGGTTTTTGCAAAATCCAAGTCTCTTATATGTATGGTCTATTATTAAGCTATCTAGTTTTTAATATTTCATTTGTGAGACTAGGAACATTCAATAAAGTGCAAGCAATGAAATGTACTGTTTGTCTGAAGAGAAATGAAGGCTATATCTTACGTTGGAGGGTAGTAAGGATCAATAGTGTGACCATCTCCAGTGCTAATGGTACAGGAAAGATTCCCAGAGTATGGTAAGAGCAGCCAGTTCAAAGTGACCGTGATATTTTCAAAGACAAAACAGGTGTCTGTCATAACCAGCTGCAGACCTGAAAAACAGAATGATAGAATTCAGTGCAACTTTTGTCTACATTTCTTACAAAATTCAATCAATTTTCAGGCACTGTAAGCCAGCCTGCTCCAAAGCAGAGCTGGTATTGATGCAAATTTGTGTGCATTAATGATGTGACAGGGAGCTGATTCTTTTCCATATATACTGGTCAAGATTCCTGTTGGAACATAATTTCATTTAAGTGTATTTTATGGGTCTGAAGTTCCAGACTTTGTATTCTACCCAAAACCCTCAGTTAAGATAGGGAATCTACATTTTTGTGCCTATTTTCAGTGGTCACCACTATTCCAGTTTCTTCCCTGAGGATGGAACAGTGATTTTAAGATAAATATCAATGGTTACAGTGTTACAGAAAAGAACAGGACAGAGTTTTGGTATTGACAGCCCCCTCCCTCTTACCTTCCCTGCAGTGGTATTGGATAGACAAATAGCTTCCCAAAGCTGGACAAGGATCTCCAAAGAAAGTGCCATCTGCTGCCACCTGGCAGGCCTGGAGACCATGACACTGGCCTGGAAAGAAGGAGTGTTTCAGATCAGCTAGTGGCTTTTGCCTTTACTGTCTCAACAGCTCAGATGAAAGATGATTGAGAAACAAAAAGAGCAGGGGGAGCAGTACCATGTCACTGATTTCTAGACAAATTTCCACATCACTTTGACTTTAGTGTGTTGCTTATTGTGAGGCATTTCTTAGCATCATTTCATTTTATTGGAACAAAGCTGAATTTGAAAAGGTACCAAAAAAAAAAAAAAAAAGCTGATGTGTTTTGTTTAATTTTGGCTGGAAGCCCTAAGAATCTACCCTGGGGACAGGCCACAGTCACTGTTTAGTCTCCAAGCCCTTGGCTCCTGCAGGGTGGGTGCTCCACACGAGACAGGCAGCAGCAGGTCCCTCCTGCCCTTATGTCCCAGTGGGTGCCAGCCTTTTCACCCCTCCTGGTATAGAGTTAGATTTGTCTGGATGTGTTCCCTTCCATCTCTGTCAAACCTTGTGTATCCCACTGAATTTGTCAAGGAATCAGGGTGCCCACATATTTTCTTCATACGGTGAGAGGAGCCAGGCACACTCTTGTCCTTCATTTGCTCTTCCCCACCTCTCAATCTTTGCTCCTTACAAAACCCCTCCTTTTGCTCCTCCTCTCCTTCTCTGAATCTTTGCTCCTCACAAAACCCCTCCTTTCCATCCAGCCTCCTGTAGCAACCCCCTTCACATCAGAAGTTCTCTGTTATTCCCTTCATTTTAGGAATAATGCACTTTTCCATTCACTAACTCTAATGCAATACAAGATAAAGTATTTGAGGGACAGGGAGCTTTGGTACACTCTGTGTTTCTAACAAGCAGTGCTGTAAGATACCACCTGCTACTTCATCTTTGACACTATTCCAGCTGCAGCCTTCATCTCTTTCGTCCTGGAGAGGAGTCTCTGACACACAGTAGTGAGGGGTCTTCCGCCCATAGAAGCTCTCTTCAATTTGAATAACTTCTCCTGATCCACACTGTACAGTGGCATTAAAATTATCACAAGCAATGCTCTGGCCAGATTCTAGTAGGAGAAAAAAAACCATACATTATCTTTTTAAATTTCTGAAAAATCCTGCAACAATTCTACTGCATATCCCTTTTGTTTTGTTTTTCTTTCTTCCCTTTTCTCCCTTTTAAGTGAAACAATTAACAAAATTTATGAAAATTCCAAAAGAATTAAATAGTTTTATTTTTAAAGAATTAAAGTTAATAGAATTATGTTTTTACTGCCTTAAAACATTTTCAATAAGCAAAAAATTTTAATTATAAAAATAAATAGTATTTTTATGGAAAACACTTAGCACTTGTTTGAACTGAAATACTGGAAGGTTTAAAGTTACTCCTCACTTCCGAAAGAGATGCATGGATTGCATAATATTCAGGTAATTGCTTTGGAGAATAGTTTGCATATTAAGTATGGGAGCTGATCCCATTTCTGCTACAGAGAGTCCTTTGTTCCCGTGTGATATTTGACTGACTTCATTCAGCAGGGCTGCTCAGATGAGTAAGGTCATAGATCTAAATGCATACACCTCATTCTTTGATTAATCTGGGACAGTTAATTATCTCACAGAATTCTTAGTATCGTGTAGTAATCAGAATACTTAATACCCTGAAGAGGAGGATGCGAATAACTGCTCTTATGTTGCAAAAGAATGTTTTTTGTTTCAGCTGTTGCAGGTTTAAATCCATTGTCCTCCGGTTGCTGTTTGGATCGCTCCCCTCAAGTCCCTTGATTAACGGTGCCAATGTGTGCACACTGCAATAATTGTGTGCTATTGTTATTTAAAGGCTAAAGCTAAGCCTGGCTGTAACTATAGCAACATGATCAGTTTACAGATTAGAGCTCACTAGATAAGCTTGAAAAATAACTTGCTGTTAAATTCTAGTAGGGACTATTATCTCATGCATTTTTTTTTCCCTATATAAAGATTTCTCACAGTATTTGCTGTCTCAACAACTTTTACATGGAAAGATGTACGAAACTTGGTCTGTGTTCCTATGTACAAACCCTGGTTCGATATATGTATATTTACTACAATTAACTGCTAACCTACAGAGCACCAATGGTGGAATTGCCTCCATCTGGTCTTGGGTAGTGGAATGATGAATACAGTGTAGGATATTGTTGCTCTTTGAATTTAATGGGCTCTCAGTCAGATCCTATGGTAACAGATGATAGTTTCCTTACAAACAGACAGTTGTCTACTGTGGTTGTAATGGAAAAATAATTTTAGCCTGTTTTTACAAGGAAAATAAACGGAAAGGATTGTGCTGTCTGCCAATTTCCTCTCCCCCAGTCATTTTTAATGTTAGTCATCTTCAACCAAATTCGATGTATAGATATAAACCTCCAAATACTCTAAAATTTCATGAAATGCAGTGTCTAGGGAGAAAAGAAAGAGTGACATAATGCCTCTGGGAGGAGTGGGGATTGTAACCCTACATTTACCCTTTCTGTGATGAAGGATTCAGCTGGCCAGCACATACAGCTGGAGCTCTGGAGCAGCTGCAGGGGAGGGAGCTGAGGGAGTGAAAAGTGTTTGCAGAGGTGGGACGTGCTGGGGATATGGGGGTGAACTGGAAATGCTGAGGAGGAGGGCAGGGAGGGGACGCAGAACAGAAAATCAGGATAGGAAACAATTATTTTATTAGCTTGGCTTATTTGCAGAACATCTTGTTATTTCTGTCAGTAGCAGTAGCGTGCTGGACAGGGCAGAAGCAGTTCTAGGGCTTGTGGAAATCTGTACTTGTATACTTGATTCCAAGCCTTTTTGTATAACTGAGCCTACAGCCAGACTGTCCTTCCAGTGCTTGTGACCCCAGTTCTAACTGCAATTTAAAGTACTCTTGTGCAAAGTGTGAGGAACACAAATTCCCCTCACACCCACATGTTGAAAGGGATGATATTGCCAGCATTCCTTCCCAGAACTGTTTGTTCCAAGTCAAAATTTAAGGGACACAATGTCTGTGGATTTTCTGTCTGAGCACAGGAAGTACAGGTTCCTGTCTGCTTCCTTAACCTGGGGAAAACCTTGAACTTCACCTGATGGAGCGGTCTGAGAAAAAACAAGAAAAACTTGCTCTCTCTTTTGCTCACTCCAAGCTGCAAGGAGGTGGTGCCTCTGGAAGCCTGGTTGTATTCTTACTTCAGTTACAAATGGAAATTATTCTGGCACACATTACTGAGTGTTTTTACAGGGCAGCCGTCCAGGTCCCACCTAGCCCAGGTGCCGTGGTGTTGTGGGAGTTTATTCTTGCAGCCATGCTCTCATGTAGCCAGCTTGTGTCCACTGAAGATGTGGACAGATACACATTAGATTCACTTGCAGATCCATTTTTATTTTATCAGCCCTCTGCTGGAAACCTGGACCTTAATGTCTGGTTGCCAAGCACCTACATCTCCCAGTGGTTTGTGGGTTCTTCCTTCATTGGATCAGGTCTTATATGAGCACACTGGAGAAAGAGCACCTGCTGGGGCTATATGGCTTTTTGCTTGTTCACATTTAGAAAGATTCATTAAGCTATTTCACATCTACTTTGAAAGCAACAAGGCAATTTATGCCCCATTGTGATCACGGCACACTCACTTCACTGTTCCAGCTGTTGTGTATCTTACCAAACTCGCAAATGAAGTCAAATTCCTGGCTGCAATTTTCAGTCACACCCCACTGATACTTGGCATTCTTCAGGATGTACCCACATGTGGATGAGAAGGGAGATGGCTGATCCTTGTACCAGTTACTGTAGCTTATATTTGAAGTATCCAGCCAAATAATTGACCCTGTGAAAAAAGAAATTTTGTCCTGAATGTTTCTTTTCCACAGTAATACAATTAGAGTCAGAGCCTGCAGCGGAGGACTGTAGCCCTGCTCCTACTGAAGCAGAGGTGGTTTAGTCTGGATAAGAATCTTCAACTACATTTTATATCGAACCTGATACAGTAATGAAAAGAGACACTGCCACTTCTACCTGTGCTCCCAGCCTCAAGGTTTCACCATTTCCCTTGCATCAGACCTTGCAGCACTTCCCAGTGGGATGAATTGGCTTCCACTGGAGACCTAAGCCAGCACATTTGTTTCACTGGGTCAGCAAGCTGGTCTAATTCATGGTGTGTTCACAAAACCACTAGATCCAAAGGAAAGGGTGATAACATGCAACTAGGAAGTGAAGCAGGTCATTAAACATCTAAATATAAATCTGAAGTTACAGCAACAAAAGACAGAGGCTTTTCAGCAGATATCTACAGATGGACTTATGGCATTTTCTACCATGCTAAGAAAGCATCATCAGCTGATACAAGTTTAAAGACATGATTTTAAAACCACCTACCATCAGTAGTTTCATTCAGCAACGAGTTTGAGATCAGTCCTATCCACCATTCCTGATCCTCAGCAATATGTTTTTGCAGGAACTCTTGAGTTTCCTCATTTTGAATAAAGACAAGGTGCCCTCCTCCTCTCTCACACCAGCTCTGGGCATTTGTGAAGGTTTGCTGGAGTCTAACAAACTCATAGCATGAATGGTTAAAAGCTTGCTGGTACTTTGAACAAGGTATTCCTTCATCACTTGCTTCCTCCGCAGCCAAGCACACAGCAAGAGCAATCAGAACTGTGACCCCCAGCCACATTCCCTGCGTGGCACTCATCTTGCTTACCAGAGCATCACTCTTTTTGCTGCCTTCTTCAAAAGCTTGAAATGTCATCCTTGTCATGTCATCAGCATTTCTCCTTCCTCTTTGCTGCTCACCACAACTGCAGATATAGAGCATGGAACTGAACAGAACTTCTAATATATAACTGTGATGGCGTCTGGGGGCTGTTGTGCTGATGCTAAGCTCCTGCGCTGGCCCTTGTGAGCTCTATTGTATAAATGTCACATCCCATGTGAGATCAATTTGAAGAGAAGACATTAAATCATTGCTTTCCTCATGAGCAGAGAAGATAAAATTGACATATCCTGGTGTTGGACACATGGAAAAGTGAGATAAAGCTCCTACATGAAAGGCTTCATTGTGTGAACATTAAAGTTGGAGGTCTTTACAACAGCAAAGAGATACAAAGTGAGAATGAGAGGAGAATGAAAAAAATGAGAAACACAAGGAGTTATGAGATGGGAAAACACACTGCTTCTCTAGATACATTTAATTGGTCTGAATTGCTTTATTTTTAATAATTGTTCTTGGAGGTGCTTCTTTTGGATGTTAATGCAATATCTGCAATTATTGTATCATATCCATCCTGCTCACCTGTTTATGCATGTGCAGATTCACCTCAGCTGTTCCAAGTAAGCTTCATTTTGAACGGTTGTGTCTGCTTAGGTTGTGTCTGCTTAGAATTCTACACCCCAAGTGAAATGCTCCCATCATCCCTTAAAAGATGAGCTGCTCAACTATTTAGAGCTACAGTATTTATACTATCTGGAAAGCAGAAGAGAAGACCATAAGGTAAAACCATGATTTAGGAAAGATGAAAATATTGCCTTAATCAGCAGAACTACTTGGGAGCTCTATGTGCACATTCCAAGGGCTGCTGATGGACTTTGGGAAGCAAGCCCAGCAACATTTAGAAGCTGAAATCTCTAAATGCATCTCGACTTCCTTATAAAAGATATCCATCAGGTTTACAAAGCCACCAGCTTAGTAGAAGCACAGTACAAATAAGGATTTTAGCTATTGTGATACTCCTGTCCTTGGCATTAGCTCCATGGAGTTTGATGCCATTATTATTAATTTATACCACCATAACCTGAAGCTAAAAGAACACGCACTTATATTTAGACATGCATCAGTGAGCCAGTTACTGCAGCACAGAGGAATCAGAGGTCTTTAATGGATTCCTGCACTGCAGAAATGCCTCCTGCACTGCACTGCTGGGCTGAAGGCAGTGCCCATCACTGCAGAGTGCCAGTTCAGCTGCAGCTCCAAAGCTTTCTGCCAAAGTCAAGTGTACACACTGCATCCAGTTAACACCTAAGAGTAAATTTCAATCCCAAGGACATTCTGGACCTCCAATTTACAGTTGTCTTGCTCAGCTGGACAAAGCAGGACTGTTATCAGGGTTTTCAAGATAATAGGAAAGTGTTTAATAGGTAGAAAAATTGTAGGGGATGAGAAGAAGGGAGAAGAAAATACACGAGGCTGGATGTCTTCCTCCTCACCTGTAAATCAAGACTTCAGCTATGGAACACTTGGAGCAGATCCTGCATGATTTTCTGACTGATTAATAGGGAGAGCTTATGGAGCAGCTGAGATGTGAATATTTGGGCTGGATTTCCCAGCTCTGGAGAAGGCCAATATATATTCTAATTAGCTAATTGGCCCAGACACCCATCCCCTTCCTGGATGAGACCATGTAACTATGATTATCACCTGGTTCCGTTGGTGATGTCTGCAAATTAGGACTCCCTTTCAGGCCCCATACAAAACTTGACAGGCTTCAGTTTGGGAACGCCCAATCCAACTGTTTTATATTCAAGCTGTTGCAGCAGTCAGAGCTGAGGGCAGCTGCTCTTCAGTTCATTGGCTGCTGTATATTTGCATGATGCTTTCTCCAGACTCTCTGCTTCTTCTTGGGTCCTGCTGCCTTGCCAGACTTTGCAGCAGCTGGCAGCCAGCTCTCCCATTTTGACCTTCTAGATCTGAGAAACACAGCCTGTTTCTGAAAGCACAGCTGTGATGGAGGAGACTGTACTTAAATGTGCAGGTGATACAGATATTTCCAGTAGGAGCCTTTGACTCACTTTTGTTATGAATGTATTCTGTAACATTGTCCAGTTCTTTCTCTGCTACTGGAATTCTGACTATATGAACATACTTCTAAAAATGCTGGGGCTGAGGGTGCCACAGGCTCTCCCCTGTGACTCTGCTCCAAAGGCATTGAAATTAATGGAAGTCTTGTCTCTGGCTTTGATGGGTTTTGAAACAGGCTCTGAAAAAGAACAAATAATGTTTGGAAATGTATACAGATAAAGCCAAGCTCTCCAAGTGAGCCTACTGTTGGCAATTTCTATAGCAAAGTGCATTTTTTCCCTAATCTACGGTTGCTATAAGTTACTCTTCTGCCTGCAGCAGATGGAGAATGGAAGAAAGACAATTTCCCTCTTTGGCAGTTTGTTGACTTCATACACTTTAGTGCCAGGAATGCATTCTGTCAGTTTATTCTGTTTACCACAAGAATGAGAAAAGCATTTACATGAAAAGAAAATACCACTTTTAAGCATCAAAATTAGCAACCAGGATCTTCAGGAAGACAGAAATTTCCAAAAACCCTTGTCATTCATAAGTGAGAACTCACTTGATGTCGAGTAGACAGTGCTCCTTGAACTCACCTTCTTGTGGGAAACATCTCTTTTGCATTCTTCCTCAACAGAAAAGCATTTTTTTAAAAATAGTTTTCTTATGCCAGAAGTCATTGACTTTGGAGTGGTCCTGGTCTGTACCCTGGTGCAGATCACAGCTGCATCCTGACAGCCTGAGAATGTCCCGTGATTCAAACTTCAGCACTGCAGAATAGCTTGACAATCCATAATAGAGACCAGAAAGTGCTAGATTTGAAGAATTAAGGAAGTGAAGAGCTGCCAAAGAGAAGGAATAAATCACACCCCTGTTCATTTTGGCTGTTGTTCATTTGCCTTAAGGAAGAGCAAGTAAATTTACTCTCCATAGGAGGATATTACCATCTTTACATTCCTGAATATTACTGAAAGTAATATAAAGATTTTTATCAGGAATATAAACATCTCTGTGTTCTATTAATTGAATAAACATAAAAATGGAAAACTGATTTCTATTACTTTGACTTTGAGGTAGAAAAAAAGATTATTTTCAGGTATCATTAACCTGAGACATGATTATGAGTAATCCATTTTTCTGTGTCATGTAAACTTCTGCAGAGTGAAGAACATTTTCACCCTGATAGGTAGGAATCCTAAGCAGACTCTACACCTACACCTACACCTTCCATTTCTTCAGCTGGATTTAAAAATGCCCATTTGCCAGTTAGTTTAAGAAGATGGATCACAATCACACTTCTGTTGCATGAAGGCCTTGCTGCCTTTGTAAAATCATGGCTCAGGTTTACTTCTTTGTCTAAGTAAGAGAAGACTATGGGAAAGAGACACAGCTAAATTAGGGGTAGAAAAGCATGCTGTGTGAGCATCACGTGTACACATCGTGGTATATGTTGAATTATGTTTGTTATGCTTTAAAACTCTGTAAACTGATAACTGGCTAACTGCTTGAAACAGCTGGGTTTTTGCAATAAAGGGCTCTCCTTTGCACCTGCCTGGGGATTCTCTGTCGCTTCATATCGCAACACACTTCCTTCCTTGCTGCTCTCCTATGCTGCTTGTCCTGATGGTGAGATCCAGTTATTGCTGACTGAAAAGGGTTTGGTCTTGTTGTTGCTTCTACTGTCTAATTTTCCATGAGGCAACACACTGAACTTACCAGTGATCCCTGCCAAGTTGCAATTTTGATGTTATCTTGTTTATAAAAACAGGGAAAACATTTCTTATCTGTACAGGGTGCAATAATTAAATTAGACGTTCATGCCTGGCATGATGGGGTCAGGATAAAGATAAGTAGGATTAAGTTCAGGAGCTGTTAGATTGAACATAATTTCTGTTTATAGGATGTGCATGGTTACCTGGATAAGTCACCTGGAGAAGTCCCTGAGGATCTTCTCATAGGAACTTTCCCTTTGGAAGTGTCTGGCATTGCCTTTGGGCTCATGGCTGGCTTTTCCTCATTGCCATACAGCTGATGCCTCAGTCCCTGCCTCTTTCCCAGCTAGTTCCCCAGTGTCATTGCCTTTCAGAACAGAACTTTGTTAGGAAGAAGGGGACGAGTGTGCCCCATAAGAACATTTATAGAGCTGGAGTTATTGATGGCCACACTGAGCCCCAAGTTCACACAGTTCACACATCTCCAGAACCTGACAACACCTCATGTGTCCTTGTGATCCTTTTGACTAAGTGGCACAATTTAGATCTGCCATTGCCTTAATATCTTAATTAGAGAACTGTTCAAAGCATTAAAGGTGCCCTCTTTGGGTAAAACATTAACTGGTAGATACAAATGGACTGAACTTTGCCCAGTCACACAGACATAAATTAAATTGCTCAGATCTGAATTTACAGCCATCACAGTGTCATCATCTGGTGTCTCTTCAGTCTCTCCAGATTTCCATAAGTGTAAAACTGGCCAGGATTCTAAGGTGTTTCACTTTCCACCTCTTGTTTGTTTTCTTTAATTTGGTTACACATTTTTCTTCTGCCTATTATGAGCTATTTCAGAGCTTACAGGCCATGGAAACAGAGAGAAAAAAAGCTCTATTACAAGTTTTTTTCATTGATAATGTCTCTTATGAGTAGATATCCAACACCTTACAAAAGAGATCAGCTTCAAAATCCCCATAATGAGAGGACTGAAGGTCCAGCAGCCTCTCTCTCCAGTGGTCAGGAGCACTGTTTTTGTGTTAAGCCTTCTACACTCAGCTGCCATTTACTAAAACCAGAAAGCAATTCTTTTGAGTTTTATTTATGTTCCCCCAAAGATGTACTGTAGGCAACCAGGTAGGATAGAGTGCTGCAACATCAACTTCTGTCACTGTACACATTTGTGACCCCATTTCCACACCTTCAGTCATGGAAGTGAATGCCAACCTTCATGTTGTCATTCTGCCCACTTAAAAACACATGACTGAACTGTATCATTTACATATTGAAACATGTAAATAGGGATGGTGAAAGGTGCAGATAAGGTTGTAGAAGTCTTACAGTGAGGAAGTTCATGTGGGTGCTGTGGCTGTTTATTTGGTCTAATGTCTGATATTTAAATATTTGGGCATTATGATCTCTGGGCAGGCTCAGTCTGATGGATACCAGTATGGGTAGGCCAGCAGTTCCATGACTCAGCATTTGAAGTGTTTTAATATTAAGTTACATTATATATTTATTTTAATGAACAATTCAGTATTTCTTGTGATATGTATTAAAACTATGACTGTAAAAAAGAAAATAATACTTTTGTTTATCAAATAAATTGTGAAATTTCACAAAAAACTCCCCCTCCCCAAAATTAAAATCTTATCAAGGAAATTAAAATTCCACAAAAATAATTATTTTTGTACAAATAATGAACAAAACAGTATATGATCAAAACTGTTGTGACCCAAATAAAATCTTGTCAGAATAATATAGGGAAACTATTGTTATTTAAATTTGAACAAAATACATTATTAAGTTTTGCAGTTATATCTGAACAGTGCAAGAGATATGTTTCCAAATAGTCTGGTGGCAGTTTTGTGAAATGAGATCATGCCAATAAAAGAGTATTTAACAAAGATAAGAACTTGTGTTTCTAGCAAGTGAGATAGCAATCAGTGTGATTTCAGCAAGAACAACTCCTAAGTTCATATCAGTTTTACTAATAGAGTTTTATTTGGTAGTAATAGATAACTGTTGATACCTGAAAGTTCTTAGCACAGCTTAAAGTCGCATATGTCAAGTGAATTTGACCTTTGTTAATGGGCTTTAATTAGAATTCAAACTCTATAAGCAGAAGATTGAGATTAAAATAAATTAAGTACAATAGAGATAAGGAATTATATTGGTTTCTCTGTGATTTATAAGGCAATAACTTGTTTCTTGTTAAGTGAACCAAAAGTACAAAGGTAGGCAAACGGCAATGACATTATTGTTGTACTGGAAATGCAGTTACCCAGCTCTGCTGCCTCAGAAAGTTTTGTTTTGATTAACCACAGAGATCACACCCAAAACGTAACCCCCAGACTCCAAAGATCACTTCATGGCCCTTTAAAAGTCTGGGAGAGAAGCTCAAGGCACACAGAGACTGGAGGGAAGTGAAAGTGAGAAAGGGCCTGAGAGGAAACAGCTTGTGTCCTTCACCACAGTTTTCGAGCAGAAAGGAACACAGTGAAGCAAATCTGCACATGGTGGGGAGCTGGTGACTTCAAAAATGTTGTCACGAGCAGTGAATAGAGAGAGGAAACTGTGGAGAGAAATGTGAGATTCGGTTGGGGGAAGATTTATATTTGAAGGGTTTTGCAACAAGAAGAAACCTTGTGAAATAATAAAATTAGAACAGTCGCCTAATCCACATCCTCTACTGCTGATAATTACACGTGTAATTGTAAATCAATGCTTTGATATTTTGCCATTTCAATGTAAAAAGGGGGGAAATCATACAGTTGGCAAGAAAATTAATCTCCACATATTATACTAAACTGCTTATTTGTCATTAATGTGATGAAAACAACAACAAAAAAAGAGTTTTTCTGGTAAGTGAAGTATTTTTTAGTGTCAAACAGGAAAAATTAACTTCACAAAGCTTCTTTATTTAAGTTGTACAACATATGAGACAAAACATTCAGTCACAGACACCTAAAATTAGCTACCAAACACATTTAGGTTGATTTCAGAAGCTGTTGGGTATAATGAGCTCTTTGTTCTTCCATTCAGACAACTTTTAACAAGGTTTCCAATTATCTCATCTTGACTGAACCTTAACCTACATGAACACTTGTGGTGGAGGAGGCAAAAAAGGTTTGAATTAATCTTTTTATTGCTTGCGTGCTCTATGGAAATCTTAATATCACTACAGATTAGACAACTCACAGGTCAGATAATTAAAATTGTAGCACTAAGAGCTGCACGCAAAAAAAATGGATGAGGATACACTGAAACAAACATATTAAAGCAAAATAGAACACCGTGGACAGAGAAAGAGTCCCCACAGCTTAGTGAGCGTAGAGTTGGGCAGATTTGGTTTTTTGCCAGAGCCTTTTCAGGCCCTAACATTGCTGAAAAATCCCTTACTTGGCTTTGTGTATAAAGGGAATCAACATCTCAATGCACACACACACATTCACACATATTCAGGTACACACATGCATATATACAGTGTATATGTATCTTTATGTGTATGTATCTTTATATATATGTGGATTTTGATCCCCTTCATCTCCTACAGCCTTCTTGTTCAATCCTGCTGTTTATTAGCATTTCTAATTCAAACAAAGACATTATATTTTCTCTTCTAATCTGGCTTTTTATTTTGTTGTCATCAGCTTCTGTCAGTGCTTTCCAAAAGGAGACCAAGGCGTGCTGTCCTGGTGATCTCCCGGGGTGAAGATCAGCCATCAAACAAACAGCAGGTTTGGAGGAGAGGAATAATGTATAATAAATGCGTCAGAAGAGTCTGTAGCACCCATTGTGTTTTGAATAAAAAAACTGTTATAGTTCCAAGAGATCAGTTAGTCTTAAGAAGTGATGTTAAACATTTTGGAAACAATGGTGATTCGGCTGAAAAAATTGGATTTTAGGGTAAACCCATATGAAATTGCATAATATATAATTGTGTAAAGAATTCCTTTATCCTTCATGGTCAGTGGAACCTATGATTTGCTCTGCAATCACATGCTTTATATTGAAATAATTCTCTTTCCAGAGGATTTTGAAATTAACAACATTGAACTCAGTTAAGTACCTTATCTAGAAACAAAAGCATGAAGTTAAAAATCTGCCTTAGTTTTAATGAATCCTGCCATGTTTTTATAGGTGGATTGAGGTCACATATGGGAGAAATGACTGAAAAGATTTAGTTCAGAGATGTGCCACTCAGCTGATTCTGAAACAGTTTGTATATAAAGAAATATATCACATGACTATTCAGTGATGATAATTTCCTAATTTATAGAACAGCCCAGTTTAAAAACACAGAATGGAAAGAAAAGGATGATCCCCTGCTCTGAAGTGTTTGTCCCAAAGAGCCAAATCCAGAACAGTGAGTAGAGATTTCTTTTTGTCCCCCTACCAGCCAAATGGGGCAAGCATCCCTAGTAGATACGTAAATTTACCTGGAAAGCTGCAGATGTTCCAGCCACTCCAGCTGTCTCCTGGGTGTGCCTGCCTGCCTCTGCCAGCTTCATAAGGAGCAAACAGCCAGGCCAACGCTTTTCTTACTTCCCCTTCGAACCAGTGAAAGAGTTAATTTTAATGCGAATGTGCAAGAATTAGAGTGTATGTGCTAGGGATTAAAGATCAGCTATTATAAATTGTCAATCTATAAGCCACTGGCCACCAGCTCACGCTGCACTTTGACCTTATCTTTATATGTAACAGGAAAGACCCGTTCTTAGCCCAGACGGGGGGGGACAGCCGCGCCTGCAGGAGCGCCTGGGCAGCGCGCAGGCACTGGGAATTTCGTCAGAGATGGACACGCTATATGACAGGAATACGGAAGAACACCCCGAGCCCATAAAAGCTGAGGTGGAGGGTAAGTGAGAGAAAATCTATTGTAAAACGTGCCGCTATTTTGGTGTTTTCCAGTCCGTAAAAAGTGCGACTCTTGTTCACCCGAGGCAGCAGTGGAAAGGGAAACTGAGAGAGAGGCGCAAGGGAATTTTGTTTAAAGGACTGATCTCAGATAATATTTGTGACCCTATCTGGGGGATTTTTCTCACTCCATGAGGATTTCTGTGTACTTTTCGAAAGTCTGTTTGAACAGGACTCACTGGAGTTGGTGGTGAGGGAGAGAGCGAGATTTCATCCCGGCCCCCTCCCCCACGGTTCTGCTCTGACTTTCGGTTTCTCCTCCCGTAACCCTTCCCTGCCCTCCGCTCTTCGGGGCCCCCCGGGAGGGTCTCCAAAATCGGGGCTCTTCACCACTGACACTCCTAGGTACCAAAGCACCCGCACTGGGTGCCACAGGGTAGCGTTAAAAAGGTTTCAGAAGATAATCCAGGAGAAACTGCGGAGAATCCTTCAGAGCGTCAGATTACAGTGACTCTCTAGGGATGGCGCTCGACCAGCCTGTTATTATTTCCCAATTTCTTTTACTTTATAGAAAAGTTTTGTGCTACAGCTACAGGAGAAGTCTGTTGCTGGGAGCCCTTATTTAGTAAATCTTGGTTGTGTTGTTTGTGATAGGTAGTCCTAGAAATGGTAGGAATCCAATGACAACTTAAAGAGATGATGATTAAAACTTGCAGGGCTTTGTTGCTGTTCAGTTTGGTGGCTGAATTGGAAAAGATTTTGTGTCAAGTCAGACAAAGCACTTTGTTTTAATGCTTTTGAATTATTTTATGCCTTTATGGATTTATGGCTTTCAATTATTTTTTTCTCAAGATAACAATTTATAATCAAAACATTTGAAGTGGTTTGAAAACAAACAACTTATCAGACCTGATCTGTATTATGAGATTTTTTATTCGAACAAAGACTGCATATTTCAGAAAGTACAGTTATACAAAGCATTCCTTCATTGCTAAAGAAAATAAAAGAGAACCATGACCTCTCTAAATATTTTGGTAGTCCTGAACTCTGCCAGTATTTTGGCTCCTTGTTACTCAATATGTACACTGTAAATATCTATCATAAGATGCAATTTCACCCATGGTCTGCTACAGCCATGTGATTTTCTGAGACTCTGTTGTTACAATAGTTAATAAATGTCCAAATATTTGGGGATTTCGCTGTGTCATTAATGTGACCTCACGCACTACAGAAAAGAAAAAGGTCCACATTTTTAAGGTTATGTAAGCACTTTTGGATGCTGATTTGGTACCCAGTGTCATTTACAGAAATGCTTAATTCCCATTAGATGAATTATCTGAAAACCTCACTAGATGAGCCTTTGCTCCTTGTTTCTCGTATTGAAATTATGCCAGAAATTACATGGAATTGCAGCAGGAATTTCAAAAACTGCATTAAGTCCACAGTGCTTTAAAAAGATCTTTTTCCCTTTTTTATCTTTTCCAGCAAAATTATAATATACAAAAATGTACTGTAGTTATTGCTTTGGAATTCCTTGTATTAGAAATGGAAATAAGATTTCATTTTCCAGGCTCTTCTAGAAAATAACAACAACAACAATAATAATGAAGATGAGGAAGATGATGAAAGTTCAGCCATTGTGTAAACAATTTTTTATGTTCCTTTTGTATTCCAGAACTGTAGCCCTAATGGACTTATGCCCTAATAATGGGTGTCCCATCCCTGGAAGTTTTCAGGGACAATTTGGTTGGGATTTTGAGCAACCTGGTCTAATGGACCTGCCCATGGCAGGGGTTGGAACAAGTTCAAATTTAATGTCCATATTAGGACATCTCCAGCTGTTGTAAAGGAGTTTTAACAAGAAGGTGTGCCAATATAATCAGTATGTGGTCACAAACTAAATGATAAGGAGAAATATAAGTTCTGAAGAGCTTTCCATGCAGAGGCAATATCCAATGCAGGAATCGTATGGAGAAGCAGTATGTGATCTTAATTCTTCCCTCAGGAGTCATATGCACAAAGAAGCAAGTTAAGCTTTTTTTTAATATCTGATATGCCTTTCTTCATCTCTTTAATCCTCTTGATATTCTTTAATTGTTATTATTCTGTGAGTCAAGTAGTAGTTAATGCCTTTCTTCAAGGGATTTGATGAGGAACATTTATGATCCAAATCTCAACAGCACTTATACATTTTCAGTACAATATTCCTATACTTTTTTTGTGTACAAAACACTACATTATGACTACTGTCACAAAAGCACTCCCCAAATGACACTACATTATGCTGTGTAATCTAATTAATGAAATGTTTTGTGGAATTAATTTAGCCTGAAGTCTAAGCTGATGTTCTGAAAGCCAATGCAAGTCATATAACCTATAAAATATATTTGTTTCTGATAAGCTCTAGGTTTTATTCTGGCACGAGTAAAAGGGTTGAAATTTATCACTGTAAAATCTGAGTGCAGGAAAGAAAGCTCCAACTTTATTTACTTCCTGATAATTAACAAATTACATTCCAGCAGAATGTAATTTTCTTATAGCAATCTCAGATAGCATTAGTCATGCAGAATGTCACTCGTGCCACATTTTTGAATGGGGGAAATTTTAGTTAACCCAAACTCCAATAACATTATGTGGTACTGCAAGTCTTGACACACCAACTGTCTGCCTGACTACGTGAAGCCTCTGCCTTTAGGAAAACTGTCCTGGAACATTCCCCTTGCCTAAATGAACAGATACTGGTAACTTCTTTCTGTTTCTAGGGCATTTGCCCACTTGGTTGCAAGGGATACTCCTCCGAAATGGCCCAGGGATGCACACGATAGGGGACAGCAAGTACAACCACTGGTTTGATGGCCTGGCTCTGCTGCACAGCTTTACATTTAAAAATGGTAAGTTGTTGCACATTGAATAGAAAGGAACTCAAGAACCCACATTTTGGTGCCTTACATTTCTAATTCTGTTCAGAGCTGGACCGGAGTATATTGGGTTTTGTCTGCAGAGTGGTGTGTGTGTGAGGGGGAACTGCTGTGGGGAAGGTCTCTCCACACACCCCTCACACCTCACCCTTCCCAGCAGCAGCAGGAGCGTGAGCCTCTCTGCAGGGCTGTTTGCAGGGAGATGTTAAGTTGTCCTTCCTTCTGCAACACTAAAGTTCGGTGGTGTTGTCACCTGAGCTCAGCACAAACCCAGCTCTGGGCAGGTCACTGCAGGAGCAAGGAAACCTCTGTTATTTTGAATGGATCAGCCACAAATACTGCAGTATCCAGAGCTTTTCCTGCTGTGGATGAGCAGCCCAGTTTCAGGGACGACTATAACAGCTGCCAGGAGAGAAACTGGGCCACTGTGTCACTTCACATGTCCAACCTCACTTAGTATATTTGATACCCCTACAGTCCCTTGTACTGCTTGTCATCCTTATGGAGGAAAAACAGGCAGCTCCTCTATCCTAAACAATTCAACTTTTTTGTTTCAATTAAAGCATTTTTCACCCATTCACTGTTTCACAGTGTGAGACAGGATGGTTTACACCTGGATTCTTGTGGCAAAGTATATATTTACCAAAAAAAAAGGGATTTATTCCTGTCATCCTCTAATCCTAGTGTTTACTTTTTTGTTTCTATTTCTGTGATTGGAAGCATTTATTACAACTGCAGGATCTCTTGCCTGTCCTGCTCTACATCCTTAACAAAATAACCTATAAAGAAATAATCAATGTTTTTTAAATTGCCACTATATCTTACTTACCTAAAGCAAACTGAGCTCAGTTAGTTCAAGTATAGTTGTTCATTAAATTGCTTAGGACAGACATTGATTCCTTCAAGCAATATGTTACTAAATTTTGCCAATAAAGAAAATTTATCACCACCCATAAATGGATTGTATAATTAATCATTTTTGCACACATTGTTTTATTTTACTGGAAGGGTTTATCCAAATCCCTCCTTTCTCCTCAAAAGTACCCCAGTATTAATAATGGGAGTCAGTGAATCTTGACAAATTGTTATCAATCTCAGCAGCCATAAAGCCTTTAAAATAGGGAGTTAGGGACATTGTTCGTTTCATTCCAAACTATTGTTGGCTAAAGGACAGCTGCTTGAGAAATTCTGGCTCCACCTGTGCTGATTTGCTGAAGGACTAAGTATAAAATGTGATTGAAACCTGTTTGTTCTTCCAAAGGTGAAGTTTACTACCGAAGCAAATATCTCCGAAGTGACACATACAACTCCAACATAGAAGCAAACAGAATTGTCGTGTCTGAGTTTGGGACTATGGCTTACCCAGATCCATGCAAAAACATATTTGCCAAGTAAGCAGTGCTTTTCCCAACAAGATTCTTCTATCTACTCCTCTCTTCAGCACAGATGTCTTTCTGTTTACCCTTGACACAAATGTACAAATACAACATTTGATTTGTAAATTTACAATTGCTAAATATTGAAAAGGCCAATGGATATGTTCTACCTAAAGGTTAGTCTAAGGCAAATATTTTAAATTCATTTTATCACCAATATTGGCTGCTTTATTCAGTAACACAAGTAGATTATATAAAAACAAAGATTTTCTTTCTCCAGTGTTAGTGAAGTGTTTTGATACTCTGTAAGGGGAGAAGCAGCAAGAATGAAAAAGATTGAGAGATGGGGAAGGTATTAAATGAAAGTCTATTCAACAAAAAAAGGAGAAGCATCAATAAGTGAAAAAAAATCAGAAAAACTTGAAAAAAGATGGTTTTACAGAGAGGTGAGGTGTAAGCTATCATGTTATCCTCAGACTTGTAAAATTGGCTGTAGGGATTCCCTAACAAGTGCAAATAGGTCACCCTTCTCTCCTTCCTGGCTGAACTACCTCTAGTGACCTCGAACCTGGTATTTGGTCTGGACACATATGCAGACAGGTATTGCAAAAGAGCTGATATGATGTAAGTTGCTCCCCTGAGATAAGATTTTCTAACAGCAATAGAGTAACTCTCTCATTTTAGGTTCAAAAGGGTTATGGAAAATTTGTCTTGGCTTCTAGTGACTATGATAAAATCATTAACTGATAAAGAAAACTGTCGAGCTCATATGAAGTTCAGTGTTACTTGAAATCATAATTGTGCTGTGGGATTTCACTGGGAACAAAAATATTCCATTGGGGAATATACGAATCCATCTATTTTATGAAGACACAGACTGAAAAACCTACCAGCTTTTAGGTAGGAACTGGTAGGCTGAATTTTCCCAAGATAGGCACAGGAGAGTGTGTAATTAATCCATCCTGATAAACCAGTCCATGGCCTAGAGAGGACAGTGGGAATGGGCCTGGATGCCCTTTTGTGTGTGGAAAAACAGTTGCTTGCCTGTCCTTAACCCTCACCCAGGCCAAGGGTGTTGGAGAAGTCCATCTCCTCTGCTTTCCCACCCTTTCCAGGGAGCTGCCAGCAGTGGGCACAGCAGGGAGAGGCAGCCCCAGGTCTGTGGCACTGCAGGGTCACTCGTGCTCTGTCGGGGGAAAAGGCAGCTCTGGCTTCTCTGGCTCTAACACAATTTCCCTCTGGACAGGGCATTCTCCTATTTGTCTCACACCATCCCTGAGTTCACAGACAACTGTCTGATCAACATTATGAAAGCTGGGGATGATTTTTATGCTACTGGAGAGACTAACTTCATCAGGAAAATTAATCCACAGACTCTGGAGACATTGGAGAAGGTACGAACCACCATCTGTCATTCTGGTTCCTTGTCTGCTGATGAATAAATTTCAGGCTGACTCATAAGGATCCTTTAACATGTTCAGGACACAAAATACTTTTCTTCTGCTGTTGCCTTACTTTTGAAATTGTGGTAAAGTGAAATAGGGAAGATACCAGAAGATAAAAGATATCTTTTAAGAGCTCCCGAGTTCAGATTTAAATTCTGTTTAGTTTGGGAAAAGCCAGGCTTTGACCAATTTCATTTGTACATAATCTAGCAAGGCTGCAGGAATAATACCACAGTTACATGATTATTTTGGATGATTGCCATTATTAGGTATCTGTAGTTATGAAATTATTTACATAATTAAAAATTCAGTAGGTCAGTTATATGACTATTTTTCAAGGACCTTATGTAAGATACTACTTAATTATTAAAACTTGAAATATTGAAATACATACAATGGGGGGTTTTTTTCTATTCTGCACTACAGTTTGAGTAAAACTCCCAAATTTTAGATAAAATAGAAATCTTTTTGCTCCACCAGATTTCCAGACTCAGCCCTGTTAAATAAACTGCTTTGAGGGTGAAATGGGCATTTGCAGAGTAACTTGCTTAGCTAATCCTCCCTGATGTTACGTGGCTTCAAGGGAGAGGTGACTGTAATTCAGATTCTGTAACTTGTTTTAGCCTTGAATAAGGAAATCATTTGAATACCCACACAAGTTATTTGGTTTAATTATTTAAATTTCAAAGCCATTTGTAAATGGGGTGTCAATATAAGGCTGCCAGGGCTAAAAAGCTGGTGGATTTGTCATGTCAGCTGAGATCAATTTTCATTCTCTTAGGCATCTCTCAAATCTCTTATCGTATCATTTTCCAGGTTGACTACAACAAATATGTAGCTGTAAATCTGGCCACTTCTCACCCACACTATGACAGTGCTGGGAATGTTCTCAACATGGGCACTTCAATAGTTGATAAAGGGAAGACAAAATACCTTCTATTTAAGATTCCTTCTTCTGTACCAGGTAAGAGATGTATTGGTATTTTCTAGAAAGTTGTTAGCAATTTCTTTTATTCAAAGGGCAAGGGTGGTGATACAGCTCTGCTAGTAACCAGTGGTGTTCATTTTCTTAATTTCAACTTGTTGTGAACTTCATGGCAACTACTTAGCCTGTCTGGACATGTGCTCTAACAAAGGCTCACCTTGAGTACTGTGTAAACAGGATATTTCAGTAGGAAGAACCTTACTTTCAGATGGAGGTTCTAAAACAATTTTCCCTATAGGGCAGCACATAATTTGAGGTTTTAAATTTTAATTTCTTAGTAAATGAAAATTCTCTTAAAATGCTGATACTATGGTTATAAGGAAACATTATATCAAATAAAACCTAATATAGTGTTAATTCCTGTCCAGCCTGGCCAGCACTGGCCCTTGCTGAAACACTGTCCATTGTTCACAGAGCAAATCACTTGTTCTTTTTCCTTCAAGATAATCTTTTTTTTGGTGTGTGTTGTTGTTTAAAATCAGCTGCTATTGTGTTGCCTGTCCCTTGTTGAACACTTGAGGGGCCTTCCACAGCTGAAAGATCAGTTTGCAATTTCTAGCCGGGTTCAAATTTGGGAACATCTCCTCAGAAGTTAAAAAACACAGGGGCATTTGAACCCCTTTTTAAAGCTGCTGATTTAATTAAATATATTTCTCCTCTATGCTGGAATTTCTGAAGACAGTAACCAGTGGAATCAAATCCCAAGAGAAGGGGGCTCTGCCTGAATGCATTCAGCATTGTGATTTCACTGTGTTGCTTCTTGCATGCAAAGTTCTATGTTCATTATACAGGAGTAAACAAACCCCTTTCTTAACAGGAAAATGCAAATAAAACAGAGAGGAACCTGTTCTCCCCTTCCTGGGAGAAATCCAAGCACAAGTTTGGAATGGAATTTATTAGAAATACAGTTTTAAATTTTATTCTTTATTTTCAGCACAAGAAAAGAAGAAATCTTGTTTCAAGCACCTGGAAGTGGTTTGCTCCATCCCTTCTCACTCTCTGCTCCACCCCAGCTACTACCACAGCTTTGGACTTACAGAGAATTACATTATCTTCATAGAGCAGCCCTTCAGACTGGATATTGTCAAAATGGCAACTGCTTACATCCGAGGTGTGAACTGGGCTTCCTGCCTTGCCTATAATAAGGATGATAAGGTATTTTTCCTACTGCTGAGCAATGGAGTCAGGCAGTGACATCTTCCACGCTTTCTGTTTTTCGTCTGGTTCACTCATTTCAGTAGTCACTCATTTTTTTTCCAAACTTTGACTTTCACACTGCACAGGGTGTTTTAGAAGCTGTATGTTTTTGAATACTGTCTCCTGTATCCAGAAATTTCTCAAATAAATACCTGATGCTGAAGCTCTTGAGAGAGAGGATAGGTTGGCATTTCTAGAAGTACTGTGTGCTAGCAGAGAAATTCCAACCTGCAGTAGCATCTGAGATAGATCCAGTTAGTCCTGGTCCAAAGAAGATGCTGTCTGTGGTGGGTGAGATCTACTCCAGGTGCACTGCATGTGATAGAGAGCCAGATTGGTGGAAAAGCCTGCACTGAACAGAAGGAGAGTCTTTCACTGTGGCAGCTGAGGGAAAATACTCTTTCCCTCATTATTTCTGCATGCTCTGGGCATCAACACGTGGGACTTGCTGAGGTACAGGGCACAAGCACCACAGAGATTCTCAACCAAGGCAGATTTATTTAACTTAAAAAGAGAGCAGGGGATTTGCCAGGCTTTTCTGGAAAACTTCAATCCTCAGCCTAGCCCAAATAGTAATTTGCAACAGTAAAATGAGCTTAAAGCTGTTCCACACTTATTTTACTGCTGTGTGTTTTGGTCTCCAGGTTGGAACTCCTTGTCTCCTAGCAGCAACCAATGCGTTCTTAATATCCTTCAGTACAAATACACAGTGATTAGAATGTTGATGGTTACCATTAGAAAACAGTTTTTTAAATAACTATTTGCTGATTATGATTGGTTTTAAATAATGTTTTCTCTCTTTCAGACTTGGTTTCACTTTATAGACAGGAAGACAAAAAAAGAAGTGTCCACCAAGTTTTACACTGATGCAATGGTGTTTTTTCACCATATAAATGCTTATGAAGAGGATGGCCACATTGTTTTTGATCTTATTGCCTATACAGACAATAGCTTATATGACATGTTTTATTTAAAAAACCTGGGGAAAGGCATTGAGGAGAACATCAAGCTTACCTCCATTCCAACCTGCAGACGATTTGTGGTTCCTCTGCAGTATGACAAGGTAGAAAGAAGATGGCTTTTTAACCTGTTCTTTGATCAGTAATTTAAAATACATCAGTGTGAATAACAGGTGAATTATTAATTGCCAGCCCTTAGGTGCAAATTTCTGATTCTGTGATACCCAAAGTGTGCAGGAGGTTTGGGTTTCGTATGTCCTCTGAGACATGGCCATGGGCAGCTGGACGTGGTTATGTGGATCCAGGTTCTGACACCATCCACAATGGAGAACAGGGATGTGGAGAACATGGAACTTTCTTACCAATGAGATTTTTTGTTAAATGCCATCAAACACAAGCAGATATATCCACTTGGCTGTTAACTGCAAGGACATGCATGAGGTTTTGCACAATCTGTTTCTTCCTCTTCACTGGAAGCCCACATACAATACACACAGGCTCCCAACTGTTACAATAGGTCTATTAAAATTAGAATATTTCATTTAAGAGTGACATGTAAGCAGGAAGAGAAAAGATTTTATCTTTCAGTTTAATTTAAAACATCATTTTACATCATTGTTTGCAGGGAAGATTTTATACTACCCAGAAACTTGGGCAAGTTTCTGCCTGATACCTTTGGAATGGATATTATTCCTTTTTCTTTCTACATCCTATAATCTTGCTGCTCTGTTCTTGTCTAAGAAACAGCTCTGCAGCAGTGACAAAGGATGCTTTGGATCACATCAGCTGTTCTGCAGTCTTAAGAATTTAGCAGTAGGATATTAAAGAGTATATCATACCTATTTTTGCACTTGATTTTTAGCAGGTGCAAAAGCCTAACCTTGGTGAATTTTAGTGGAAATTTGATACCTCATTCCTGGAAACCCATCTTCATTCATTAACTTCTCAAATTTATGGTACTTCTGGACTATAGCCATGTGTATCTAAACCTTTTTAAGGACTCAGTTTGATTCAAAATAATTATTCTGTGTTATATTAAAATACTCTGAGTGCAACAAGATTTCTAATGAAAACCTCAGAATCTAAAATGCCATAAGAATGATCTTCTTGAAGCTTGTTTGTTTAATCCCCAAATTGTTAAAATTAGTATCAAACCTGGTGAAAAATTTAAATTAGAAGCACGTTTTTAGAGAGCCATGACTTTTTCAGCATTTGTCTCTTTCAGGATGCTGAGGTGGGTTCTAATTTAGTCAAACTTGCCTCTACTGCAACTGCTGTAAAGGAGAAAGATGGGAACATCTATTGCCAACCTGAAATACTATGTGAAGGTCAGACACATCCTTTAAATATCTGATGTTGCACCAGTTTTGTATTAATACAGCATTCCAAGTCTGATCTCACAACTATTAATATGGCTTGCAAATCTACCTGTTACAAGAGTAATTTTAGTTAACTAAGTCAGTTATAAGCAGTACTTCAGCTTTAGCTGCATTTTATAAAGATTGTCCTTGAAAGCAGATTTTTAACCTTTTATCAGGGGATAATAGCAGGAATATGTAAATATGTGTTTACCTAAGGTGAAAGTAATTTCTTAGAATGGTAGCCTCCAATTCTATCCCAGTTGTTCACATCATGGATTTATAAAGAAAGAAAAAAATCCAAACCAGAAAAATCCTCATAAATTCCAGTCTAATGAATCCCTAAGAACGAAAAATTGTTGGCTTTTGAACTAACAACCCTGGCTTACTTATCTTAATACCCATCTTCAGCTTCTTAGAAAATCGGGTATACAAAATCTATGCAACACCTATATTAAGTAGTGTCAAGGTTTTTCACAGGGCAAAACTTCCTGAAGGTTTGTATGTCTATAAAGATGCACTTTTGAGTTATTTTCTTCTCTTGTTCCTAAGTCTTGATTTTTATTTTATGCAGGGATAGAACTGCCTCGCATAAACTATGACTATAATGGCAAAAAATACAAGTATGTCTTTGCAACGAAAGTCCAGTGGAGTCCAGTTCCTACACAGGTATAATTAACATTTACAAAGTCAGTGTCTTCCCATTAGTGGGTCTTTCACATGCAAAGAAACATGAAATGCCTAAATTCTCATAAGGATAAGTTCATGTTGTACCATTTCCCTCATAAAGTATTAATAAACTCAGGCTTCTTCCTCCAGCTTTATATTCCCACAAAATCTCTTGAAGAGTTACTGATACCTTCACCTTCCTGCTAAATTGGGCTGAACCTTCTGTGTTGTGCCAAAAACTATAAAGGAGAGAATAGGGAAAAAAAGTATTAGATGCATAGATATATATAATTAATTTTTTTTCCCTTTAGGAAGCCTAAGAGAAAAATGAGATATTGCAATGCTATCTAAAACATTTTAAATATTAAAACAACATCTAATTTTAGAGAAAGTTTTATATTTTGCTGGCTAGTTCTCTATTTGAGGAAGCAAATGCTTTGTTTACATGTGCATGGTGCCAGGAGACAGCCTAGAGTACAAATAGATTAAAAGGAAAAGTATTTATATTTAAAGGTACGAGTATTATACAGACAAAATCACTCTTTACAATTCTTGTTGCGTGACTACAAGGCAGCAGAAATTGAAGTCACTGTTGGTTCTTGCATATAATTGCCACAAGTGATTACAAAATAAAGCTGGATTTCCACATGATGCAAGAAAGTTTATTGCAGCACATCTGACAGTAACTCAAACTAATCTGCAAGTTTGTGATTTACAGTGTAGATAATCTCTGCTTGACTCAAATATACTAAAAAATGCTGGTAGGAGGATCTTTTTTCACATCAGTTGCAGTTTAATGAATGCAAGCACAAGAACCTAATCCTTAGGTAAAGTCTGTCAGTGAAAGTGCTGTCATCTTGGCTAGAAGAGAGAATTATTTCCAATTCTTCCTCCAGTAATTTGAATATTTTCACTTTTGTACTTTTTGGCTAAAGATCAAAATGGAAAAGAATAGAACTGTATCTCTATGGGTTGAGAAAAGGCCTTAATGGAATTGAACTGAAAATGCCAGGCATCCCCTCTGGAGATTGGTTTGGCCACTCAGTGGGATGAAAATCCACACTCTGTTCCTTCAGTAAAGACCAGTGTCTGCCCCCCTGGTTTAATCTTTACACCTCACTAGGAACAGCCTTTTTTTCTGGCATATGTACCCTACTGCACAGTAGAAAGCCTTGAGAAATATGGAAGTAGCAATACAAGGAAAATAATAATACACAAGATTAGAAAATGGCAAGTTTAAATCCTGTTTCCTGCTTTACTACAGAATCTCAGTGAGTTGGAACAAGTCACTTAAATATTCTGTGTCTTGGACTCTCTGTAGTGAGGGGCATTACTTACAGTGAAGGGTCTCTTGAGATCTGCTAGCATTTGTGATCTACTAAATGCCTATAAATGAAAGGTCCGATTGTAATCTAATGAAATGAAGTGAAAATTATTTTGAAAGCATTGTGTGATTATGCAGCCACAAAATGTGACTCCAAAATGTAACATTTTCCAGGTGTTTTTTCCTTCTGATGACACCTGCCTTAACTCTTATCATTAGTTCCCCCGCCAGCAGTCTGTTCATGTTGTACCTTTGGAAAAAGCCTCTGTCATGGTCACTGACATTTTTCTTTTCTTGTTAGATTGCAAAATTTAATACCCAGACAAAGGAAATGCTCCAGTGGGAAGAGGAACACTGTTGGCCATCTGAGCCCGTTTTTGTTCCCAACCCTGATGCAAAAGAAGAGGATGATGGTAAAATAATGACAGTGTTCTGAAAGCTGGGATCACATGAGTTTTGTATTGAATCTTACAAGTTTCAGTGTTAGCTGAGAAAGCTGGGTTGATGCTTCCTCTGGGAGATGGGATTATCTTTTCTGCTTTGTGAAACTTTTAAATGTTTCTAATTCTCCATTTGTATGTCACAGGCGTTGTTCTGACCTGTGTTGTGAAGAGTGATCCAAAGGATGCACCTTTCCTACTTGTCTTGGATGCTAAAACATTCACAGAGCTGGGTCGAGCCACAGTAAATGTGGAAATGCATATGGACCTGCACGGAGTGTTTATACCAGAGCAAGCTGTGAAAACAGACTGAGTAAAATCAATTTGTTGTATTGCACAGACAAGTTGATAACCTTCAACTCAATGTGGGATATCCTTCAGGAACAGCCCTCTCTTATAAGAAATTACTAATTATAACCTCTTCAATATCTATAGATAATCTCTTATAAGAGATAGAATTTATTTTATTACAAATTATTTATAACTCACTTTATTACAAATTATTGTATACACAACTGGTATATCAATTTTCCAAAAGAAGAATTATCAATATGAAGTGCTAATGTCGAATACAGCTTGTGGGGCAGGGAATAGGAGACAAAGGTAACAAGAAATGTTTTATTTGATTAGAATAAAGCTTTCTGAGCAAATGAAGGATATTCATAGGGTGACACACGGCATGAGTCACACATGTCTGCAGGTCATGTAACTTCCACAGGCTGTTACAAGACTGCAGCTGACAATGAAAGATGTCTCCTGCCAGAAAACCTCATGTTAAACTATCTACTATGATACCAGTAATCTGTGGCAATGTATTCTTTTGGTGCTTGATTTCTTAAACTCTGCCATAACCAAAGTATTATGCTGAGGTGCTACATTTTTCTTATCCAGAGCCTAAAACCAGCTTTTCTAATAATTTCATGGTGTATTTTTTTGCTTTTATGTTGACAAAACCAAGTAAGTTTATTGAAATACAGTACACAGTTATATGTAGCGCTCAATTATACTTTAGTGACATTCAGTCTTAAGCACTTTGTATTTAAATCAGTTTTCCTTGAGCAGAATATCTGCCATGGCATTTCATGTAATTAGATGATTGCATTGTGTAGAAGATAAAAAGAGTTGTAGTATTTGATATTGCTACTTGTCTCTGTTAACAGCAGTTTGTATGTGAATGAGGGCAGTGTATTTCTAGCAGCATTCAGACACATATGCAACAACTATTTTAGGGAATGAGTGAAAGATCAAATTTCGACCTCATCTGAACCCCACAGTAACTGAAACTAGAAGCTGTTATTGCCATAACTAGGCATTTGCTTTATGTCTGCTTAGGAGCACCCACGTTCCCACATGTGTTTATCATTGCCTGTACCAGATGCTTCCTAAGAAAAGTGCACAACTCTCACTCACAGTCACAATTAAAAAGCACATTTCAACATAAAGTTCAAGTGCCAAGTACAGAGTGACTGGTTGTGTTACAGAAATGGCATTTCTTACCCTCCTGAGTGTATTCCTGATTTGAGGTGTTGAATTTTCTTCAAGTGAGAGCTTTCTTGATTTGAATTGTATTTTCTCATTGTAGATATCTTTGCTGTTGGAGGCATGTTTACTAATGGAGGAAACCAGGTGCACATCCATCCATTTTGGGTGTTCATCTGGTCTGTCTCTATCACCACACAACTCAGGTGCCTCTCACTTTGGCACACACATTCTCTCAGTGTCTGTGCTGCTCACAGTGTTTTACAGGTAGGAGACAGAATGAAATTGTTGTCATTTACTACCTCCCCACCACATGAGAATCTGGGCTTTGGTGACTTGAGATTACCTAAGGTATTTATGGCAGAGCAGGAACTGAAGCAACATCATCACTGTTCCTGTCTGCTCTGTAACAACCAGACCTCTGTTTTTCTGCTTATGTTTTTGCACTTTGTTAGGAAAAAGAATATACAGGCTATTTCTAATGTAAAAAAAACCAAAAAAAACCCAACAAACCACTGTGGTCAGATCTAGTTAAAATATGTAGTTTTGGGCATTCAAAGGTTTACATGTTCCATAAAATGGAAATAAACACTTCAGTAAGGTGTGTCTGCAGAAATAGTCACTTTTAGTGTTTTCAAGGCATATTACCATTAGTATTTAATAGAATTTTATCTTCTAAAGAAGAAATTGAATTTCATTTTTATGAGTAATATGGAACCAGTACTGGAAGGTCAGACTGACTTGTGATATTGGCATCAGTTCTGGTGGTGTTTCTTTTCATCTGAAAAAGTTTGGATTTAACAAATGTCCACAAATATTCTAGAAATATTTCCAGAATTACAAGATGGCAATGAATCAAAAGTCTAAGCATTGTTAGAGATTTCCTTCTAAGAGTTGGTCTCCAGAATTTCTTCTGTAGTATTCATAGGGTTGGTTTTGGATGATCATGGGTTTGGATACAGGAGTTACTTGACTTCTAAGGAGCTAATTCTTACTGGTAAAGATGACAGGATGAGGGATACAGTCATCATAAAAACAACCTGTAGTCTAAGAAAATGAATGTGCTGTTTACGTTCATGTAGAAATAATGCAGAAAATAAATGATAAGAACTTTTCTTGCATATGATTTTTAAAATAAAATATGCCATATTCCCTTGGTCAGTACTACACAGGATTTGATTAGCATTAAGTTTGTATTTAACCTGAGGAGAAAAACAATGATGTAAATCTGCATTTGCTAATCCCAGTATCCCCCTGCAGCAGAGACAACAGGAATAAAACCATACAGCTAATCACAAATTTGTTCAAGAATGTTTTTAGTGGTTGCAATACCAATCTGATGAAACATTTACCCTGAATATGGTAGCACACTCTATCATTTCCAGGCTGACAGAAGCAAGGGGAAATGCAGATATGCTTTGCCAAGTGGCTGCAAGGCTTGTAGGGTTTTTCTGATGTGGTAACATGGCACGTGGTAATGAGTGGCATTTGGTTTGCTTCTGACACCCTTTGCTGTGAATAAAATCTCGAGGGCCAAAAAGGTTTGATTCTTCTTTTGCACCAATTGAAGTCATAAATTAGCCCAGCAAAATTCACAGAATTATTATAATGGCTTAACACAAATCTAGATTGAGTGACTGCAAATAAAAAGTAGGAAAGATAAGTATCTCCATTAAAAGAAAAATACATAGTTGAGTGAGAGAATCAGGCCACGGGTATGCATACATATAATTAATTACCTCAGAGATGCTACAAATGGACCTTGATAGAGTGGTTTGGTTTGTTGTTGTTTTGGTTTGGGGTTTTTTTGTTAATACTTTCATTAAATGGAACAAACAACAAGGTATAACAATTAATTGGTTCTCTGGAAGTGGATATTATCTGTTACACCTTGTCCCATTGGCCCACATAGGCAGTAAGAGGAAGCAGAACCAGTGTTTACCAGGATGAGTTAAAAATCAGAAATGCAACAATGTTTTTCTCTGCAACAATCTGTACAGGAGGCGAGGAAACAGCAGTGTCTTTCTTTTCAAGTAACCAGGCCACTCAATGACAGCTTTTGCAATAATTTAAACCACTGCTCCCTTGGCTCTGCAATTACTGGAGTATTAATGACAAGCAAAATACATCTTTGCCCTGCAGCCAAGGAGCAGTGTGCTCTCTGCCTTCATTACCCTTAAAGAGAGCTGGGAATGTGTCCTCTGGATCCTCAGCCTAAACCTGACATCCTGGATAATTACACACAAGCCAGAAAAAGTGGCCTTCTAATATTTGTAAAGGGGTATGTACAACAACAAGTGTTGCAAAGCTGCTGGTGCTTCATGCACACTACTGTGGGTTTAGGCCTTCTGTCCTACTTCCTCTGCTTGTAAAACTCTTGTTCAGAGCTGCACAACAAACCTGGAGCTTGGTGCTCCTCCCTGTGACCCCTCCCCAGTCAGGGAGCACTTCAGCAAGGGCTGAGCTGTAAACCCTGGCTCCAGCAGGGCTGAGCACGCTCTTCACCCACGCCCTGGGTGCAGGGTTTGGACTGCTGGGTGATGTGTGAGGATGTCCCAGCTGCAATCTATCCGCAGAACAAACCAGCATTGTGTCCAGCTTGGAAAGAACAAGGCTGCCTTTGTGAAGGCATTAATTTCTCTTACCTACGGAGTTGATTCCATATACCCTAATTCGTTTTCCAAGTGGTAAAATGATTTGGAGATACCATCAAACTGAATGAACGACAGAATTTTGTTGCATTTCACTGAAATACAAGTAATAAAAGCACGTGACCCACCACAGCTTTACTAGATCAGGCCATCTGAAAATGTTATTTTCCCAAGGAAGGGATGGACAGCACAATGTCCATTTGGGTGTTCCACAGGCTGGGATATCCCAGTGCTGCTGTGACTGTCAGTGCAGGGAACACGGTGAGCTGCTGTGCTGGTCTCTCCACCCACAGGGTGGGTGTCTGTTTTAGAGCAGATCACAGTTTGTGAAACACTTTCACTCTGTGAAAATAGTTTCACTGCTTAAATGTTGGATGCTGTTAAGAAAGCAGAGGGAATCAAGTAATCTCTTAATGTGCAATTAAGCATGATAATAAATGACCTAAAATCTACCATGCGAACTGTCCTGAAGAAGATCTTTTTTTGCTGGAAAAGGTCACATTTCCAGTGGGCAGCTGTGGAAAGGGGCACTGCCTTCTCTTACTTTTCCTTGTGCCTACACCAGTAACATTCACCTCCAGCTCATGTAACGGAGCAAATAAATAAATAAAAGGCCAGTTTTACAGGATAAGAGATTGGAAACAATTAGATTGGAAAAGACCTCCGAGATCATCGAGTCCAACCTATGACCAAACAGCACCGTGTCACCCAGACCACGGCACTGAGTGCCACTTTCAGTCTTCAACACTTCCACGGATGGTGCTGGGCAGCCCGTTCCGATGTCTAATCCCCTTTCTGTGAAAAAATTTCTCCTAATGTCCAACCTAAACCTCCCCTGGCACAATTTAGGGCTTAGGGCTTGCTTAGGGCAGCTTTCCTCTTGTCCTGTCTCTCGTTGCCCGGACGAGTCTGACCCCTCCGCGGCTCCATCCTCCTGCCTGGGAGTTGTGGAGAGAGAGAGGATCCTCCCTGAACCTCCTTTCCTCCAGGCTGAGACCCCCCCAGCTCCCTCAGCCGCTCCTGGTACTCCAGCCCCTTCCCCAGCTCCGTTCCCTTCTCTGGACCTTCTTTAGTGACATTCCAAAGCCGTGAGNGCGGGCGCTCAGCTCGTTCCGGGAAGAGACGCGGTTCTGCGACGCGCACCTGGTGCTGGAGGGCGAGGAGATCCCGGTGCAGAAGAACATCCTGGCGGCCGCCAGCCCCTACATCAGGTACGGCCGGGCCCGCAGCCCCCGGCCGGCCGCTCGGAGGGGCCGCGCTCCGGGGAGGGGGGCCCGGGGTTATGTAAGGAGCGGGATCCGCGGCGTGTGAGGACGAAGGAGTCAGGGAAGGCCGGCGGGGGAGTCTGCGGACCCCGGGTGCGCCTCGGCCCGGAGTTGGCCCGAGCGCCCAGGGAGGGTGTGTGTCTTCCTCTCGGGACATTCAAAGCCCAGCTGGGCACGTTCCTGTGTCACCTGCTCCAGGTGACCCTGCCTTGGCAGAGGGGCTGGACTGGGTGATCTCCAGAGGTCCCTTCCAACCCCAGCTATTCTGTGATTCTGTGGGAGCAGTGGCTGGGCCACCTCCTTCCCTGCTTCCCTGCTTCCCTGCCTCCGGCCGGTGCCGCCGGGCGCCTCCGCAGGAGCCGTCGTGTTCTCGGCAGCACCGCACCGCTGCTGTTCCCAGTTCTGAGAGCCTGTGTCACCTACCAGGGAAAAAATCTCCCCAACAACTTTATTGCTGCCAAGGATCTGGTGTGAACAAGTAACCGCTAGAGAATGAACTGTGAGGATGGTGAGAGAGGTGTGCGGCCAAGGGGCGGCATCCCAGGAGCATTGTGAGGTGTTGAGCTGTGTGTGTCCCTCGGCAGCACCGAGTCAGCACTTCAGCATCATTTTTTTTCTCGTTAATGTCTTTTAACAAGACAGGGCTCCAGGTGGTGGTCATGGGTTCTGAAGTACATCGTCTTCTAAATTAAAAATAAAAATATGGGGTTGTCTCCCCATTGCTCATGCCCCCACAACATCCAAGAACATCACTCGGAAATTGCCAGAGGGACAAAGCCTGGCCGTGCCAGGATCGCTGGCAGCTCTTGGCGGGGGTGTCACCAGCATGTGCAGTCAGAACTGTGCCACTTGACAGCGAGTGCTGGGGAGGACGAGCTGCATTAGCACAGTCATGGTTTCTGACTGGCAAACAGCTGCTGCTGGGCTGTGTGTGCAGGGAAACCCAGGTCATGGAAAGTCCTGCTGACACCAGTTTGAACCCCATCACACTCAGTGCTGACAAGTCCAGTGACATCAGGTGAAGAGAATACACCCTCCATGAGATGTTATGGTACATATCTGCATGTCAGAGCGGGTAAACAAAATGTACAAGTGCTTCATTTCAAAGGGTTTTTAAGTCCACTCATTTGCAGGTAATAAAGACATTTGTTTTGTCTTCATGTGTGTAAAGAGCAGACCTTCAGTACCATTTAAACACAGAATTACCATAAATCTGTAGCAGACTTTTTGTACTGTTTGGACATGTCTTCCAGCTGCTGCTTCCTGTGAAGTTGTCATAGAATTTGCATTT
This sequence comes from Erpornis zantholeuca, assembly GCA_013400515.1. Taxonomy (NCBI): domain Eukaryota; kingdom Metazoa; phylum Chordata; class Aves; order Passeriformes; family Timaliidae; genus Erpornis; species Erpornis zantholeuca. Next base: position 98,797 of record VZTN01016806.1, read on the forward strand.
TTGTGCTAGGTGAGGATGGGGATTCTTTATGGTACAGTCTGAAAAAACCACAACCTTCTGCAGTGTCATACCATCTGCTTTTAGGCAATATGGTGTTTTGGGTGACCATTGCAGTACAACTTCTTCATTCTCAAGCACAAAAATAAACTAAAAATAAATAGAATATGAGGCTGTGAATAACATTTAAATGGCAGTGATCATGCACAGACTTAAAGAAACAGCTCTTTGCACTGACTGAGCTAGCAGAGCTGAGGTATAAAATGAAATAAAATACACAGAGAAGGAAGATCACCAAGAACTGGCAAAAAAGACATGGTGGAGCCTATGTACTAATAATAATTTTTTGTCACTGCTTGTCTTGAGAAGCAGGTTTGCAAGACTGTGGTGAAAGAAATCAAAGATGTGAAGTAGAAATGGGCCATTGATTCATAATCTACAAAATGCCTGAATGCTTTTTAGGTCATTTGCCATCATATTTTAGATTACCATATGCCCAACATTAAGTTTCAGAAGAGCTGCTATAGGTGGTAAGAGGTCATGTCCTTGGAAAAACTGCTGTTCTACTGTTACAGCAGGATGAGTTTACAGGAAATGTCAATTTTTTTATTGTGAAAAAAATGCTTAACTAAAAGATACTGTAAATTATCCTATGGATAAGTGCCTTTCCACAGAATTTCATCTTTATGTATTGCATTTTGTTAATCTCTGAAAAATATACTGGGGAAACATGGGTTAAGTCTGTGTGAGGAGTAAGAGCTCCAGACACAACTACATTAGCAACAAAACTTGTAGTCATTAGAGTTGTGGTTTTTTTAAACTCAAAATTGTTCAGGTTCAAATCTCATGAAGGAACTCATTAACTATGTGTGAAAGTAGGTTACATGCATTAATATAAAAATATGATTAAGTGTGGGGTTGTTTTTTGGGTTTTTTTTAAAGCTTACTCCTGTCTTCTCCTCGGGCTTTCAAGATGTAAAGAACCAAAAATACATGTACCTAGTTCTTGTATGGCACATTAGGAAATACATTTGTGTTACCTACCCTTGCAGAGCCTGATTTTTACTTGCTGCCTGTCTCCTTTTTATCACTCCAGGATCTCTCTCTTAGTCCAGCTGGTCTTCATATTGGGTAGAAGTGGTCAGGTAGGTTGCCAATGTTGGAGCATTGTGTTTCCAGCCAAGGGTTTCAATGGCTTTTTTTTAGATATGGAATTAATCTCCACCTTGTACCCAATCTGTGCAAGTCCCATTTATTTTGAGTGTTGTTTTTTCAAAGAAAAACAGTTTAGGCCTCTATGTAGACAGTTATTGCAGGAGGCACAAGAGTTTCCTGCCCCTGTAGCTGATTCCAAAGCTCTGGTACCACAGGCTGCTGGAGTCTCCAAATGCCAATTGATTCAGGTTGCTCTCATTTAAAAAAATTCCAATATAAAGCTCAGAAAAATCCATTAAGTAATTTCAGAGGTAAAACTTGGAATAAAAAGAAGTATTTTTGTGAAACTTGAAGTGAGGCAGGGGAAGTATGAGTTGATGTGGTATTTTCAGTGTCTGGCTGTGTCATTATGTGCTGTGGCTGTGGGCAAGTTGGTGGGAGAGTTCAGAAAGTGTAGGGTTTGCATGAATGCCTACTTTAGGGTGTGAGTAGGAAAATAAGTAGGCATGGACTTTGTGAGGGGGTGGTTGGGTGTGAGCAGAGTCTGTGTGTGCTGAAGGATTTGTGAAGCCACAGAGAGAGGAGCGTTACCTGTTTTTTAGTTTTGCATGGAAGCTGTTTGGCTGACTGATTATGAGTAGGACACTTGTAAATTATAGTGGTGTGTTTTCCCACTAGTTATTTGGCAACTGGATTATCCATGCAGCTCAAAGATAGCATCTTCAGTGGGGAGAGGACAAAAGACAGGAAGGGGCACAGAAACACATGGAAGTGTTATTGGTGTCATGGGTCTCACCTGCCTGTCTGATGCACAGGATGGCTTCTGCGAGTACAGAAAAATAGTAAAGGCCTGTTTCATTTTCAAATTTTCAGTCTGTGGGACCAGTAAGACTTTTAATTTTTGTGGTAATTTGGTTCTTGAGGTCTTGCCTCAACTGCTTAATGCCAAGTGGTTTGTAGCTCTCTCAGGGCAGTGAGGTCTGAGGTGGTTGTGTGAATTCCTACAGAATTCTCTTATATGTATAGGTTTATCTAATCCCTCTGTGTGCCCCTGGAGCAAATCCTGCCATTTACAAAGCACAGAAGTCTCCCTGCATATCTCTAACATCTTGTGGTGTGTTCTTGAGCCTGAGAAAAAGAGGGTTCCTCAGGAAGAAACCGCCACAGGACAAAGCATGGTTTGGCTCAAGGTGATGTTGCTGTGCCTCCCAGAGCAGTTATATTCAAGCCAGGTTAGCTCTTGGTTTTCTCTTCTGTAACAAATCAGCCAGAAAACTGCACTTTTTTTTTGTAGTACCCTTCATCCTGGCAATTGCCTTAACACAGATCCATTCCCCTGGTTTACTTTATTTAGTTTGAGAGCCTGGTGTAAATTATGGTGGCATAAGAGAGCTTTTACCAGAGCAAACCATGCTTGCACTAGTAAGTTTGGCCTGAGTTGTGGCATAGATCCACCAACCTTTTATAGGATAGATTGGGTCCAAGCATTCCTGGTATCCTCAGCAGTAGCAGCAGATGTTCCCATCCAAACAGATCTGTCACTGTCTGGCATGAGTCGTTCCTGGCCAGCTGAAACTTGCAACTCTTTATATTTTGCTCACTTACTGTCTGCTTGCCTGGATGACAGGGAGCATGTGGGAACTACCTGAACAAAGAGGATATTTAAGCCCATATTCTTAGACAAAGTTAATGTAGTTATGCAGGGATTGTGCTGCTGCATTACAAATTGAATTAAGACGTTCTTGTTACCTCAGCAAGTTTTGTCTTTGATTTTCACGCATCTGCGTGAGCAGATTACAGATGGCTCTATGTGTTCTATACTGTTCCCCAAGGCTTTTCAAACTCAGTAATGGATCAGTAATCATATTTAAATCTTTTCTCAGATGAGCATAATATAACTAAAGAAGAATGTAAATGTAAGGTTAAGTTCACTTTATTTTTATGTGCTTATAAATAGCTGTACTGCTTGTAAATGGGTTTTGGTCAGAAATAACCTGACAGCATTTGCATCTTCTCACCTGTCCTCTTCAACCTTCTGACATCCCTAAAACACTGCAGACCACTGTAAGACCCTGCACAGCCACGGCCAATGCTGAAATAGATTTCCATGGACGTGACCCCCACCGCTGAACTCCTGCCCTTTCCTCTGTGTACTGGCACTTGGAGCATTTGCAGTTGTCACAAGGGGAGCCTGCTGGGACACCATCCCTGTGTGAGTGTGGCTGGGAGCATCCCTGAGTGCTGGTGTGGGAGGTGGAACAGAATGTCCCTCCTGTACCCCGGAGGTGCGACTGGGCACTTCTTGTTACACCTGTTGGACGATGAATATTGTAGAGCAAGGTCAAGGAGAAGCCAACACGTGCCAGGAGATTCTGCTGCTTATTTCCTGGTACCTTTTTGGTTTTTATTGACATTTACAGAGATCTTTTGTAGTGTTTTAAAACTTTTCTTCAATTTGGGATGAGTAGTCAAGTCAGGAACACAAATGGCAGCTGGACCCGGGAGCAGTTTGGTTGTCAGGACTCTGTGCTCCCAAGCTCTGGTTTAGCCAAATCATGCTGTTCTTGTGCCAGGGCTTGTTCCTTCTTCACTGGGTCTGCAGGGCAGTGTTGTGGTAACTGCACTGTCAAGGAAGGCTCTAAAGCCATTGTTGTCTTCGAGGTTTCTTTTGAGAAGTTTGTTTCTGGCAGTCTCCTGGGAGCTTTGGAGGCTGCCCTGGCAGTAGGAAGTCAGGAACAGATCAGGCCAGAATTTGCTTCCAGACTTTATAAGCTGTTTTTTAAATTAGGCATAGTTTTGTTTTGGTTTTGATTTTTAAAAAATTAAACTGAAATGCTACCTAATATGTTTTAGTGGTAGCTGAGTTGTAAAGTCTCTGTAACTTTGAGAGGCAATAAATCAAAATAGTTGCCTTGGCCAGAAACTCTCTGCTTGGCACAACTCAGAAGTGCCTACATGCATATTATGTTTGGATAAGCAGTTGAGGGGCAACAGTGATAAAGGTATGTTAAAAGTTTATGGTTTAAAAAGGGATTTAGAAGTCACTATACCAGGCTTGAATGGGGAGTTGTTAATTATATTCCTGCTCCAACAAGCCCCTAGAGATGGCCTGAAGGGAAGAAGCCTTATGGCTTCTACCCAGCCCAAAATGGTAAAAAAAATACAGTTGTGCTGCTGCTACACGTCAGGCAAAGGGAGAACTGGGAATCAGAGCATCTTGTTTACCCAGGAGAACTAGAGGTGAAATTTCTTGTCCTTTCTTTGTATCTGGAGACGTGCAGCTCCTCTGCGTGCCTGACGTAAGAGGCGAGTTGGGATGGAAGGTGTGGCAGGATGGGGCTGCTTGGGATGGCTGGGTAATTTATACTCTGGAGGTTGCCTTTACACTTGCGTTAATTGCCTTGTTTGGCAAAACTTTATTATTAAAAGAACATTTTTTTATTTTTTTTTTTCCCTTGATTTAGAATGTGTTTTGTGAACAGAACAGGGCTGCTCTGAAGTTGCTGATGGGTCTGGAGCTGATGAGTCTGAAATGCTTTATTCGTGTTTTGGTTTTTTTGGTGGTGTTTTTCTTTGAACCTGTTTTGTTTGTGTTGGTCTCAGCTGCAGTTACTAAAGGAACTTCTCCCTGGACTGACAAATATGAATGGTAACTAATGGTTTGAAAAGATTTGTTTCTTCACTCTCTGTTCAGACTTTTATTCAGAACATTGTACAGAGGTTTCTCTCTGTTTTGGTTCTGAGTACCAGTGTTGCACTATGCACAGGGGAGTCTCCACTCCTGTCTTTGCCTCTCATATTTTATCTTTGCCATGGCTTAATATATCAAAAATACCCAAAATAAATCACTGCGTATGCACAGCTCTGAAATTCCTCATCCCTATCAAGGAGATATGTCCTTAATACCCTGTGGTTAGTGGCTGGTTTATGTCCTCAGACATGCTGGTTTACATCCCTGGGATGATGTGAGCTGCCTGGTGCAGCTCTTGTTTATGGACATGGTGAATGCTCTGCGTTGGAGACTCCTGTGCTGATGAAATCCATGTTCCTGGTTGCTTTTTCCTCTTGGCTGTGTTATTGCTTTCTGTGAAAGTCTTGCAGATTTGTGTTTTCCAGCTCTGGGCATATCCAGAATTCTGCTGCTTCCCTCAGTTGGATTCCAAACATCTTCCAGCTGTTCCACAACACTACTCATGCACTTACAATTTTGTCCATTTGACTTCATATTTACCAGCAATTACGAAAATCTTTCTTTGACTGTTGCTTTTTCCTCCCATGTGCTGTAAGGATAAGTGAGGTGTAAAAACCTGATTAATCCCAGTTTTCCCAGAAGATCTATTGGTGTTTTTACAATAATAATGTTGGTAAGTTACAGGAATATACTTAAGTTACACAGCATTGCATTTCTTAAATATATTTAACAGCAAATTTAGCAGCCCGTATAAGGCACTTCTAAAAAAGCATTTTAAACAAGTTTAAAAGCAGAGTTAATTTGGAAGATGTATTTCAAGTAAGACACTCTTCATTTCTTGGCTAAAAACTGTTTCAAAAATGTCTTCCCTTGTTTTTCCGAGGAAGTCCTGCTTCCAAACTGCTACCTAAAAAGTCTAACACTGCTGGGAATCGTCAGTTCAGTGAGTGGACTTGAATGTCAAGTGGAGCAGAAAAAAAACCAACCACCCAAAGGACCTTTCCAAATCCAGTGGCAGGTGTTTCATGGGAAGGTCCATCACACATGAACAGCCAACTGCTGGACCAGGTCCACTCCACCACATCACAGATGAGCCTGAGCTGTGCTTCATGCCACGCACGAACCACAGGTGCCCAGCAACTCATCTGCATTGCTTGTGTTTGACTTGTTTGCAAGCTCACCTGGTGCAGTTGCTGGGTTGTTTTCCATGCTGGCTAAAGAAACACAAAGTGAAATGAAACATCAGGTCCTTGGTGCTGCTGAGAACTCCCAGGGTCCGTCCTTGGGCCCAGTTTGTTGAGTGTGTGCTCTGTACTTAGGGCTAACTCACATGTTTAGGCAAGACACGCTGGTTGAGGGTAGATTTCCAATTTAGATTACAATCTAGCTCTGGATGAGCTCAGTGTAATCAGGGTAATTTCAGATTTTCATGGTAAACAAGCTCTTCATTGAGCAAAGCCCCCGAGCCCTGTACATGTCCCTTGTGCTGCTGCTGAAGGAATTGCCTTGTTTGCTTCCTTGTGGAAGGGGGAGAAGCCACATTTTTGTCTGACTTAAACTTTTCAATAGTTGAAGAAACTAAATTATATGTCATAGTTTTTGTCTTAAAGCAAACACAGCAACTTCTGCAAGTTTTTGTGCTGAGCTGTTAGATGGACTTCTTTGCCTTGAGATCTGAAGTTGGAGTTACAGATAATCTTAAGGAGACACAGGGAGACACAGAAGAGGCATAGCCAAAATCCTCTGAGAGCTGGCAGCCTTTGCAGGGTGTGGTGAAGACTGGCTTTTATGTGTGGCGCTAAAGGCCAGGGTGCGACCTCAAAGGAAACCTTCTGATTTGGTTGTAAAATATCTTTTTGGAGGATGGTGGTGGGTGGAGTGAATTGCTGCATCATGTTTTCATGTCTGACCTGTTTAATAATGTGATTATTAAGGGGTTTTTTTGCACGTAGAAAGACCAGCCTTTATGGGAGAAAATGTTGCAGGGATAAAGGCAGACAAATGTTAAACTTCACCATTAAAATGGTCAGTCCTAAGTAGGACTTAATTAGACTTACCATGGAAAGTTTGTACTTGAAACACTCAAACCTACCTAAGGAAGCCCAGACCAGGAGACTAAATTCACCTAATGTTTGCATCAAAAGCAGGTTTTTTGTTTCCTCCTTAGTGATGCAAAATCCCCAAGTACTCACTTGCCATTTTTGGGACTGAGTCATCCTTGTGAACGTGTTTTAGGTTTGGTGCATGTCTTTGCTGGAAACATTTATTGGAGGTCCAACTTCATTTTAAAATGCTGGTGCCCTCTGGAGAAGGCCAAAAGAGTGATGCAGGTAAAGGATAAATCATCAAACTCCAATTTTATTGCCCTTTGGTTTGGAAGGCTTCGCTACGTGAGTATTAAAGTTCGCTAGTGTGGCAATACTGGCAAAGCGTGTGTGGACCAGCCCTTATGGTTAATCTGGAGCAAAATCATTAATTTGGGAAGACAGCTCCTTTCCAAAAGACAAGTGTCTCCCCCTTGTCTCCTGCAGTCTGGTTCCTGACACCCTGCAGAGTAAGTAGGTCAGCAAACTGCGTTTGCACCGCGGTGACGCGAGAGCAGGTAAAAGTTTTGTGTTGCAAAGCATCAAACCCAAAGCGTTTGGCTCTTGGTTCCCAGATTTTTTGTTGGCTGTTCACTGTAAATATCAACAACCTGCTTGTGGTGAATGTGGTCTGGAGCATTCTCGTAGGCACACACATTCTCTTCGCAGACAGGTGTTTTCTTTGCTTGTTTAGGTACCAATACTCCAGCACTCTAAGGATTAAAGCTTTCCAAGAGTTGTGCTATTGTTCTCTCTATAACTTAAGTGACGGTTTTAAAAACACATCACTTGTCTTTTCTTAATAGTGTACAGATAAGGCAGAGATTTCAAAGATGAAAATATTCCCACAAAATGATGTCTGACTCAGGAAAGCAAGTGGTGTTTGGTGATGGCCAAGTTCTTCATTTGAATTTTCATTTTGTTTGTTGTTTTGTCTAGTTGAGTTTTTTAAAGTGATTATTCCCCTCCTGTAAACTTTCAGCTGTAAAATGTAAGAAAACCAAGTTTTCAGACACATGGATTTATTTTCAATCTGCTTCTATAAATCTTAACTGCCCCACAACAGTACTTTCACAGGAATTGACTGTAAGGTTGGAAGTATAGTTGTGTTTTGATTTGTTTTGCTCTTTTAAAATGACAGTATTTGGAAAATCCATTTGAATTTTAACAAGAACTGTGGACAATCTTAATTTACCTGTTGGTCTGCTTTTTGCTTGTGGGGTTTTTTTTATTATTTGAATCTGTTTTGTGTCATTAGATGTAAAATGTCATTCCTAGCAGTATCAATATCAGTTCTTGAGCCCCTGTTTTCGTTTTGAGGATTCACCTTGCTTATACTGCTTACATATACAGATGAGGTACTGGAATTTTTATCCTCATTCTGCCTTATGTAGAGCATTTGAGATGACTCATTAGGATTGTATTCCTTAAGTGATGTGGAACAGCAGATTCTAAATTTGTCACACAGACAACATCAAAACACAACATCAACCCATTTGTTCTTATGCCACTGGCTCAAGGTGTTGTGTGTGCCAGCAGTTTTCCTAACGAGGCACAAGAAGTTGGGGTGGATGTTGAGGATTTATGGAACAGTTTATGTTACTGGAAGCAATTTCAACTTACAGTCATGATCTTAATTAAAAAATGGAAAATATTGTTTTAAAACATGTATGGAGTCAAGTTGCTCAAAATTAAATTACTTGAGAAAACAGGATGAAGAAGTTGCTTTGTTTAATTTCTTCCATCTCTGTGTCAGCTGTGCTCTGCTCCCAGCTCAATGGGGTTTTGGTTAGCTGGGATGGTTATTTCCCTCTAGATCTTTATGTTCTGGTCTTCCATCTGAATTAAGGAAGACTGAGGCAGCCTTTTCTGCTGTGGTTTGGCAGGTTGGAGTGCTTTTAAAATAATTAGAAATGTTGTTTGCAGTAGGAAGCTGTCACATGCCTGCATTAGAAGCAGCTGTGCTGCAGCTGGCGCATCTCTGCACCTTGGGTTGCTGCTTGCCACTTCCAGCTCTCAGCCCCACAAATCACAGGCTGAATAAATCACCCTGAGGAGGAGCGTGGCAGAAAGAAGGCATCCTCCTCCTGGGATGCTGACAGATTTGAAAGCCTCTGCTTAAGCACGGGTAGTAACTTATTTTCTAAAACGCAATTCGATAGAGGGCAAGGGTTAAGTATTCCTCCGTGTGCTGCCTGTTGTCTTTCTGAACTGGGAACAAACGTGTTTGGGAACTTTCTCGTTCTGTCTCCATATGTTATGACAGGGATGCCCAGGCCTCAGTTTGCTGGTTAGGTGTGGGTGCAGGTCACAGCTGGTGCTGGGTGATGCAAGAGGAGATGTGGCTCCTTGCCCTCCACTTGCACACCTGCTACTTTTCTCTTCTCCTTCAGCTTTCTTTGCATTTGTGCTCATGATATTTTTTTTTCTTAAAGTTTTCCAGCCCCAACCCTGGTTATAATATGTCCTTGCATCGTATTTTTCCTCTCTTCTTCCCAACAGCTAGTAGCTGTCCTGCAGTTTTGATGTGACAAGGAGTACCTCCAGCTGCCTTTGGGAATGGCTCTCTTGGCATAGCTCAGAAGTACTTGTACTGAAATAAATAACCTTGTGTTTTATTAGCCAACAAATTAAAATCATGTGACAGATGGATCACTATTGCTTCCCATGACAGATGATAGGAACAAAACTTAATGTGAACTGAGAAGCATTTGCATAAGGTGAATAAGGTCTGCCTACATACAAGTGTCTGTAACTTTGAAATCATTTGATTTGTTCTCAAGGTTATTTTTCTGCTTTAACTTTGTGTTTTGGCCTTGCATCAGGGGCTAGGTCATTTCTTCTCAGATTACCAACTGTTGATGCCTGAAAAAGTACACAGTAATTAGAACATCTAGCCTGATAAGACCCAAAAACTCTGAACAACACTTTCTTGTTACCAGGAGGCGTCAGTGTAAAGTCCACGCAATAAGGTGATTTAGCTTGGGTGTGTACAGGTGATGCTAAGATGAAAGCTAGTGATAAATATCACAAGTCCTTTCTCTAATCTCTCCATTAGTGCTGGCATCAACATGCTTATTATATGCCTTGGACCTGTTTTAAACCCCACAGTGTGTTGGACTCCCAGGCTCTGTGTAGATCTGTGTGTTGGATCATAGCAGCTCCTCCAGGGATCACCCAACTGACTGTCTTCTCTGCTGAAGGAAGCCAGACACTGTGAACCTTGATACATTTTATGTTAAGGTAGAAGAAAACACAGTTTCATCCCAGGAAACAAGAAGTGCCTTTTGTTACAAACCAAGAAACCCAGAAATTGAGTGTGCACGGAGGTAGTTTGGATAGATTTGGAAATGTGTGTAAGGAAGCCTTTGCTCTGTTAGAATTGAAAAGGCATGTCGCCCTGTGTCTGTGTGCTCTGTGGCTCGTTTGGAGCTTGTAGAAATGAAAAATGCACATTGCACATGGGCAGGGATGGCTGGAGTTGAGGCACACATTGTACGTTCTGCTGGAAATGTACATTTGGGTTAGGAGTTTTTAGTGACAAGCTGTAAATCAGTGCCTCCTATTGCAGCATGCGCTTTAATGGGAGTCACATCATTTTCCTAATCTCCTTCCAGGTGTTAGGAAATAAACAATTTCCTAATCCATGCCACGTTGTTGTTGTTGTTGTTATTTGTGTTGTAGCTTGTGCCAGGTACTGTACAGACAGGGTGAAGCAGCTCCAGCCCTGGTGCAGTGGTCCATGGGCACCCAAGCACTGCTATCTCCGGGTGTTCTGCAGAGTAGAAAAGGGATGTGAAGACAGGACCACAAGTGTGATGAACTAAAAGGCTAAAATTACTGTCCTTATTCACACTTAAAAATAGCTCCTTACAGACTAAGGTTTTATTTGGTGTGAGTTACAGCTTATTTTGTGAGAAACTAATTTATTCCAATATGAGTAAGTGAGGCAGAATCTGCCCTTAGCTAAGACCTATTTATGTATTTGCTCAGCACGAGTGTGGATAGCAGGAGGTTAGCAAAGCCACAGCTTTTCACATTAAGAAACTGATTCTATCTAAGGATGTATTCAAATGAATTTTAAAAAGTTTTAAAAGCTTTTATTTTAGTGTGCTGTGGTGTAGATGTAGGTCACTATATATACACAGAGATAGTGAAACTAACCTTCTTGTCTTTATATAATGTATTCTTCATTGACCAAAATGTGGAAAAATATATTAAAAATGATCTTTTATTACCTCTCCTGACCATTTGCAGCAGACTGGTGGATGCTGCTCCCTTTTGAACACTTAAAGTTGTCTCTCCTGGAAGAAGTGTTTGCACTGACAGCTGGTGGAAGGCAAAGTGTCTGCTGTGCTATTATTACTTCCTCACCTTTTCCCCTAGCCCACATCATTCTATTCACAGGCACATCACAGTGCTCCTGGTATGTTTAAAGAAGTTGCTTGTAAGTGAAGTGTCCACTGATGTAGATGAATATTTAAAGCTCTGCTGAGCAGCACATGGGCTGTTTCCTGCAACTGTGAGTGCATGGCTAGGTTACAGCCAGGCATAGCATTAGGCTGATAACATCATAAACTACACAAAATGGTAATGCAATCCAAATGTTTGTGCTGCCAGTGAATATTCTGATTGCATCTTCTTAACTCTAATTATTTCTTTCTTGGTAAAAAACGTTTTGGTTGTGTTTTGCTTTGGGTTTTTTTTCCACCTTTATTAAAGCAAATTCTTGTGTTTCATCTGTCAGCAGAGCTACTGTTCTGTTGGAAGGGCTGAGTGAAGTTTTTGAAAGCTTGTGATGAATGAGCTGAGATAAAAAATACTTTGGCTCTTTGATGGCCTGGGTAGTTTGCAAGGCTGACATATTTGTTCAGTTTGGAAATGTGATGAGCAGTATAGGCCATGCCTATGGGCTAATTCAAGAAGTTTTCCCACCACACTGGAAGGTTTTAACATCTCTGTTGTAGCTCAAGTGATCCATAGCTAGTGTTTATTTCTTCAGAAACAGAGAAAGAAATGCCCAGCTTCTGAACTTTCCTTGTTTTATTTTCTCTTCTTTTAGAACAAAATTGAATTACAATCCTCCAAAGGATGATGGCTCAACATACAAGATTGAACTCGAAGGGATATCTGTTGATATCATGAAAGAGATACTAGATTACATCTTCAGTGGGCAGGTATGGTATTTAAAAAACCCATAAACTTCAATTGGACTATTTGGCAAAATAACTTTGGGGCTGTGCATGTGAAGTAAAGGCAGTAGGCTCTTCAGGAGTTGTCTCTGCTCTTCTTGTGCAGTGGGGGAGGACTTTAAAATTTAGAGTCAATGTCAAATACCTGTATTAAAATTGGTGGCTACCTTCAGTAACCTGCTTTAAATCAGGTCGTGTTTGTCAACTGTGACAGAAGACTGGTTTGGTAGCCACAGAGATGGAGGCCCCCTCACTGAGCATTACAGTACACCAGGCACCCTCCCTCCCTGCCCCTTGTGCCCACCTCTCTGGCCTCCTGTCAGATCTGCCTGCCAGGAGCCTTAGCAGGAGTTAAAGTTGATGTGTCCTGTTTATTTGGAACCAGACTGAGACTGCTGAACAAGTTTAACTTTCAGCAGAAAAAGAAAAGGCAGATATGGCTTGAAATTCATGGTGCATGTGTGTTTTTAAAAAATTATTTATTTATTACAGCAAAATTCATTTTAGGTTCCTGGATGAGATGAGCAATTTTATGGTTGGTTACTTCAGGAGAAAAATTTCTGCTCCTCACCTTCTGTCAAGCAAATGCCTTTCCATCCCTGTGTTAATTAATAAATGGTTAGCAGTCATATCAGTTTCTCCTAATTTTTACATGGGCATTAATAATCCATTTTTCAGCCACTGAGAATGAGTGTAATGAGTGCGGGCATGTCATGGAACAAATGAGTGATAGTAGCTATAACTTCTAAATTAATTCTTGCAGATCAGGCTAAATGAAGAAACTATCCAAGATGTGGTACAGGCAGCTGATCTCCTGCTGCTTACAGACTTAAAAACTCTCTGCTGTGAGTTTTTAGAAGGTTGCATAGCTGCTGAGAACTGTATTGGTATTCGGGACTTTGCACTGCACTATTGTTTGCATCATGTTCACTACCTTGCCTCAGAGTATCTGGAAACTCACTTTCGAGATGTCAGCAGCACAGAGGAATTCTTGGAACTGACTCCTCAAAAACTGAAAGAAGTGCTGTCGATGGAAAAGCTCAATGTTGGAAACGAAAGATACGTCTTTGAAGCGGTGATTAGGTGGATTTCTCATGATTCAGAATCCAGAAAGGTCAGGACATCTGAATGTTTGCATTTTGAATGTGGTGCAAATCGGAGTGTGTGTTCTAATCAGAGGGAACTTGAAATAGATTTGTTTCTTTCAGGACTAATCTTGCACTTACAGAATTAATTGAGTTTTGCCTGAAATGCAGATCATGGGGTTGCAGTAAAAGGGTGAAAGCTGGGTTGTTGATATATCATGTGCTGCCTTTATTATTTAATAGGCATTAAGAAAAAAAAGCAACATTTTGACATTTGATGATATAATTTGGTTTACATGGTGAGAAAGTAAGTAGCATGTTTATAGGGAAACTTTGAGGACTTGATGCATTTTCTTAATAACGCTGTGTCGTATAATTTATTACTTGCCAGTACCAAAACCTCTCAATTTGCTAACTAGAAGTATCTGCATGTGCGGGTGCCTGGGCGCCGTGGGTGACGTTGTGTCCCTGCTGCCTCCCCCAGGTGCACATGAAGGATGTCATGTCGGCGGTGTGGGTGTCGGGCCTGGACGCGGCTTACCTGCGCGAGCAGATGATGAGCGAGCCGCTGGTCCGCGAGATCGTCAAGGAGTGCAACAACATCCCCCTGACACCCCCGCAGCAGGGGGAGGCCATGCTGGCCTCCTTCAAGCCCCGAGGCTACTCCGAGTGCATCGTGACTGTTGGAGGGGAAGAGCGAGTGTAAGTGTGCCGTGGCATCGCAGCTGCTCCCAGTGCCAGCACGGCGTGGACAGAATGTGTGCACCTATTGCTTATCACTCTATCATTTGAGTTTGTTTTAGGTTGGTCAGACACACCTAAAATACCTTTGGGAATGATTCAGACATAAATAGTTATTTTGTTTCTGAAATTCAACTTGTACTAAACTTAGAGTAGGGTTGTTTGTTCAGGAACTGTTCACTGTTTTTTTAATAGACATAAGCACAGAACATTGGAGAAACAGCTTTCTGATGATCTGAAAAGCATCTGTAACAAAACTTAAAAGTAATGAATGTGTGCTTTAAACTGTTTTGTTTATAATAGATGTGGTTCCAAAACAGAAGTTATTATTGGTGCACCTGAGATAAGGTGAAAATTCCTGTTCCACGCAATAATCCCTTTCCTTTCTTGAGTACCCCCTGCAGCAGAAGGGAGGGTTCTGTCCTGTTTAAATAAATTCAGCATTTATATGTTAGCTCTTACTAGAAGTGTAGTAAACCACTCAGAGAACATTTTCCATGTCAGTTTGTAAATCACGTTCCTCAGACATTACTAATACTCTCTATCCATTCTTAGCTTGTTCAAAGTTCATAAAAAAGGTTACAAGCAGATACAGTAGGAATGAAGTGAATCAGCTTTTTATGTCTCCAAGTCTGTACAAACTCAGTTTACATGTTTGGTTTGGGGGTCTTCTCCTTACCAGGGCAATGCCACGTGATGAATAACCATGAAAACAAGAACAAGCCAGCTTTGGACAAAAGGTGTTGACAGTGAACTTGTAAAACTCTGTCTTTGTCTTTCTGTTTTTGTTTGTTCCCTCCCCACCCTGTGTTCAGATCACGGAAACCAACCTCAGTGATGCGGTGTATGTGTCCTCTTTATGATCCCAATAGACAGCTCTGGATTGAACTTGCTCCTATGAGTATTCCAAGGATCAATCATGGAGTATTGTCAGCAGGTAAAGGGGAACTTCGTCTTTGTAAAGTCAATGTTATGAAAACTTACCAGTGCCTCAAAATCTGAGATACAGCTTATAATAATATATTTTCTTCAAGACTGACTGCACTGGGGTTATTTCATGCTTCCCCTTTGTCTGCCCAAAACTGTACTTGACTCTGTGAAAATCCCTGTCATCTGAGTGTCTTAAAATCACTATTCCTGCAACGTTTTTGTGGGAATCTGCTACATCTGTCTCTCCAGGAGTATTTCATGTTTTAAGTAAATTCTAGTTGCTGCATCACTGAATATGTTGAAGGGTATCTGCAGGGGTAGACTTGATTCAGATGTAAGTATGAGCTTTGCCTGCTCCAGTCCAGAGAAGTGACTAGTCTGAATCTCTTGGTGAATTCCAGAATACAGCTCACCAGTCATGATGAGTGTGATGCTCAGTGTGCAGGTGTGAGTCCTCTTCTTGAGAGTCCTGTTCTTAAGATCATGTTACATTTTGTTTTACAGAAGGATTTTTATTTGTGCTTGGTGGTCAGGATGAAAACAAGGGAACGCTAAGCTCTGGAGAGAAATATGATCCAGACACCAATTCATGGAGTTCCTTACCACCAATGCATGAGGCAAGATCTCTATCTAACTGTTGGGATTTAAGTTTTTACTTTGGCAAAATGTTCCTTTTCTTCTGCAAAATTTTATTCTGAATCTCCAGTCGCTTGCATCTTACACATGCAAATTCATGCTACAGACTGACTTCTGTTTATATCCTGTTGTTCTTGTGGTCTGATGCTGACTGCTGGATCTGGAAAAACTAAACAATTGGTGAAGAGCTAACTGTAAGATGAACTACAAAATTTCAGGAATTTCATAATGAATCAGTCCTATAGTATACTTAATGTTCTGCGTATACTGGCCTTCTAAAACAAGAGACCTCTGAGATGGACAAAGGGATCGGACTGTGCAGAAAACATGGACAGAGGACTGGCCAACATACAGAACTTGGCTTGCACAGACGTATTTAGGTTTGGTTTGAGTTAATGCTTCCTTCTTCATAATTGCATTCCATCAAAAAGTAACAGTTTGTTATTTGTAAACATATATCCTAATACACCTGTGTTTTTATCTTTGTAAATCAGCACAGGGTGTTTATTAAGAAGTTGTTTAACCACAGGATTTTCCTCTTTGCAATCTCGGGTTGACAAAGGCATGTAGATTTGGCTACAATTTTAGTTATGATGCATTAAGTTTCCTGCTTGTGATATGTTTGCTGTGAGACTGAGGGGTAACTGGGCTCATACATACAAAATTGAAGAGCTGCCTTTGCACAGAGAATGGGTCCAGGCTTTGCTGCTATAGAGACCTGAAAGCAATAGCTTCATTGTGGAGACCACCACTATGGGAACTGAAACATGGCCAAGCTCTGTTCTTAGATTTCTGTGTGGTCTCTTTGGCTTCTGCTGCTCTGCCTTTTTTTTTTTTTTTTAATACCCTTTGTTTTGTTTAGTTGATTAAATTAATAATCTTATGCTGGTGTTTAGGACTTCACCATTGTAAAAAAACCAAAACAAAACAAAAGCCAGGCATAATAGCAATAGCACTTTGCAGACAGATATTTTGAAAAATAATACTGTATTCATTTATTCACAATGGCAATTATGTTTTTCAATGTTGATTTATTGATATTCCTTAGGCACGACATAATTTTGGTGTGGTAGAGATTGATGGGATTCTGTATATTCTGGGAGGTGAGGATGGTGAAAGGGAGCTGATCTCTATGGAGAGCTATGATATTTATAGCCGGACCTGGACCAAGCAGCCAGACTTGACCATGGTTAGAAAGGTAAAAACCACATCCTCTATTACTGTTACTTCTTGTTAAACAGTCAATGCAGATGTATGTATGTATATATATATGTAAATATGTATTTCAACATTTGCTTCAAGTAGAAGCTGTAGCAAATAGTCTCAAAATGAAATGAGAGTGAGCAGCTTCTCTATTTATACACCAAAACAAAACTGTGGCTGAGCATTGTTATGCCTGGCATTGTTTGACACATGGTACAGCAACCCAAAGGCCTCTGTGTGTGTGTATAGATAGCTTTGAGCTCTCAATACTGTGCATTTGTGTGTCATTTTAGATATATTTTTCTTTTTTTCCATAAGATTGGCTGCTATGCAGCTATGAAGAAGAAAATCTATGCAATGGGTGGAGGCTCCTACGGAAAACTCTTTGAATCTGTGGAGTGTTACGACCCCAGGACTCAGCAGTGGACAGCAATCTGTCCTCTCAAAGAGAGGAGGTGAGGGGAAAATGGAAGGGGACAACTAGATTGTTTTTCCAACCCTATGATGAGAGAAAGTGTCCTTTTTCTGATGGATCTCTGAATCTAACCAGGTCTTTCTGAGTCATGGTGGCCTGTAGTTAACAAGTGGCTGAGTAAAGATAAGCAACCAAGCAATAAATACAAATTTTGTAGAAATACAGTCCTGATGTTACAAGCAATAGTTCCCTGAAGCAAAATGAAAACTAGAAATTGGAATGTCAGAATATTTTTTAGAGATAAATATTTTTACTGGTTTTTTTCTTTCGTGATCTGGATTAGGTGCTTACAATTCATATCCATGACTCATCTCGTCCTGTTGGATATTTAAGGCATCTGCATGTATAAATAAATGAGTAAAAGATGAAGAAAGTTCAGAAGGGTATACAAAAGGGTTTTGATACATTACATTAATATTTTTTCCCCATTTGGATTTTCAGATTTGGGGCAGTGGCCTGTGGAGTTGCCTCCGAGCTTTATGTATTTGGTGGGGTGAGGAGTCGTGACGACAGCCAAGCCAGTGAGATGGTGACATGCAAATCTGAATTTTATCATGATGAGTTTAAAAGGTAACTGGCTGCAGCTCTAAAACATAGAAAATAACTTGCTATCCAGTCATCTCCCTGTTCCCTCGCCCCTTGTTCCTCCACTCCAAACCATGTGAGGTCTGTGCCATGTATCTGTTGCTCATTTCACTTTTTGTGATCCAGTATGGCTGTTACTGAAGGTCCATCCATTCCACTTTTGCCTCTAACATGCCAAGCCTAAAGCCCTGGAGCCACCATGTGGGTCTTGAGTGTCCCTGGACAGGAGAAGCACCTTGGTCACACAGGAAGTTTGTGCTTCTTCCCCTGCACTCTGCAATATCCCCAAGTGCAGGGGAAGAACTGCTGCTCCCCCCACCTCCTCGTGCCCAGGGCTCCCTGCTGAGTGCTCATTATAGGTCTTTTCCAAACTAAATGATTCCATAGTTCTATGGAGGAATGTGTGTATGTACAGGGATATTTCTTCATGATCCAGTCCCATCTCCAAAGATTTGCAGCTTAAGGAATTCCTAAACAAGAGGTGAGAAATTTCATGCATTTCTGTTCCAGGCATTTATAGCTGATGGCACCCATGTAGGCTTTTGCCATAGGAAGGAAACTATGGGTGCTCTACATCCTACAGCCACCTCACCACACTGCATGGCTGATCTCCTGATCTCCTGTTTGAATTTGCTTCCCATTACTTCATTTCTTATCTCTTGGCTCTGGTAGTGGAATCCACTTTACTACATGTGGTAACCATTCAAAATGTTACCTTACACTGAATTTTTTGTTTAGTCACCTCGTTCTCCAGTCAGAACTACCAAGCTTCAGTTCCTCCAGTGACTTTTTTCTTGCATATAACTGTAAATTGGATTATTCATTTTTCATAAATTAAATTTTAAAAAGACTTTGTGGTCAGATGTTTCAGGGCTTGTTGACAAGTGAAGGGGTTTAGCATGTCTTTATTAGAAGATCAAGACTGATTTATGACAGTGACCTGTATAAAAGGACACAAAAATAGAACAGTAGATGTAAATTCATTACATAATTTTCTTGCAAGTTATGGTGGTAAAGAGACTTTAATTTCTATATGAAGAGGTCTTCTGTGTTGTTCAAAGTGATGTCTAAACTAACTATAATCAAATGAAGCTGAAGAAAAACATCCTTTAAATTGGTTATAGGAAGCAGACAGATCAGAGAGGCTGTTGCTGTGATGCTCCCTTAGTGTTTTCGAACTTTCTGGAGCCTGGGGAAATGGTAGGAGTTTATTAATGTTTTGCAAGAGGTCTTTGAAAGGGAAAGAACTGTGGAAAGAAGAACTCCCCTCTCTTTACTTGCTTTTTTTAGCTGATTTACTTGAAATATTTCCAGGCTGATTCTGTTCTTCAGAAGGTTCTAGCTCATGATTCCTCAGCAGTGACTTCAAACCTGTTTCACTGGTTGATGCAGGTTGAGCTTCCACCGAGTGGAGTCTGGGGAGCTGGGAGGCCCCAGCCTGGGTGCTGCAGGTGAGTCCATGGTGCTGCAGGTGAGTCCATGGTGCCACCTGCTGACTGCAGCACCCACACCTGCCACAGTGGGATGGATTTGTGTCTCTGCTTGGTGGCATCCCCAAGGCCAGGATTCAAGTGGAACAACAACATTCCAGTTGCCCCAGTTGCTCTGAGTGTGGGGTGTGTGGTGTGAGGGCTGTGCTGGCATGGGGCAGGGGAGGCAGCAGAGGTGACCTTGTCTGGAGCTGATGGAGGAGGCACGTGGAGAGGGCAGCTGAGATACCAGACTCTGCCACTGCCCAGTCTGAGCTTAGAAATTTAACTCAGCATGAACCTGCTGCTCAGGCAGGGCACAGGTTGTGGGTGTTCCTGTGGAGGCTGGGAACCAGGGATGGCTGGGATGTGACAGCTGCTGCCTCTGGGGACCAGGGCAGGCTGGATGGTGGCAGTTGCTGCCTGGGGATGGAGCTGCTGGGGTTTGGAAGGCCCCAGCTCAGCCCGGGGGTGCTGCAGCCAGAAGAGGGTGCAGTGTCCCTGTGTTGTGTTCCAGCACTCAGCTCCAGGGTCTGTCGGTTATCGCCGGTTTTGGTACCCTCAGAGATGTGTGAGGGGTGGCTCCTTTTCAGGGGTTTGTGGCAGGGACTGTGACACCTGAGCAGCTGTACCTACGTGGAATAGAGAGAAAACAACCATGAAGGGACTTCCCTTCAAAATGCAGTTAGCAAATATTTCTGCTTGCCCAATTCTGAGACAGAGTATTTCATTGTCCAGTATTCTTCTTTGAAGTGAGATCAAATCTGGGAAATTGTAATAATTTCATTATAATTGTGTTTTATAAATAAATACCAAATGAATACCAAGTGAAAGCAGATTGACCCTCTGGAAAATGTGAGGGTATTATTTTGTGGGCTGATTGAGAAATAGGAGAAAAACATCTAAATCGCTTTAAGCTTCCATACTTCACTCAAAATAAATAATATGCTTTTTTAAAGTCTGTGAAGACCTTATGCTAAGTACTGTAGCTACTAAGTACTTGTGTGTTTGATTAGTTAGCAATTCCACTTGCTCAGTTGTGCATAATTTACTCAAGAATAAAGCATTAGTGGTGCCATAGAGGTTACCACAGCTGGACAATCTCTATCAGCTCCTTAGTGCAGTTACTGTGATGGATATACAGAGGCAGATTCTTCACCTTAAACATTGTGCAGTTGCTATGAGGTGATCAATTTATAATTGAAAAGTGCATTTATTTCCTCAGTAAGTTTCTGAAGCAAAGGAAAGGTGATTAGTTCCCCTGAAACCAGCAGCTTCAAAAAGTTAATCATGAGGGATATCTGCACCCTCAGATACCTGAACCCTCCACTGCATACACCCTTTTTGTAGTTGCAGTGAGGGAAATACTGGCACTGTCAAAGCTGAAATATCACATTGACAGTGGATGGGTAATATCATTGGCACAAGTCTAAAAGTGTTGGGTGGAAAGAAGGGAGTATGTTTGCAAAATGGTTCAAAGCAGTGGGTTGGAAGCACAAAGCACCAATTCTAGCAGTCTCAAACCAAAATTCACAGTGATTTTTTTAGTAGTTACACACCAATATTGCATACTTTGTCATGAGCTGTGGGCTTTTCCAGCTGTTTCTACGTAAATGCAGAACTCCATTATTTTCAGTTTCTCTGTGGATGGAGAGAACTCTGTGTGCTGTGAGTTCAGCCATGGGATGGTGTTGGCTGTGGGCTACGTGCAGCAGTGCACACCTGTGTCATCTCACAAATTTCCATTTGTGCCTCAGGCCTCACTGCCAGAGCACAGGGCTGAGCATCATCCCAGGCACCCAGAGGCTGAGTGTCTGAGTTACAGGTTTTACTCCAGTGTGAATGTCTAAGGATGTACTTACATCAGTATATAAACATATTAATTCATGTAAACTGCCATAATTCTGGCTTGAATTAGATTAAAGGACTGGACTTGTTTAATATTGTTTACTCTGACAGTAACTTACTCCAAAATAACTCACAGTGCAGAGTCTTCCAGAATTGTTATTCTTAACCATGACGCAGGCTTTTCAAAGACTGGGGATATGCTGAGATCTTCACACTAGCAAAAAAATAAACATTGAGACTCCTGTTAAGCTGTGCTGTATAAACAAGTAATAAAATAAATGAAGTGAGACAGAATAGTAGCATCCACATGAAATGTGAACAGGGTAATGTAGAAAATAATTCTCATACTTGAAGTGCTGCTGTAACTGAGATTTTTCAATTAATAAATGTTTTGTCAGCCTGTCTTTAGAGTCATGTGTGTGAGTGAATTTAAGTGAACCCAAAGATAGAAAATGCTGTACGTCAGACTGCAGGGTTTTTGCAGGATGTAGATTTTTTTTTTCAAAGGCTGTAGATTGAGCTTAATGTGCATTGTATCCTGTTTTTTTAAATATTGATCAAGCTAAAAACAGATTTAATAAATGTGAAAGTGGAAGATGGAAATGTGAATCCTTCACTCAGTGATCCAGTGTTGTTCTACTCCATAAAAAGCAGGAAGTCTTAAATACATACTCAAGACCTTGGTGGGTCAGACTTTGCTTCTACCAGAGTTCATAATTTACAGTACAACTTTTTGCACCACGTAGGTGTGGTCAGAATTGGATGATGTCTGTACACATTCAAGTTTTTTCTTTCCAATGTGGATGGTTGGAAATATTTAACAGAGCCCAAACTGACTTTAGGATTCTTTGTGAGATCTGCTGGTGGTGCTCTGTCCTTGAGTATGGCCACTGCTGCCTTTCCTTGGTGGTCTGTAAGTGGGGTAGGATTGCTTCTTTCTTTTCTTGATTCAAAAAAGAATTATGAAAATTTGCAGGTATTAAGGGGGATAAAAGTGAGAGAGGATTTTCAGAAGCAGTACTTCAGTAAAAGTATCCTTTACAATGTTCTTTTTGGTATTGGAACATCATAAAAATAAGGAAGAATTTTCAGAAGTATGTAACTAGTGAACTAAATAGTCTCGTAACATAGTATGTGTAATTAGCAACATTCTTCCATTCAGTGTGCAGGAGTTTCATTAAAAGCAAGTGCTTATGCAAATGTAATGAGAACACTGACTGACTGGTAGCACTGTCAGATGAGAGGAACATGGATTTTCATTCATTTCCTGGCTTCCTTTCCCAGCTGGGGTGAGCTTGAGGTGACGTGTCTGGGATATGTTGGTTCTGTATCACATCTTTATTTACTTCCCACCTGGGAATAAATGCAGTTACCATCCTACTCGTTAATTACAGCCGTGTGGATGGATCATTTTGTTTGTCTCACTTCAAGACTGAAAAAAATCAGGATTCCTCCCCTTCTTTTTTTAAATTGGGTGGAAGCCTGTTCCAGTTTCAGAGCAATGACTTGTGCCCATGGTTGAAGCAGGACTTGCCTTCCCCCTGCTCCTCTTGGACTCGGTTTGAGTGGAGCCATCCCGGGGAAGTACGCAAGAGTTATGTTCCAAGGACTGTTTTCAGATTGCTGAAGATTGTGAATTTTTGGTCATGGTGTTTTTTCCATACTGTTCAAACAGCAGGCACAACCCACATTGATCTGGAGTTTAGTCAAATTCTGATGAAATGTGACCCCTTGCTCTTCCTGTCTTTGTTCCTTCCTAGTTTTAACTGCTAAAGCTGCTGTGAGTGTTCCTGAAAAGTGGTGCCTGTTTTTTAAAGTATACACGTTGAGAAAGCCTGATGATGAATTTTCACAAGCAACTACAGATATTTTAGTATTGTCTTTTGGTGATGCACAGTAGGAGAATGCTTGGGTCTCACTCCATGGGTTTAGGTTTTTTTATTTAAATTCCAAAACCCAGAGTATATAATGCAGATAAACTCCTGATTTGAGTTTCTCCCCTTCCTTAACCTGGTCCTATAGTTAGAATTAAAAAAAAACCAAAAACCTAGTCTTCCTTCTGCATTTCTCTGCCACTTACTACCACTTACTTAGCTTTCAGAATTCTAGGTCACTTGCTGCTAAAAAGCAGTGAAAATATTGTGCCCTCCTCCTACGTAAGGAAAAGAAGCTAATGAAATATGGTGCAAGATACTTCGATCTGTGAGAGTTTCTGAATCAGTGTAGAGAACTTCTCCTTTTCTCTCCTTAGTTCATCTGTCCTCCTCTATGACAGCTACAAACCATTTCCTTGCTTTCTGCAGAACATTAATCCTTCAGTGTACAGCACAGACAAAATAATGGACAGCTAATCCTTTTATTTGCCCTTTAAAAATTGATTTCTGTCTGCAAGATAATTGATATGGAGCAGCATCTCCTTCAGTGCCAGAAGAGTGGTTTACTTCTGAATCAGGATTTCAGACGATGCAGAATTTTCGAAGATCAGCAGCATCTGGGAGGGCATTTTCTAACTTTTTCCTTCAAATTAACCTGGTCTGGCCATGGGGTGATTTTCAAAGGTTTCTCAAACCTTCATGTTCTCTGTAAATTATTTAATAAAAAGTGTAGGAGCAGTCCCCTAAAATGGCCTTGATTTGTACATCTTGGGGGCTGTTCATGGTAACTGTGACAGCATCTGCAAAAGTGCAGCAGCATTTTGTAGGAATTTGTTTCAGAACCACAGAGAGGAGGCTAACAACTCTTGGCAATGGGACCTCTTTGTAAACCAGCATCCCAGGTGCATGAGGAGTATGTACTTACCTGCTTTCCTAAGGCTTCAACACAGAAAACTGCTTTTCACTTGGTGGGAAGATCAGGCTGATGTGGTGTTGAAATGAGACTGTGCTTACACTGAGCACAGGGGAATTGTTAAGATTACTGTAGGAGCTGGAACGAGATTGATGAGAGCCTGATATGTGGTTGGGAAGGTCTGTGGCCATTCCAAATAAAGGACATTTCTTTTATTTTCTTTCCCAAATTCCATCACCACTTTGATTTCTAGTCTCCTATCCCTTGTTTGAAGTTAAGCATTGCCAAGTGCTGCATTATTCTTAGCAGGCAGGGATTTCACATCTCTGATGAAGCACAGTTAAAGAAGTAAAAGAATTATATGGGGGAGACACTGCTTAATAACAAGGTTCTGCTATAGCAATTTGTTCTTTCTCCTGCTATGGATCATTAAAACTTATATGTGTTTATTTTAAAGACCATTTAAAGACTAATTTTAAGACAAAACTGCCTGAAATTTTCTCTGTAGGGAAAATTGCCTGGCATAGCTGTTGCTGGCTCTCCAACATGCCTGCTCTCTTCCAGAAGGTCACACTGGGTGGCTGCAAGAGGAGTTTATTAGAGGTAGATTACACAGATGAGTGGAACAATTCTGAAATCAAGCAACTTCAGAATACAGCAGTACCAGCTGCTTTTCCTGGCTGGGAGAAACCAGGGCTGTCCCAAACTAGACAATGTTCTCTTTACATAGCCAATATTAATATGTACACTCTGCTTTTGAGTCAAAGATTACAGTTGCAAAAAGAAAATCTGGATTATTTTTTTAATGTGCTCAATAAAAATCAAATCCTATTTTTTAATTGTTGTTTTTACAGGTGGATTTATCTAAATGACCAGAACCTATGTATCCCAACTAGTTCTTCTTTTGTGTATGGAGCTGTGCCCATCGGAGCCAGCATATACGTGATTGGAGATCTCGATACAGGTCAGAACAAGGACTAACAACCCCTTGATGCTTATTTCCTTCCAATCTTTGGAATGTTTGGCACTAATGAGACTGAACATTTTAAGAATAAGACTCTGGGACACTGTTCTGTCCCTGTGGGGCAGGGGAGCTATGCTGAGCATACAGAAACACCATCTGGCCACACTCTGTAAAAGAGATTTGGAAGACTTTTGTGCCCATGTGTACCTATATGAGTGTGTAGCAGGATTTTCTCCAAAATATAAAAAAGCAAAATCCCAGATGTGGTGGGTTTAAGTAGATCAGAAATGTCGTAGTAGTTCCCCTTTGACAACAATTCCCATCACCCATCCGGACACCGATTTGTGTTCCTGTGCACGCTCTCATTCACTCATTTCCCTTACTAGGGGTTAAAGGCGGTGGTAGCTGCAGTGAGTTCTAAGCACTCCATCTCTTTTTTTTTGTTGATTCAGGTACAAACTATGACTATGTTAGGGAGTTTAAGAGAAGCACGGGCACCTGGCAGCGCACTAAGCCGCTGTTCCCCTCGGACCTGCGCCGGACCGGCTGCGCCGCGCTGCGCATCGCCAACTGCAAACTCTTCCGGCTGCAGCTCCAGCAGGGATTGTTCCGCATCCGCGTCCCTTCTCCGTGAGTCGGGTGCTGCCAGGGGAGGAGACTGGAAGAGTTCTGCGCAGTCCACCATAATCTAGCTCTATTTAAAGGAAAAGCTGAGAAATTACAGCTGAAACTTACACTGTATGCTGTGCTTTGGTATGGTAAACTGTTTTTGTTTTAAATGCTTACAAAGCTTGAGTCTCAGTACTTGTTTCGGGAACAAATAACTTAAGTACACATTAAAAAGAAGAGAAGGGAGAAAATAAAAGGGGAGATCAAGGAAACACCTTCAGTCGTAACCATTTGGAGTTTAAACCATGTTATTGAAGGAGGATTTTTGCGTCTGAAACTGGTGGGAATTTGTTTCCTTTGGCGAAGCTTATTGAAAAGCAAAAAAAAGATTTCAGGTGTGTTTCCCCTGCGGGGAACGGATACGAATCCATGCAGCTGTCTGGGACTGGATAGCTGTAACACACAGAAGCTACACGATAACCAACCTCCCTGGCGTGCTGCTGTTGGAGCATGAGGCCACAGGAGGTGTTGGTCGTTGCACCTTTTATTTCTAGTCCTTTCTCAAAAGATAAGGTCTGTGCCTAAAAAATGGTGGAGGTGTGTACGTACGGTTTTTCCTTCATTTGCAACGGTTTCATTCCGAGAAATATTTTTAATATATATAAAATGGACTAATCTGAAATGGATACACCCCAGAAAATGGATACAATACACCACAAAGAAGTAAACTTTTTTTCTATGCTGTCATTCGAGTAGCCTGATGAACTGGTCTGCAGGTGGGTGGCCTGTGCTTCTGGGTGGGCTTTGGTGGCTGTTTTCCTTGAGCTGAAAAGGGAAGACGTGTTTGGAACGGTTAGTGATGATCGCTGCTTTTGGTAAGAGCAAAAGGACAAATTAAATAGATTGTGATCCTTTTTACTTCAGATTGCTTGCAAGCCAAGAATGGTTTTTAAGACTGAGGATTGTAGAAAGGTGCATTTTATCTTTCTTAGAACAAAGGTGAAATATGACAAGGATATATTTATTTTGCAAAAACGTGGGTTTTGGACTAAGAGTTAAGGAAAATTTGTACAGTGACTTTAAATTGGGATCAAAAGTTGGTTTACTGATGATTTCTGTGCTACAGTACAGTCTTGTTTACTGCTGTCTGACTTTGAAAGCTGGGTTTTATGGTGTGGTTATAGTGAAGAACTTAGTATCTTGCATTTTATTTCTTACTAAGCCTTGTTCACATCAGTAGTGATATTTAATTGACTTTTGTTTGTAGTCAAGATCAGCTGGTAGAACACTTTTACCTCAGTTTTTAATTTCATTGTTGTTGTGGTGGGTGGGACATAGCCTGTATTTATTTAAAAGGAATAAAATGGGAGAGATGGAAAATAGAAATAATACCTCCTGCCCTTCGGAAAAAGAGGCTTTGTACAACCAGTATTATAACTACATACATGACTTTCCACTCCGCAACTCTGTGGACCTCAGACAAGCTAAACTCTGCCCTCAGTTGTGTTAGTGTAAACCTTCATCATCTTTATTGAATCATCTTACATATGTTGAAATATGATCCCAAAATAGTTCAAAATGTTGGTATTTCACTAAATAGTCCTTAAAGAGCCATTCTGAAACTTTCTTCTGCTCAGTCCTTCCATAGCACTCATGTGTGGTTGGAATTCCTCTGATTTCTGAGCAAAGGAGTGGGGGGGGTGGGGGGAAAGGGCAGCAGCCAATCCATTGACCATTATTTATTTTTTTTATTATTTTTTACAATGGTGAGGTGCTGCAAAACTTGAACTATATACATCAATTTTCTGACCTATATTAGCTGGCATATTAAAAAGTTTATATATTTATGCATTGCAGTAAACTTGGTGTGTATATATATATGTCTTTAGATTTTAAATTTATATATAATGCTTTACTACAGAAATGTGAACCACTATTTCCATCCTTGGCTGTCTTGTGAAATAAATCAAGTGCTGTTAGTTTATTTGTAAAACTTCCCTTTTTTGAAAAATCTTACATGGATCAAATTTTTTTTCTTAGACAAAGTGCCAAGATCCCCTATTCAAAAGTGATGAATGTTCCTAAGTATCTGTTTCACTTTTGAGCTCAGTTTTCAAAGTTGGAAAAGTTCCGAAAACGTTATTCAGAATATTGCCAGCTGCTATCTCCCAAGTCCCTGTAGCTTCCCAATACATTTGAGGGCATTCAGCATCCAGAAAATGTAAGTGGTAAATGCACATGGTAAATCCAAGTAAATTCCCTAGCAGTGTTTTGCAGTTAAAGTTACTGAACCAAATGTTTACACTTAGAGTAGGATTAACACTAGGCATTCTTAGTTTGTTTTTTAAAAAAACATAAATAAAACAAACAAATCTGCTGGTGATTGGAGCGTGTTGCAAATGCACTCAGTGAGATTTGACCAAGAAGTTTAAGCCTCTGTACCTGAACCAGTCACAAACTGAATTTCTGAGCACATTGTACTCGTGTCACATTTTGTGTGGCTGGGGCCCAGGTCTCCAGTGATGGTCTCCAGGAGTTTTGGGTGTGTGCTCAAGATTTAGGCACTCCTAAGGTCTCAAACTGGATTCCTTGGCCTTGCCTAAGGGTTGGGGACCATTCCCCATCTGCATGTCTATGGGACTGATCCAGGAGCTGCTCTAGCCCCTGTGTGTGCAGGAGGGAAGGGATCTGGGGTCTGACTCCTGTCTGTCTGTCCAGCTCTGATCTGTGAGTGCATCCCTTGGACTGTGCAATACCCAGGTTCGATTTCCCTCTGATTTTGGAGCAAGGCTTTGAAGCCAAGGCTCCCCTTTCTCCAGGGGTTGCACTGGTGATGGTGTAGGGGTGAAGAGGCAGACCTGACCTCTGACTTTTCTTTCTCTTTTTCAGAAGGGATTGTTGACTTCAGAGGGAGGCTGTGATGATACCAGAGGTGCTGAGAGGAGGGAGGTCACCAGTTTGCTGGGTGTGTTGAAGGTGCAAACAGCTGTGGATTGAGCTGGGTTCACTGGTAAATGCCACCACCCAGCTGTCCCCACTCTCCTGGCGCTGTGTACCCCTGCACATGATGGCTGAACCACATGGGAAACAAGCCAGGAATTTTTTTGAGTTGCAGTCCAGGGCTTTTAGGTGGTTTGGCAGTTTAGAAACTTGTTTGAGTTGTCCTTGTTTGGCACAGTGGCCTCAATTCCTCCCAGCTTATGAATTGACACTGACATTCAGCCAGGTCCTCCACAGGTGACTGAATGTTTTTCCTGGCCAGCTGTTGGTGCAGGACAAGGACTGGCTGGGCCATCTTGAGCTCGAGGGACTTGGGCTGGGCCTCTGCATCCTTTTTCCTTGCCTGCTGAGGAATTTGGACAAACCCCAGCCACTGAAATCAGAAAATCACCAAATATGGGGTAGGAATTGTGGAAGATTGGAAGAGTGGTGGCTTTTTTCTCCCCTCACTCCATCTCTTACCACAATTTCCCCCCAAAAAGTTTCTTCTTCCTTTTTTTCACGTGCCACAGATAATTTTTGAATTGTTAATTTTAGGGGAAAAGTTGGAGAAAAAAATATAAAAATACTGTAAGCACACAGCAGTGTCCTCTGTGCTTGTTTTACACGTGTAGTCTTGTGGCTGCTCTGCACAGCAGAGAGGGATTACAGAAGCAAAGGTGTAAAGTGCTGTTGCTCTCATAAAATAAATCCCTTGAGTTCTGAGGGAGGCACATGCCTGGCCTGGCTCCCTTCCTTACCTGGCCTAGACAGATGCTCATATTCCAAAAGGGTCGGGGTTGGATTTCAGATCCTCTCCCTTTCTGGTTTTACAGCCTGAAGAAGAGGCATCCTGAAGAGTCTTCTCTTTTGCTGTATCACAGCATGGTCTGGTTGTCCTTAAATATTTTGTCAGCTAGTCCTTAAATTTTAGTTATCATGAAAGTGCTGTGTCAACCCAGCTGCTTCTGGTCAAGCAAATTTCTGTAGCTTTGAGGGTACTTCATCTTTAAAATGAAGGCACATTAATGCAAAATTACACAAAAGGACAGAGGTGAATCCGAAACCAAAAGAAACTGGAAATCAGCTCACTGATAGCTGTGGGCAGGCTGTGTCCCTGGTGTTTGTACAGCACGTGCCTGGCACACAGCCTGCCTGCAGAAGCAGAGATCTTGATGAAAATAAGAGGTTTTTATCAAAGCTACTGAAGTGCCTGGCTTATGAACTCCCCCTCCAGAACACACCAAGCAGCTTGGTTCCTTTGCAATGTTTCTGGTGCCTGCCTGACTCAGTAAATGCACAGGAGTGAGGGGTTTGGGGAGCTTTTCCCTGTTTTAACTGCAGTTTCTCTGTTTTCTCCATAAATGCTGGCTGTGCAGCCTGCATGGGCTCTGCTACCATGCATGTGCCATGCAAAGTGGAGGATGCAATAACAAATGCAAGTTGTTACAAGTGCCAAACTTTTGGTTCTTCTGTGTATAACAATAATTCAACTGTTCTACTAAAATACAGAGATGCTTAAAATTCACTGTGTTCCAAAAAAAGAGCAGTGGTTCTTTTCTTTTTTTTTTAAATGAATGCTATTGAAAGCAATGTAAATCTACTTTTTTTTTTTATACTGTTCTGCAGGTTTGTGTTACTCTTCACAGCTGCCTTGAATATCACTCCATGTGATGCATATGGACACTTTGCTCTTTATTAGAGCACTGGTGCCATGCAAATATATAATAAAAGGCAGCTGACAACAGGCTTTAGTATTTAAAATTATAACCCTGTAGATTAAGTGCAATTTGTTTGCATTAATCGACCTGCAGAAGGGCAGCTGTGCCTTGGGAAGTGTGGCTGTGCCCAGGGACACAGGCAGACTGAGCATTGTAACTAAGGTCTGGTTTGGTGCCACTCACAGCAGTGCTTTCCAAGGAATTCTATTTAATTTAGGGTTAAATGGATCCTTTTCTGCCTCTAATTTAGCACTGAGGATTTGGGGGTTGTGTTCTCTGTAGCTCTTTGGAGTGCTTAAACGGCTGCTCCAGGTGGGTGGGAGGGGTGTTCACTGCATCCGTGTTTGTAGAAGCTGCTATTTCCATCTTCCCTCGGAGTATTTCCTTTTCCCGTTCAGCACTGAGTGCAGGCCTGTGTTGCAGTCGTCACTGCTGCAGCCTTTTGACATTTGCCATTTCTGTTGCTTCTTCCTTGTTTTTCCTCGGAGCTGGGAGCTGTGTCCGTAGGGTCTGTGTTCCCAGGGCACACTGCCTGTGAAAGAAAAGCACAGAGCTTGGGAAGGTGAGCCAGCAAAAGCTGAAGGCAGTGGGGTTTGGGGGAAGCTCTGTTTCTTTTCCCTAGGGGTCACCTCTGTGCACTCTGAAGTTTATTAGTAAGTTTGGCACCTGCTCTCCATCATCCCTATGGGGTTTGGTGGGTTTTTTTTTTCTTTTTTCCCTGGGAAATTCCTTGCAGGAGGAAGGACTGCAGCCACGGTTTAAGGTGACACCTCTGACCAGCCATGCCCAACGTGACTCTGCAGTCTGACTGCTGCTTGCTCCAGCAATCAATTCTCTCAGAATTTTGACCAACAGGTTACCTAAAAACATAGACTAAAGCATGCAAAGTGCCCAACTAGATAAACATCTGCTTAAAAGGATTAAGTGCAGTGGGAGAATTAAACTATGAACTGCTGCCAGCAGGTGATTATATTGAAAATTTAGTGGTGATACAAAATCTGAATAATATTTTTTTAAATTACTTATTCTAGGTAGCTGCTTCTTAGTAATAAAAGAACTTGCAATACATAAAGGATTTGTATACAATAATATCTGGAGGTTATTTGAAATAATCTATTGAAATGTTTTGAAAAGTGAGCTGGAAGATTGGCGCTTTTCAAAGGAGAAGGCTAAATCTTGGTGCCCAGCAGTTTTGCAGGGTTTCTGTGAGCAGAGAACACCTGCCAGAGCACTTCAGTACATGAAGCTGCTCAATGCCACTGCCTACCTGTGCCCTTGAATTTGCATAATGAAACGAGGCTGTTCTGAGCCCTGGTAAAAGCTGATGGATCTGATTACAATAATAGGATAGAAAGAAGCATCTCCTGTGTAATTAGTATTATTTTATTGATAAAACATGAATTTTTTTTTTTTTTTTTTTTATACTGGGGCATTTCAATTACCACCTTAGGCCCTTGATTTATTTATTTATTATTTTATTTCTTTGCCTTTTCCCCTTTTTTTTTCAGTTAATGCTAAGACATCCTCAGTTTTGGCTGAGGGCAAGTTTCTTTCGTCTGTAGTTCTAAACCCTGTCAGAGCCAGACAGAGATCTCCTGCCACAGGCTGTGCACTTGTTTCACAAGTGTCATTTCTGTGCATTTTGTTATTGGGTTGCCACCTCTGCCAACTTCAGAGCAGAAAAAAACCCCTGCGGAACAGTTTTGTGCCTGATGAAAGCAAGAGCCACTTTGGAAAGTCTAAATTTCTGTCTGCAATAGGCAGCATGCTACAGAAACCTGATCCCTGGCTGGGCTTGAGGTTCTCT
The DNA here is from genome assembly GCA_013400515.1 of Erpornis zantholeuca. Classification (NCBI taxonomy): domain Eukaryota; kingdom Metazoa; phylum Chordata; class Aves; order Passeriformes; family Timaliidae; genus Erpornis; species Erpornis zantholeuca. The sequence continues at coordinate 130,755 of VZTN01016806.1, forward strand.
CCTGAATGATCTCACATGCAAAAGCTTCAGGTTTTATTAACCTGCTTTATTAATTTATACATCCCTGTCACTTGTTTCACTGTTTTTAAGTGTTAAAAAGCAAAGCCTGCTTATTTATTAGAGTGAATAAACCAGCACACAGGGGTATCTGCCAAGGTGGTCAGGTTAAACACAGCTGACATTCTGTACAGCTCTTGCTATCACTTCTTTCTGAAGGGAAGCCAGGGAGTGCCGTGTTAAGAAAGACTTTCAAGCCCTTTCAGAACTGGTCTTAAACTAGTCCAAAGGAGTGCTCTGGATTGCTTAGAGAACGTGGGGTCTGTTCTAGCTTTTGTTTGCTTCGGGAAACACCTGCAAAGTCAATTCTAAGCTTTTTTTTTTTAATTTTTTTTTTTTTTAATCCTTGATTTCCAAAACCTGAGTAGTTTGCTTCTTGCAGTTGAAACATGTTTGTGTTTAAGGGTCTGAGACTGCATTTTGCAATGTATGGTGAGTGTTCTATCCTGTCTTGGTTACATGATGTAAACAGCAAGCTGTGTTCTGGGGGCCTCCTGGAAGGTCCTTTACAGCGCTAAGGGGTGGAGAAGGATCAGTACAAGATCCTCCTCCTACTGCACAAGCCTTGCTGTGAGTGTCAGATGGGGCAAGAGGCTGGGTTTGGTGCAGAACTCATGGAATTGCCACCTCTGGCTGCCCTCAGTGTTTGAATCCCCAAAGCCCACCAGTGGCCGCTCCTGGGCATTCCATGCACAATGTTTCCTCTGGCCCCAGGGGTTTTCTCTTTTGCTCTTATTAACAGGATTTTGCTTTCACTCTCCCTCTGAACACATGGCCTGTGCCCAGGGTCCCTGTGGGTCAGAGGGTGGCCACACCAGCCTGCTCCCTGTGGGCTTCCTGCACATCTCTGCACATCAGTGCCTGTGGGGACAGTGCTTAGTACACAATGAAAGGACTTTTCATGGAGCTTGTAAAACTGATGGCAGCAGGTCAGAGCTCACCTGAACACCTGTCAGCAAACCTGCAGGTGGAGCAGGTGTAGCCCAGTCCCTCGTGTGTGTCACTGTGGCTGCAAGCCTGGCACCTTGTCCAGGGGGAAAAGCCCCTATTCCCAGCTACCTCATTTTTTTTCTTTCTTTGCACTTTGTCAAATATTTTTGTTTTGTTTTGTTTTAAATCGCATTTTGTCCTTCAATTTAAAAAAACCTAAAAGCAGACAAGAAGCGGGACAGAATGATGCCATTGCTCAAGGACAGTTTACTTTAATTTCATTTTAAATTAATGTTTCTGTACAAAAAGACCAAGGTTGACCTGCAGCTGCTGTAAAAAGTAAATAAAAATTTCTATTACTTGAAAGTAACTCTTATACTTGGAAATGAGAGTAGCCACTGAAAGGCTGTCCTGAAGATATTTAAATAGGAAAAGATCTATTTAAAAAATAGAAGTCTCTGCTCTTTTAAGGACAGATCAGATAGTCTTCTCTCTGCCTCTACTCTGCTCTCACTGTTTTGCCTGTGAACTTGATCCATTATTTTAATAGAAAGATTCACTGATTTTTCTGTGATGTCTAATTAGATATTTTTCTGTGGAGTTCCCCATTTAATCACCTGCAGAGGAAAAACTGTTCAAGTCAATACCCACCTTCCATACCTGAACTTATGTCATTGCCCATTTCTTTGTGATCTTCAGGTATGTGGGGTTTTGCTTAGACTGAAGAAATTTTTTAGCAGTGTGTTTCCTTCTGCTTCTAAAGGTGCTATTTTGACATAGTTTTGAATTCCTTACACTGTGCTTGACTTCCAAAAGTACCAATATAAGCTGGGAATCAGCTTGTGTTTGTTCTGTGGAGTTTTTCTTTGAGTGTTCAATCTCTTTCTAAAAAAGCATCCCTTTTCATAAAGATGGGTTCCAAAGTGTCAAAGGCCTTAATAATACAAAATGAAATGGGAAAATGCTACCTTTTTTTTACTTTGTAAAGGCAAAACCAAGAAATGCTTCACGGATAACATTTTCCTCTAAAATTTTGAGGAGCAGCTCATACTAACTTTGAATTCAATGTAGCAAACATTTTAGTGGCCGTGCACAAATAGTAGGGGTGAAACAAGGAGCTATTCATGCCTCTGCAGACCATACCCATTAGCTGCTAATTCCAGAGCCTTCCATTAGCATCATGGTGGCTATTCCATAAATATTCATCTTCCCAGGCTCAGTCCCAAGACGTGGCTGTGTGTCTGGGACATGCTGGCCCATGGGGCTGCCCGAGCACTGGGATGTTTGGCCCAGTGTGGAGTTTGCCTCAGATCCCTCCTGCTGAGTCCCCCAGGGTTTGGGTGCCTCAGGTACTCAGGAGGAAGGAGGGGAGCTCCCAAGTGCTGCCACTGCAGTGACATTGGCTTGGTCACTCTGAGGAGAGGCTCTTGTAGCCATGGACAAGAGAGCTGAATTTTAGTCCTGCGTTGGAACTTTGTTGTTGTTCTTTTTGTGCTGTCTTTATTTTTGTTTGATCCATATCATCAGTCTGGTTTAGGCATTTGGTAACACTGCTACAGGAAGGCTTTTCCTTCTCTGGAGCACACAGAGTCCTACTCCTGCCCTTTCTGAAGCAGCAGGAAAGATCAAGGGTCAATGTTTGAACTTGTCCCATCTGCGGGCAGCAGGTTATTTATTGCCTTCTCATAGGCTCTGCAGTCCCAGCGCTGTAGCATTTCTCAGTCTTGTAAAGAGCCCTTTAGCCTTTTGAAAAGAGTCCAGAGACTGCCTTGTCCTTCTCCTCCTTCACACATTGGGTGCTGCCCTCTGGACCATCTGAATTCATCCTGGCTGTCACTGTGGAGGAGCCACCGGTTGGTGGCCTCACAGGAGTATCTGTGTTACCTGCAGCACTTCTGAGAAACTGCTGATAAATGAGGGGCCAGGGAGAAACTCTACTGAGCTTACAGATTCCTGATCCTCTCGTTCTAGGGAAGGCTGAAGAGCAGCATCCTTCCTTGCCTTGCAGCTGCTCCCTGCTGCACAGGTAAGGGTCAGTCCACACTGTTCCTTACCTAAGGGTAAGATATAAAGATTTATGGGCTGTTACAGGAGATCCACTATTTTGCACTTGTATTTAAATCTGAAACTTCTGGAGCTATGGAGTGGTGGGCTCTGGAACTGTCTGCAGTGTGGAACCACAGGTACTGGCCTAAATAGCTGGGGAACTTCCAGCCACCTGTTTTTCCACTGAACTGGTTTTTTTTTCTGAGAAATCAGTGATGTGAAACTACATCCCAGTTTGTATGCCCACTGCTTCATAATCCAAAGTGGGAGCCTCACAAGCTGGAATTGTTTTATCTCCAGAAGGAAAAAATAAAATTTCTTCACATTAGATGGTCTATCTTTAGAGTTTTCCCTCTGTAAACCATGTTTATTGAGTTCCATGAATCTTGTGGGATTGGGCTAAAGAATATGAATACATATTATATGAATGATAACTAGTGTACTTAGTCTGACTTTGTACAGTACAAATACTCTATTTTAGCTTAAGAGAGTGAAACAACTACATAGAATAATCCAATTATGATATATGTATTCCATGAACCAAGTAGCAGGAGGGTGTTCAAATGTGATGCCACATTGCTGCCACTCTCCTAAAGTTTCAGTGTTCTGTCAAATCTAAGACCTTGATAAATACCAGGATATTGTCAGAATATATTGCTGCATTTTCTATGAAAGGCACATTGGTGTGATGAGGTAAAAGCACTCACCTCTTGTTTACCATCTCTGGCATGCAGCTCCACAGCAAGGGTTATTCCTATCATCCAGCTGTGTGCTCTGACTCCTGTATTACAGATGTGGTTACTGTTACAGGCTTCTTATGTGTGTACATGTTGTGTGGGTCCTTCTGTGCTTTGTGTGGGAATGGAGTTTTAGCTTTTATTTACGTGTCCACCCCAAAATCTTCATGTGCTGCTTTAGAAATGAATTGGTGGATCACTTAGGGCCAGGGTTTGGAATGCCCTGACCGGAGTATGTTGAGTTACTTCTGTTAAAAACTGGGAAAAATAAGACATAAATGCTCTTTGACCTCAATCAAACTATGCAATACAGCACACCAGAGAGCGAATTCCTCGTGATACAGAAGTGCAGCTCCTGTGTCCTTCCAAACCCAGTCCTTGGTCCAAGGTTAGGAGAGCTTGTACTCAATGGCTGCCCAAGAATCTTGTATCCAGATTGACTCTAGTCCACTGCTTTTCCTCCTGCCCCCTCGCCTTGCCCAGCAGTTTATCTGGGTCAGGTTGTTGGGTGTTCTGGCTCACAGTGATGTGGTCTCCAAGTGTGTCCCTCCTGTTGTGCCATGGTGTTGTCAATTGGAGTTTGTCTTGTAACCCCACAGTGTGGCTTTACCCACTGGGGCCCCTTCACCCTGTTTGCATCTCCCTGCCCTGGAGCATGTCGGGTGTTTGGGGTTTGCTGTGCCCCCCTGGGTGATTGTTGTCTTGCTTTCCCTGTGTCAGTCAGTTGTGGATCTGGTGCTTACAGTAAAGAATCTCTGTGATGTCTCAAATCCAGTCCAAATAAGTTTCCATTTCTGACGCTTCTGTGTGTGTGAGTTTGATTTTTCTTCTTCTGTGGCAATTCAGGGATAAATGCCCCTGTGATGAGGACTGCTGGTAAAGGTTCTTTGTTCTCCCATTGCTTCATTTTTCCAGTGAAATTTGTTTCTTGTGTTCCTCTTCTTCCCCCTGCTAAAAAACGGGTACAGTTTTCCCTGGTTCTGCCTCCCATGAGGAGCTCTCCTCTCCCAGGCGATCATGAATTCTCACCATTCTTCATTTACTTAATCCACCCTGCACCTCATGCAGTTTCTCCCTCTTACTCCCCTTACTATTTTGTCTCTCTTTAATTCAGATTGACCTCGATTTCTTTCTCTGATTCCAGAAAGGGATTTTGGTGCACAACCTGGGAGACCAGCAGGAAAGCTCACTCTGCAGATGCCTGTGTACATCCATTCCCTGCCCAGCACATGCAGTGTAAGGGGCTCAGCCTGCTCCATTCCTTTCCCCAGGTTTTTCCTAGAGCTAAGCAGACCACAGGCTGAAGCCATGTCTTATTTCTTTTGGTAATTGAAAATACTAGATTTTCTTCTTCAGAAATAGCCACTGCAGATGAGCAGCTGGCATGAGAGAGGGTGGTTATGCTTCCATATTCAGTATTTTTAATTGAGGAACAAATAATTTATTTTGGGGAAAAATGTAAATTTTTTTGTATTTGTATGTCAAAGTGGCCTTTATAGGAAAAGCACATAAAATATTTAGATTAAAATTGCTTAGCTGTGTAATTTTAGTGGGGATTTTTGTATTGACAGGGTTTCTATGCATTTTTCAAAATATACTTGCTGTTTTGTGTTAGAATTATTGGAAACCTTTTTAAAAACATGTATTACCACATTTTCCATGGTTGATCCCTTTACTATCATTCCTTTTGAATACTCAAAAGATTTTAATTAACCCTGTAGATTAATTTTCCCCCACAAATATTTGCATTAAGTCAATATAATGAGTTATAGCATGGGTATGTAGCTTTAAGGGAATAAGCCTAGTAGTGCAGCTTAATTCTGGAGAGATGTGTTTGCAGAAGGGTGGTACAGCAGCATTTCAATTGCACTTAAATCACTAAATTAGGAAATTAGGTTTTTGCTGTACCTCACTAGGGTTTTATTAAACCTTGTCCATCCTGTATTGTTTACACTTGAGCATAATTTAACTATGTATTATTTGTGCAGTTTGCAGTTCTCCGTTCTGTTGGGATTATGTGAATGTTAACAGATAGGAAAAGTTTTGGAGTGTGTGGTGTCCTCGTGGCTTTGACATGAGTTTGGAGAGGGAGGAAAGTTTGATCCATTAGAGTATTGTTCCATTTAATTATGTAGGTTAGGTTTATGTACCTATAAAACCATAGGTTTAATTATGTAGGTTTTCACATTAGCTGAGACTGAATAACCAAACTTACAATTGAACTGGGAGTAAAATCAGTGGTTTGGGGGTGGGGGAGATGAAGGGGTTGCAGAAGTTGCACTGTGGTACAACTGCCCTGACTGCCTGTGCAAAGCATAGCCCGAGGGGTTCCATCAGTCCCTGCTCTCATTGCTCTGGTTTTACTTTCTCTTCTCGAGGTGTTACTGCAAGGTTTGCTAAGCAGGACCTTCCCAGGAATGTCTATCAACCGAGACTTGAGTTTTATCATTTTATGTTTGTAGTTTTCATTTTTGTTCTTGTTTCTGTTTCATGGGAGATCCCACATGTTCACAGGTTACTGTAAGTGCAGGCTTTCAGGTGTAGCACTAAATGAGCGTTTCATGCAACCATGCATTCTGTAATTGAGGAGAAATGTGCAATTCTAGTGGCACTTTGACCCATTGCTGAAACACTGGGTTTTGCAAGTGAACATACTCAACAATTAAAAACACTCTGTGTCTTCATTAGATGTCTCGAAGGTGAAGCAAAAGGCAGTTACTCCAGTTGTACCCATAGATAATTTGGTATTGATTTTTTAAAAATTGTTTTATGATCTGTTTTTAGAAAAACACTCATTTCTTGGTTTACTTTAGTTGCCATAAATTGCCCAGTGCAGAGTCTGGTCCACCTCCATTCATTTATTTTCATGGAGTAGTTGCACAAAAACTGATAACAGCAAAGTAGGAAAGCTCTTTGGTTACTCACCAGTAGCTTCCCATGCAGAATTGCTTCATGGCTCACACAAGGTATGAAAAGGGACATGGGAATTTTCCTGGATTCAGTAGCACTCGCTTTGTTTACGTGTTCAGTACAACGTTGGGTGACTAAAGGGAGGTTCCCTTTCTAAAGTATTTGTGCTTTGAGGACTTAGTTGCCACTGTGCAAATTGTGCTGTAATATTGTACCAAGGATCAGTGAAAGTGTTTTATCTTTTTTAATGTCGTTTGTATTTGACCGGGTTTTATAAATGTAAGAAAACAGAGTGTTGTATTTTGATCTGAAATTTGCGTATGGTAAAAGTAACTTTGCTTTATGTATGGAGGTTTGTTCAGAACTTGAATCATTTTATAGAAGGGTACAGACCAAAATTAATTGTCTTAAAGGTGTTTAATAAATTAACCAAATAAAAACATTGATTGTTTGAAAACTTGTTAACTGTACCTTCTGCTTTTTTTTTTGTTTTGTTTTTAAAGGAAGAACGTAGTTCAAGATTTTCTCTCAAGGTCTTATGAAAAGTAAAAAAAAAAGAGCAGTAGATTTTATAAATATCATCTCCCATGAGTTATCTGTTTTATTATTAAACATTCCAACGAGCCAGAAGTTTAATCAAAGGGGAAAACCCAAAGGAAATAAATGGAGGAGGAAAGGCAATGAGGAAATGAGGGGAGGCGGGATCAGTCCCTCCCTGGCTCTGCCCAGGAGTAAATGCTTGTGGCCGCTGGGCCGTGGATGTTGTCAATGGCCACTCCAGGAAAAATGGAAGTGGGAAGGAGCTTCTGCTCACCTGGGAAAGCTCTCATGGTTGTTTCAAGGTGTCCATTCTCCCCAGCAGTCACCTTCACTCATCCCCTTCACAAATACTACTCTTCCATGTGACCTTTCAAAGCGGAGGAGAAAAATATGCAGAGCATAGCTGCTCCCAAGGGCAGGTACAAACAGCTCCTTCCAGGGCTGCCTGATATCCTGACCCTTGGCTGCGTCACGGCACGCAGACATAACCCCTGGAAGTTCAGAGACCTGGACATTTTTAAGATGCCAAGCAGCTGCAACTCCAGTTGAGCAATATTCTACCTCCGTGCTGTGCTGCTCTCTGCACTGGGGCACCGGCCCTTGCCTCTGCCAGGGCTGTCTCCGCTGGGTTTGATCTTCAGGAAAATACCCAGAGCTCTGCCTACTTTTTCTTAAACAAAAGGACATTGAGGCAAGGCCAAATGTGAGGTAGGAGTCAAGGAAAAGCTGAGGTTTGGGGTAGCTTGGGCAAGGGGAATGAAGGGGGAAGGCAGCAGCACGGCTTCAAAGTAGAGTGCAGAATCTGGGTATTGTAAATGTATGTTCTAAAAGAGATGGTGGGTACTAGGACAGAAAAAGGCATATTTGTCCCATAAATCCCTTTTCTTACTTAGTTCCACAGCCATACCAAGGTTCTGCACTGCCAGCCAGGTTGGTGCAGGGAGCCTGAGGCCTCCAGTGTAAACACAGACTGATGATAGGGAATCTTGTGTTGATTTACCCTTGTTGCTGGTGTTCCCATGGTTATGGCTGCGTAGATGGGCTCTGCCATATCTCCCCTGTCTTACTGAGTCTTGGAAACAAAGACAGGAGGGTGAACTTGGATTTATCTTTATTCCACAGCCTGGAATCCTAACAGAAAGGGAAGAGGGCTGCTGCCTAGTTTCCTTTACCTTTTATGCACAGAGGCGATATAACTTTTGAAGTTCCCATTTCTGCCTCTTTTTAACCCCTCAATTTTTTTTCCTTAAGTCTCACAGGAGAGATCCAAAACTGGTTCCTCAAACAGGATTTTCAGCTGAAGCTCCTGATACCTGGGAGCAAGGCCTCTCTGTGCCTCCTTAACTGCAAAGTTAAGGCAAAGTATTGAGTTTATGCAACCTGACTTGTGACTCTGGTGATTTCTGTCACAGGGAGTCACAGTTGCTCACCAGCTTCTACCTCAGCCCGAGAGAGGAGTGTCCCATCAGCTTTCTCTTGGCAGGAATGTGCTAGGAGAGGCATGCAGCTGGCAAAGGATCCCTGCAGGTCAGAGCTGCCATGGAGGCATCTGGGTGTGTGAGCAGCCCCAGCTTTGCTGAGCCAGGCTCTTCCCAGGGCTGGTGCCTCCCTGGTAAGAGGTGGCATCTGTGTCCTTTGCACAGCCCAAGTCTTGGAGCTGTCTTTCAACAGGCTGAGTTTTCCTGGTGAAGGACAGGCTTCTGGCCTCCAGAATCTCAAATCAAGCAGCGAGACCTGCTGTTCTCTAAGCTCCATGTTACTGAGTTGTCCCTTTGCACAATGATCACTGGAAACAGTAAAATTAACAGAAGAATTAATTGCTGTTCAGAATTCAATACAACCCATAACTTTTTCTCTGGAAGCAGCTGTAAAGGCAGAAAATTAATGTGGATTCTGTGGGGTCTTGGTGCAGGTCATTTGAGCTGAGTGTTTTTTCCACTCCACAGATTTCTCTGTTCCAGGTGAACCCAATGGCAGCAGGATCAGAGCTGTTACTTTTGATTTTTTCCCCCAGTGCATCTGGGCATGCACAGGCCAGGCTCTGTCATGTGTGGCCTCTAAGGAATCATGAACCCCAACACTGTGGGCTGGACTGAAGGAGTTGGCTAATGGAGAATTTACGGTAAGAGCAAAATGTATTTTTAACCACCAGGATATGCTTATCGTCAGGAAAGGGCAAGCAGCACTCCTATCTCTCCAGGGAAGGGGAAGTGTTGAGCATGACTTTTATTTTTTTCCAACTCCTTTTCAAACTCTGAAAGGGTTTTTTTCTTGCTGAGACATGTCGTTGGATTAAATCAGGGAGTTACACAGACATCAATCCTGGGTCACAGGTGAAAAATATTAAATGCTAGGCATGCAGTGTTTTTCCATTGCATGTGATGTACGTTCAGGAAAGACCTTCGGAAAGAGTGCTTTGAAACGAGTCTGTTTTGCTTTTAAAAATACACCAAGAGCCCGTCCAGAAGCTTTTAATTTTTTAGGAGAGCTTTGATGTTTTCTGTGTTGAAGAGGAAAGCAGATTCCCCTCCTCGTACCCCACCCTGTGCCTCTGGAATAAGCAGCACATCAGGTCCCTGCGATCCTGGGCTGCTTTTTGGCTTGGGGTGCTTTGCTCAGAAGGGGCTGAACACGTTCCCTGGTTTGTCACCGTGCCCGTTTGGACTCTGCCACCCAGGAGAGCACCCAGGCTCGCCTCCCTCGGCTCCCGAAGCGAGTCCAGGGTTCACCTTTCCAGCAGCAGCAGAGCCCTGGCATTTTCCATTTTCCACAGCCGGCGCTGCTCTCCCTTTCCATAATCGTGCCCCGGGACCAGGAAAGCCTTTGAAGGAGACACTAAGATTTGCTTGCAGGACACAGCAACGATGCCTTTCAGGCCACCAAGGCAGGAGGGGCTCGGCTGATCCTGCAAATACCTGCTCGCCTGTTTTAGTCAGCGGTTGGAGTCACAAAGGAAAGAAAGGCTTTGAAATGCTAAAAGCTGCCTGACCAAAGAGACGGGCTGAGGGTGTTCCCACCCTGCCTCCTTCCATTCCCACGTGCGCTGCCCACCCCCTCCAAACCAGTCTCGCCTGTCCTCCCGCTGTGTCCTCCTCAGCCGCCGGGCCTCCCTCTCTCCCTCTCTCCCTCTCTCCCGGCTCCCCCCTGCCCGTGCTCGGGGAAGGAGTTGGAGTCCCTAGAGCTCAGATGTAGAAGCCCAGGCACAGAAGCAGCGGTGCTGGTGGAGCCTCGCAGGGCGGGCAGTGGCTCAGCACGGCCCCGGGGCTGCCCTCGGCGCCTCCTTCCACTTCACCTCGGCTTTTCCTTCGGCGCTGGGTGCGGTGACCTGGCAGGGATGGGGAGGGGAGCCGTGTCCTCTCCGCGGAGGGGCTGGGGGGTTTGTCCCGCATTTCTCCCCTTGCAGGGGCTGTGTGTGAGGGCGAGTCACGGCAGCCCGGGCAGAGGGGACTCTCCCCCGGGACTGCGCCCTCGGAAGGGTGTATCTCCTCCCATCAGCTGCCCCTGGAGCTCAGGGCAATGCTCTCCTCTCTGAAGGGCTTGGCCTTGAGGTGCGAGTGATTCTTTTTTTCTTGCTATCTGTGCTTCAGCAGGTTTTCGCTGATTTGCAATTAAATCTCCTTTCATGTTGGTTTTAATTGCCTTCTCAGTTCCCCATACTACAGAGTAATGCTGAAGAATCCATTTTTAGCCTTTCAATTCATCTCCTCGTTTCAGCTGCGTCTGTGCTTTTCTCCTTGCTGTTGTAGTGTGAAATATTCAGGGAGAAATGTGAAATTCCCTCATCTGAAAGTCATGTACCACATCTTACAGCTTGCCATGAGGCACGGGAATGATCCTGGCTCTACCTGCTTTGAAGAGCAAACAAAGGAAAGCTGCAAGTACCACAGTGTCTGGTCTTGGCAGATGCTTTGGAGACCAGCCCATTTTCATGGAAATTAGGTTGTTGCTATTAGTTGGGGTTTGGTTTTTTGTTTTGTTTTGGTTTTTTTTCTGTCAGGACCTGAGCGATTCCTCAATCACTTTTCCATTTTCATGAATCAGTTTGTGAATCACATACATGTAAAACGAAAGAGTTAGCAAATGCTGCTTGCCTTTGATGTATAGTAATCCGACCTTCTTGCTTTTAACTGCTCCCTGGAATTTTCCATCTTATTATGAATATTTCAATGAAAGGTAACAAAGAAACCCCCTCACTAGCTTGTACTCGCTTAAAGACAAGGTTGTGAAAGCTAAAATGAAAACAAAACTGGTTTGCAGCTGAATGGTTGTGTAACCCTCATATTAAGAAATGAGAGGAAAGGGCTGAGGAAGAACATTCAGAGACAAACCCTTCAGGTGTGAGGCAGTGGGGAAGGTTAAAGAGTCCCTGCTCAGAGAGGAGTGCTGGACTCACTCCTTGGTACAGCTGTAACATGATGCCATTTTAGCACTCTCCTGAGTTGGAAAAGTGGCTTTAAACACAGGCATGTTCCATCTGTCTCCATTTGGAGATGTAGCATCAGCATCAGGAGCAAGTGCACCACAACTCAATTCAATGTTTACATCTTTTCCCAATCTTTTTTCCTTAATGGTGAATGGCATTTTATATCCTTGAGGTGTTAGTCTGGTGGTTGGCATAACCCAAAATCTAACAATTTACCTGCTATCAACTGCTCCATCTTTGTGGGCTTCTTTTTTTTTTTTTTTCCTTAATCCAACTTGTTCCTTGAAGCTGATGTAATTGAAATGGCACCACCCTCAGACCCTGCTCTGTGATAACAGATGCTCCTTGGATTTGCTTTTTTTTGTACAAACACATTGTTACAAAAGTCCCAAAGATTAAGTTTTTCTTGCCTAAATAGATGCTGGGAATAACTTAGGGGTAGCATAACTGTTGCCTACCTTATCCTTGAGTTTGAAAAGGAAGGTATAATATTATTCCAAATTTTTTCATAACTGTAGAAGTGCATTTGAATGAGAAGCCTTCCCTGTTTCCACTTTTTCAGCCTCATTGGTAGTGTGGTGAGAGAACATCTTCCTACAGGATTTCCCTGGTACATTCAGTTCTGTGGATGTACTTTGAATTTGTGGTGAAATGGAGAGATGTCCTCTCTTTATGACTGCATTTAACCATTGGGAATAGACACTTACTGAGTTGTAGAACACTAGAATGATGTTGTTTACTAGAGGAAAGAGCCACCATAACAGCCACAGACATCTCTATCCCTTTGCTGGTTTCAGAGAAATTGGGAAGGAAGGAATATTCCACAAAATTTCATGGACTGAATCAACACCCTGTTTCCAATGGCAGCATCGCTCTTGGGCCTGAGCCTGGTTTATGAGCAGCATTAAGATCTCAAAGTGAGGTCCCAGATATTTAGAGCTCTCCTCAGGCTTTTATTTGCAAAGTCTTTGCTCTGACATTGCGAGGCACCTGTGAATATAGCAGACTGCTAGACAGGGAAGTGTTGCTTGGACCTAGAATGGCGCGTGGTTGAAGGAGGAACAGATTGGGAAATCTGAAAATTCAGAGGACCAAGGGAGTGTGTTCTCAGCAGAGCTTCTCACAGATTCTTCCACCACTCCCCCACGGCACCAGTTTATTAAAGAGACCTGAAAAAAAAAAATCTCTAGTTCTTGCCAGCCTGGGTGACTCCTATCAGAGCTATGACAGGTTTATTCCATTTGCAAGTCAGAACAAGTTCCTCTTCTCTCTTGAAGGTACATAATTATCAAGATCATCCTTATTGCTACACCCGTTACCATTGCTTATAATCTTTGGGTATTTGCACTTTCCTGGCACAGTCCTGACAGGCAAAACAAAGCTTGCATGTGTGATAAGTTTAGTGTAAGAGACTCTTCTCATTAGTGCTGGATGCCATGAATCAGAATGATTAAGTGATTTGTCCAAAGCACAAAGCAGATTTAATGTTTCTTCACTGCAGTCCTACTAAATCATAAACATTATCAATTTCACAAATATTACCTAAAAATAAATCCTAAATCCTAATCTTGTGAATGTGATCTGTTTCTATTTGTACTGGAGGCCTCAGACCTTAAGCATGTATTTCTTCCTTTTAAAAAGAGAGCTCCTAGTAACTTGAAATTATGGTAGTTTAAATTTTCTTCATGCTGAAAAAGTGTTGTTTGGTATCAGAAATGCATCTAAAATTTTATCTGTTTCCCTCGGTTAATTGTTCTTGCTTTGGCCAGCTGGGGTAACATACCTGCTGTCAGCAGGTGAGCTGCAGGTGGGAATGCTGGGGAGCTGTTGTGAGAAACTCAGCAGAGGTGAAGACAAATGGTCCAGCAAGTGGATGGAGAATTGACCCTGGTGGCCTCAGTTCTGGTCCTTGCCCTTTGCTCATCTGTGTGACTGGCAGGTGAGAGAGAGGCAAATCTTTGAATATGCCAGAATGTTGTTCAGGATGATCCTCTGAGCTTTTGGCTTCAAAGTCAGGTCATGCCTTGGAGGAGCTGCTCCTGTCAGGGGAGCACAGAACGGACTGGCCCTCAGTGCTGACCTGTGATGACAGGGAGGCTCTCAGCCCTCCTGAACAGGGGCTGCTTGAGTTCCTGCAGTAGCTCTGGAGGTTATCTGGGGAGCAGAGCCATCTCCATGGTGTGTAGACATGGGGGAGGGAGAAAAGGCTGCTCAAGGAGGTGGCTGATACCATAATGATTGGAAGGGCTTTGCTTAGAGCTTCTGCTGTCAGCCGACTGTGAGATAAGTGTAATTTTTTGCACCACTCCTGCTCTGAAGTTCTCCCGTAGCTGCAGGGGCAGATGGGTATTGCCTTTGCCACAGGGCCCAGTATGATGCAAAGAGATCTCACCTTTAATGCCTCAGTGCACAGCAGTGCTGCTGGAAGGAGGAAGTATGAACAAAATGAAACTGCTCCAGCACCTTTAGGCCTCCCTGCTCACTCTCTTTGCTTTTCCAGTCTTCTTAATCCTCTCCTCCTCAGCAGAAACTCTATTCTCTAGGGAAATAAACCTCCTGTGAATGCTCCTGAGCTTCTGATAGCAAGAGGAATGCCGAGTTCCTTCCCTTTCTAAAAGGGAATCTACTGAATTTGCCTTCATGAAGCTGCTTGGTGACAAGTGGCACCATAACCTTCTCTGAGGCTTCCACCCAAAATTGTATGCAAATTGTATGTAAACCTACTCTCACTGTGAGTGATAACCACAAGATAGGTCATGCTTGAATGCCATTTTGTTCATGGATGTCCTGGGCCTCACGAGTGCCCACTGTCCTAGCAGGGGTCCCCTAAGGCATGCCCCCAGCTTGGAGCATCCCCAGGGTGTAGGGGATTTAGGAACAAAGGTGACTCATGAAACTTCCTGGGTTCCAGCTTACACTCTCAAAGTCCTCCTGCTGCAGCATCCACCCCTCCCATGTGGCAGTGGAGTTGTTCTGCATTATCAGCATCATTGTGATTCTGTCCAGAAAGGAGCTGCCTGCACCCACAGGGAAACAAATCCACGGTAGCCACTCAGTGGGAAAAACTTATGTGGCTGCTGTTGCAGGCAGAAATGGCCCTGCTCCCAAAATGGGATGGTGAGCTGCCTGGGTGGGCAGTGCAGGAGAATCCCACATGCTCCTTGCCTTTGGTGCTGACAAGTGGTGCTGGCCAAGCCCAGCCTGCACCCAGAGCTAACACAACCAGGGTCACAGCTTCCCAAGGGTGCCAAGGTGTTGAAAACACACATGGCCTCCTTGGTCATGTACTATGGACCAAGCACATCCTGCTCCCCACTGCTCCCACACGGTGCCAAATCCCACTTCCTCTGATGCTCTTTCAGTATTAGCAAGTCAGGTCATGTGTCTGATGGGTCAGGGACAGGGAAGTCTGATCAGGGCTTTTAGATCTGCATACATCTGCTCCTCGTGGACCCTATTCTAGTCTTTTCTTCCTTTCTTTCATTTTTTTTCCTCCCCCTTAAAAGGGAGTTGTACCTACAAACCATCATCAGTAACCACCTCTTGGGACTGCCTCTGTCTTTGCTTCCACCAAGATCACCACTGGATGTTGTCATGCTGGAGGAGACTGAGGTGTCACCCAGACCCATGACTTTTGGGAAAGAAGAGTGGTTGGTTGTGATTTATTACCTGAGCCCTAAATAATACGACCTGAATCTCCATGCTTCATTTGTGCCTGGTGGCTTAACACTGAGAGATTTGCGCAGGCTACTTTTGTCTCTCTTTTTCATCCCAACTTGGTGTAGCTTTCACATCACTGCAGGTAATTATGCCAGGAAAGAGAGGCTTGAAGGCTTGAAGAGCTGAGGGAGGTTGGCTTTTCTGGTTCCTGTTCCAGAGGCAGTAACTTCCACAAGGAGTGAGAGAACAGGCAACTCTCCAGTCACTGCTCAAAGCCAGGGTGTCAGTCCACAGGCAGAAGAAAGAAGCAGCTGTGTCAGCTTCCCAGGTATTTGGGGACCTCTGCTCTGGTACCACCAAAAAACTCACAGGCATTTCTCATGCACTACCCTGAGAACAACTGGGCTGTTTACACGACGGTTTTCTGGAATGGCTTTACATGCCATGCATTCAAACCTTAGTTTGCTTTGTACCAACTTCCCTGTGCAGGCAATCCCTAAGTAACCACATTGCCCAAAATTACTTGCCCACTTGAATTTGGATAAGTACATGCTTTCCCAGCTGGCTCATTGTTCTGCTGCTAAATATTGCTCAGATATCCTAGCCATGCCAAGCCTGATTTTTATCTGTGGGTTCTGCAAGGCAAGCTGTGGAATGCAAATTATTCCAGTGTATTTGCAGGTCTGTGCTGAGGAGGAGATCCCTGGAGCTTGATCCTTCTGTTTCCCAGTGAGTCATTATTGTTATGTAGGTTGTATTGCCCCACCACTTTGAGATATGGAACGCTGGGGTTTTGCAGGTCACTTGTCTTTTGTGAAAGAACATAGGGTCACAAAATCTCTGTGTGTGTCTAGCAGGACATCAGCATTCCAGTGGTGATCACACTGCTACTTGTATGCAAACCTTTCTTCCAAAATCTCACCCAAAATCTATCTCTAGGCAAAGGCGGTGTCCCCTCAAGGCTTCACAGTGCTCAGGTGCTTAAGGAAGGAACTCTGACTGCAGACAGTGACTGTTAACACAGCAAGGTCTAAGGACAGGCAGGCAGCTTTCTGCAGGCCCTTTTATCTCAGGCAAGCAATTTAAACCTTTGCTTTCACTCAATAACCCCAACAACCAAGAAAAGGTGGGGGAATCTTTTGGTAATTATGTGTTCATTTGATAGAGTGCACAGAAATGACTGCTTGAAAATTGTATTAACTCTTGAAGTTGCATTCCAGTTGCTCTGGTTAGGTGTCCTTTCTGCTCTTCCTCTGAACAAAGGAGGCAACTCTATCAGCTGCCTCTACGAGAGAGAGTTTGTGGCTTCCTTACACAGAACAAGGCAAGAATAGGTTAAAAAAAATCTTCCCCCACATGGTACTGCTTCCCAACCAGCCAGCTATCTCTCTGCAGTCAGGCTGGGTGGATTAGCTGCTGTGCCAGGAAAGAATGATGATCCTCCTGCACCCACTCGCCTGTGGGGAGGGCTGACCCAGAAGGGAGCTGTGAGAGGGTAAGGAGTGCTCAGCGAGAGGAGGCACTTCTGCCTTGGGAGCAAATTAGAGCATGTTTGATCACTGGATGGATCTAGGACATCCCCACAAAGCTCAGCCCTGCATGAGAAGTCTTATGGATTAAATGAATGTCTGGATGCAGGGATCTGAATGCTTACAGCTGCCTCCTGCTTGCTCTGAGTTTATTCCGAGCTCATGCATGCTGCCAGAGTGACGCCTAGGCCTGCTTTGTCACCCCCTTGGGTTTTTCCAAGGAAACCCCCAAATTTCCTCTCTTTGCCCCTGTTTCATGCAACCTGCCCTATGCATAGCTGCTGCAATGGGGAATGACGTGGACACTTGTCCCTGGTAAGGCACAGAAGGACGTGTGTGGTGCCACAGTGGCAGTGACCTGGCCGGACAAAGGACACAGGTTTTGTGTTTGCCACTGATGATCCTAAGCATGGAGTGAGGGGTTTTCAGACTCTTCTGGAGACCCAAACCAGGCAGTTTAGGTGATTTCAGCAGAATGCAGGCCAGGATTTGACTTTAAGTACCTTTTCTTCACAACTAGTTTTAAAAAGTGCTGGCAATAAACAGCAGAAAGTTGCTCACTTAAACAAATGCAAGAATACAGACACTTCTATTTTCTCTATTTTCATACTTTATTTGACAGTGGTTTTTGACTGACTTCCAGCAAGGCAATAGTCAACCTGACTAGTAATTGTCACCTCCTATGATCTAAATATAATTTGGATTTTATTTGCCTCATAGTATTTCTTTAACAAGATGTGTAACTCACTCTCTGATGTGAGTTTTTCCTGGAAAAAAGAACTCCCCACATTGCTGTCCTTACGCAAAATAAATAAAATCTTCCTGTCTTCTTGCCACATTTAGATCTATATATATCCCTGGTACACAGAGGAGATATCAGCTTGGGAATTGGCACACTGAGGGAAAATAAATGAATTTACAGTAAAGCCTGGTTATTGTTTTTAAAGACCTATTGAAAGGAGAAGACTGTTCTTAATTTTCTCTCATAATCTCATTTCAAGATGTTTAGCTCATAAAGTTCTGTCAGAACACGGGGCCTGGACTTTTATCTTCACTCTCCAGTTGAAAGCCTGGAGGATGCTCTGGTTTTTCACTCCTGGCTGTGGTCACGAGGAGAAGCCGTGGCCAATACAGGATAGGATCCTGTGGGCCACCACCGGACCAATTCCTCCTCCAGAAGTGAAAAGAGCTGTTGATCCTGCCTTGTTTGCTTTGCACACCACACCCCTGCTTATTGCCTACAATCTAAATTACAGAGGCGGCCAAACTTGTTTCCTGTTCCAAACAATAGCCCTGGCTGACACATCCCTCGTGGAGCAAAGGGCCGGAATGGCCGCGTGGGGTGGATGGGCTGGGGCTGTGGGCTCTGCTGGCCCCTGCAGAGGGGTCACCACCTGCACCCCAGACAGGATGGAGAATGTAGGGGGCCAGGGAAAGATGTAGGGGTTGCTGCAGTGTGCTGTGGAAAGAAATTACTTTATGGAGGATGTTAGTTAGGGGAAAGATGTCTGGAAATATGGGGAAAACTTCCTGAAAAGAACAAGTGTGAACAAGATCATCAAAGGCTTATGAATTTAGTAGGAATTCCTATAGGGAAGCTAGTTTGTAAGTGTCCAAGTGTCTCAAGGTCTGAGTCATGCTTTTCTCTGTAAGAAAGATGATATTATTTTGTTGCAGAAAATATTTCCATTAGGTAGTTTTCATTTGAAGGATTATACATGGGAATACAAGTTCTAATTTCCTCAGTTGTTTTACCTCTTGTAGGAAATGTATGCAACAATCAGAGCTGATGTTACTTGTGTTTAACAGCACTACAGGGAAGAGTTGTGCTGCGTGGGAGTCCCTCTGTAAACAAAGGATATACAGAAAAAGTCCAAGGTATTTCATGGGAACTGTACTGGATTGCAGCCAAAATGTCATGGAGGACGTAGGTAACAAACCTGGCACTTCCATGTACAAACACTGATGTGTTCACAGTGCCTGCCTCACAAAGGCCACTACGAGCTGGTGTGGCACGTTGCTGTCCTCGCAATACCTGGCTACCAACTCTGAAAACCTCTGATTCTGGTATACCATGGTGGTATCTGTGGTCTTAGGATGTGTAACAGCTTCCAAAACAGGAATTACCTTCCTCTTGTTTGAAACAGAGGATGTCACAGTGTGTGGATAGGGCCACTGCTGCTTCCCTGTGTTTCCTCTGGTGAGGTGCTGCTGGTTCAGTTGTTTACGCTGCAGCTGAACTGGGAGAATAGTGAATAGTGCAGAGAAGGGGTGGTGAGTCAGGCCCATGATTAAGTGCAGGAAAACAAGCTGTGTGTGCAAAGTGATCTGGGCACCGGAGCTGGAAAATCCATCCGACCCCTTGTGCTGTTGGTTTGAGGAGACTTGTGTTATGAAAGTGTTCCTGGGCCATTATTCAGATTTATTTTTCAGAGGATGCTGGCATGTTGGGAAACTTTGCGTTTACTTCCATTTTAATGTTCTTTTGTTCTGCATTCTGACTCAAAATAATACCTTTCCCTGTGAGACAGAATTACAGCAGGAACCAGAGCATGGGTTCCAAATTAATCTGGTGTCCTAAAAATCTACCTCACTACTAGCAGTTAGAAATCATTTTCCCTATCTCTACTCACAGTTTCTCAGGGAATCCTGGGCAGATCTTGTGAAGGTTCTCTCTCCCTGTTTTTATCCTTGCTTTGGGATCAGATGACATCTGGCTCTATTACTTTCTGAGCCTTTGGATAATTTACTCTTTCCATTTCTCTTCCAGCATGATCTATACGATCCTCCCCTGAGACATTTTAATGTCTGGAATGAACTCCCCCATCTCCCCTGGAGAAGAGGGAGATGATTAACTGTAGCCAAATCTACCCCTTTTTCTCTCTACATTATCCCTTACTGTCTCCTCCTTCTTTCCCTTGGTTTTAATGAACAACCTCACGAAACATCTTGTTTTTTCTAGGGAAAAATTTTAAACAAAACCACATTCAGACACACAGACATACACACACAAGGCAGACAATGAATGCTCAGAGACAACCAGCAGCATGCTCACAGAGGCAGGCTTATATACAGATACAATGACGTAAATCAACACCCAGAAGCATTTATTAAATTACCCAGATATATACACACAGGGACAGGCAGATGGGTTAAGGCTGCATTTTTATTGGTGGATAAATGAAAACATCACTTTAGTGCCCACAGGAGAGTATTTTGGAAAAGCAGTGGCAGCAGCAGCAGATATTAAAGGTGATAATATCTCTTTATTCACTCTTGCAGACAAATTGGCTTGTCCTAGGAAAGGTCAACTACTGCTGCATTGCAAGTGCAAACCCATACACATTCATAATCAAAAATCAGTGTGAAACCAGCACAGCAGACCTTCCCAAAGTCATCCCCTGTTCCCAGGCAAGGAATGGTTCCTGGAATTTGCATCCCTAAACTCCCACTTTTGACTGCTCTGGACAGCCCTGTCTTCCTTTTCTTTTGCTCAAAGGCATGAGAGCATACTGAATTCCTTGTGTACAGTCACAGGAAATTCCCAGAAACCAGCTACACAGCTCTTAATGTATTAAATACACTTTTCCTTGAACGCCCATCACCCTCAGAGTATGGAGCATTAGCTCCCACACCCAATTAAGGAGGCATTTTAGCTATAGATGTAAGTTAACTGAAACAACTGCATGAATTAAGTGGCCAAATGTCTCTCTTTTCAGGCCCACATGCAGAATTTCTCATTAAAAACTACTGCTAAGGTAACTGTAATTTTCTTAGATGACCTTGAACCATGGGACTCGCCTGTAATATGGTTATAGTGAGGTATAAGTTACATACTATGAGGCCTCTAAACATAACTTGGCCCCATCAATCTTGCTTACACCTTCCTGTCCACTGCCCCAGTCCTGCTAATTTCACCCAACATTTTCCTTAGTTCTTGTTTCACTCTTTAAATTCAGATAGCATTTAGGGCTGTAGTGATCTTTGCTCTTGACTGCGGGACAAACAAGAGGCCAAACCCTGGCTGCCTGCACCCACAAGCAAGGTCTGGAACACACAAAATGCCTTTATTCTCCTGCTGTTGATAATGATAACCCAGCCCTGCTCCACACTGCCCACGTTGCATCCACTCCCTTTGCTCCCATCACCTGTGTGGCCGTGGTAAACAGATGTAAATTGATATCTGCCTTGGTGCAATTTGCTGGTGGAGTTAACCAATCCACAAGATGTTTTGCAGCAACAGCTGTACCATCCCTAATGCTCTCAAGGTCTTACTAGAGGCTCAAGAGCTGGTGCTGGATAGCTGGTGTTTTCCTGCAATGTCTTATTCTGCAGTTTTATCTTAAAGCTTTCTATAGCATTAGTGAAGAGCTTAATCCAAATGTACTCTTTTCAGCTTATCTTTTTCATGTTCTGAAAAAATAGCTTTATATACTGGAAGAAATTTATATCTCATGGAAAACACCTCCATTTTGCAATGTTGTAGTAGCTCAGAAACTGATTTTTATGGTCAGCTGGTCAACCACTACCAAAGTTACAGCCATGATTGTTGTTGTTTGGTGTGTAGGGTTTTTTGTGTGTTTGTTTTGTTTGGGATTTCTTTTGGTTATGATGTGTGATGCATTTCTTCTAGGTATATGGTACAGTCGGTCCATTGCTGACCATCTGTTCTTCTCAGAGAATTCTCTGGATTTGTCGTCTTCTTGCTCTGTTGCATTTCACCTGGGGACTGTCCTAAGCAAATGACTGCTGTTTCTCTATTTTCTGTTGCCTTTTGGATTGTAAGGCCTTCAAGGATGTTATATTTTCAAGAAATAATCTATGCTCTTCTGATGGGCGGGTGAAAATGACGAGGTATGTAATTACCAAAGTGTTCCTTTAGCTGGATCTGTGAATCTATAACCATGAAAGATAACATATTAAATGGATGCACCTCTCTGTCCTTTGTATTTGTTTGCTTAGACTCCTTAGGCCAGGGTCTGTGTTAGATTTATTTACAGTGTTCTTAGCACAACAAAGCCTCCAGCAGTGGATGATGTGCATTATCATCAGATGGGAGTTTTTACTTTACTTTATAGCCCTGCTCATATTAAGGTAAGGAAAGGACTCTGGACAAGTGGGAGAGTTTCAGCTGCCCTTTGTGTAACATTGTTTTGAAGCGATTGTAACACAGGAATCTCATAATAAAAACAGTAATTTAAGATGTTTTATCTTCTCTTTCTATGACACCTCTTCACCAGAGAACCTCTGATACTAATCTTGCTAATACTTGATGCTTTGTCCCTATTCTGGTTTTTTTATCTCCTCTTGGTCTTTAAAAAAAATAATCCAATACTTTCAGCATTTCATCCACTTCTAATTTCACTTCCCCAATGTGTTGGTTCAGTGAGAGAAGGTACACTTCCCTAATCTGGGGACTACTTTTTTATTTCTTAGCTGTTCTTCCTCTGTTTTGGGGAAACTTCACCTAATTGTGACAAGCTCAGAGCTCTGCATCATACCCCACATTTCCCTTTGACTTTTTATACTTGGTTGTGTTACAGTGATGTTTTATATGTGTCAAGAGCTAGATAGATAATTTCAAACTTGTGAGCACTAGCAGCTTGGAGTGACTGGTAGGATGTAATCTATTGATGAAATAGGAAACATCAGCTAGAGGTGGGAACAATAATGCAGACTGTATAATGGAAATTGTGACTTCTCACTGCATCCTGCCAAATGATAATTTTTTACATACATCCTGATGGCAGTAAAAATGAAAGTAAATGGAGATGGCAGCCTGATGAGAGCTCACTTTTTCCCAGGGTTTTTCTGTGTCTGGAAATGTGGGTGGCCCTGGAAGAAGGCCACAGAGAAGAAATTTAGGACTGCTGGAAGTTGGAAGAGTGAAGGTGAGGGATACCTTAGCTGCACTATCTGGTTGGGAGCAGCAAAGCAAAAAAAGACATTTCAGGTTTTTTCCTCTCTGTGTCTTCTGCTTAATCTCTTTCCTACTGACTAATTGGTTTATTTTAGTTGCCTCTTTATTTCTATTTGTCCAATTCAGATTTAGACCTGATATTGTAAGAGGTGGGACTTCCTCTTTCCACTTAAATAAACCCCTTCACCACAGAAGCTCTGTTAATTCTGCTTCATTTCAGATACACTTAACCTACTTTGTACAGTGTTTCATCCTACTAAATCAGATCTGGGAAAAGTCAGACTGGAGTGCTGCTCAGATCAGCAGATGGCAGGCTCCTTCTAGCAATTGGCACCACCAGCTTCATCCTACATCCCCCTACATCAGAGCATCTGATGATGACAGGCAGAAAAAAAAGTATTTCTGCATCATGCACTCAAGAGTGTGCATTATGTCAGAGCGGAATCAAAGATATATTTGTCCCCAGGGACTGCACAGCTTGCAGTCAGCCCTGTGCTGTAATGTGCATCAGCTGGGGAAGCAAGAACCCAGTGACTGAGTAATTTGGAGAAGAGTAGAAATCTGAATATCAGGGATGTCAGAGAATTGCAAGTTCACAGCAGAGTCTGGTTTCCCACTTACTACTCCTCTGTGAGGTGTCTTTCAGATTCACTGTTAGTGTCAGGAGTGGGTAATGAGAAATTTGGGGAAAAGAAAGAGCTCCTTGCAAATCCAACCTTTATGTGCCTGTGATCAATGGTGCCCTAATCAAGCCCTTCCTTTCCTAAGGGGCACCTATTTCTCGCAGGGTGAGTTTCTTTAATCTTCCTCTATTTAGGTTTAAAAGTCCTTTTTGGGAAGCAATTCAGTTGCCCAAAGTTTTATTACTTACTGAATCCTCTTAACACCATCACCCTCACACTGATTAATTTAAACACACTTCAAATGCAGGACTTTTAGCATTACTGATAGAGCATCTCTTTGATGTTTTAGGTGTTTGCTTGAATATGTTGTATTCCCCAGTTTCACCAAAGAGTGGTTTAAAAGTATTTTTTAACAATACAGCATTGTTATGAAAATGAGCTGACTAGTGAGTCTGATAGCAGGAATTTGCTCTGAGTCAACAGTGGCAATTTGCAAGCATTGACTAATGAATTCCATAATCCAGGCAGCACCTCTGTGAATAAGGGAAGAAAGCTCCATTATCTCTAATCTGCATGGAGGATTCAAACATGAGAGGAACAGCTGCTGGGTAAGAGTCTAAACGGATATTGAATACAATTTGGGAATTCCTGGTCCTTGCTGCTCTGATTGGAAAAACTGTATCTCACATCTCTGAAGAGACAAGCTCCCAGGGAGGTGTTAAGCAGACAAGAGAAATGTTTTTGGGTTTTTTTGTTACAGAAAGCATGACTGTGGTAGGCCCTTAGAGCCTCTGACAACAAATTTGAATTAGAGAGAGTAAAAGGAGATGTATCTTTTCTTCCCTCTTTGATTGACTGGGGAAAGAGTTTGTCAAGTCATGTGTTAATGTCATAATGCTGTAAAATGAACCAGGAGTAATTAATAGTGTAGTAAGTGATTATTATTCCTTTTTCTTGTTTCTCTTTTAAAGCATACCACAAATCCTGCAAAGCCCCTGTGGGGACAGTGGTCAGCTCATCTCCTGTTGGGCATTTAATTCTGGCCCTTGCCACAGCTGCTCCATCAGTTCCCTCATCGCTTGTCAGGTATCCACTGCATGGATTTACACTCAGACAAGATGACTTTAGTCAATATTTTTTTCCTGCGTAGGTTTTGGCATCTCAAGTGTTTTGGCATGGATGTTGCAAGCCCCTCACCACTATGAAACCTGTGCTAGTGGCATTGAGCACTCAACACAAATTGCTGCTTTCCTCTCCTTCAGAATATCACACTTCTTTTGTTTTAAGACATGGCTGTAGGTGGGTGTTACTGAGCTTAAGAAGGTATGTCAGGAGAGTGCTTCTGTTTTGGCATCCAGAAACGACCTCTGCAGAGCTCATGGAACTGAGTGTAGATCTACAAGAGACCAAATGCTGGAAATGTGTAAAAAGTGACAGGTTTGTCTTAAGACTGGAATCCCAGGTATTTGCAAACGATTGTGTTCATGAGCTTTCCTGGTTTTACAGGCACACAGCTGAGCAGGTGAGTATTCTGAATAATATATGTCACAACTGAATTGGTTTTGGAAACAGGGATAAAAAATCTGTTGCTGACCCAGAAGTCTTATCTCCTTTAAACTGGTAGGTTTACCTACAGTGGGTGTATCCATGGTGGGTATATCCCAGGTTTCCAGGCTACAGACTCTTTCAGGAAGCGATGCTTCTGTTTACAAATCCTATTATGAAATGGCAGTGAATAATAAAAGAGGGCAAGATACAGAGAAGTGCAAAGGAAAGGGCAGAGTCCAGGAGGAGGGTACAGAACTGGCAGGTGGGTCTGAATTGCCCTTCTACCAATGTCCTCTCTTCTGGAGAAAACATCTTTACCTCTGCTCACTTCCCTGCCAGCACCACTCTTGTTTTGGTCCAATTGCAGTGATATTTCTGCAGAGTAGAACAAATCTCGCTCCATTTCCTTCCCTCTTCAAATTTAACCTGCACCTAGAGGGCCTGACTTAAAGGAACTTCTACTTGGTAGTAGTATCACCAATAATAAATAAACCATTAAATTTCCATTTCCAGAGACTATGTTTCTCTTGTAGCACAGAAATGAAGTATTTCATAGAAAACCTCATAAATTCTTGAATTATTCAAAACTGCTATCATGCCCAGAAGCACCTTGTGAGTAGCTAGAGGTACATTTTCTCTGATGTGCTTTTTATTATGAATTATTTTCTCAGTGTTTATTATTTAAATGAATTATTGTCTCATATTTGCAATAAGTTTCTGGTTGGATTTGTTCATTTGAGGGGAAAAAAGAAAACCTGCAGCAATTCCCCAAACACCACCTTGAAATACTGCCAAGCATGTATACCTGAGATGTCTGTTGTGCTGCATGGAGCCAGAAGAGGAAGTCTGGAAGAACAAAAAAGCCAGGATTGCAACTGATCCAACTTCTGTTTGCTATAATTGATAGGAGATATGAGGAAGGGTATTAATTTTAAGGTGTTCAGCCCTGGGTCACATACCGGCTATTTTCTGCGGGTTGGATGGCTAACGTGCGTTTCAGCAAGCTGGGCAGCCAGCAGCCTGTTCCAATTTCACTTGTCTAGACAGGGTTTTGGGTTGCCCCGTTCTGGCAGGCAATGTGAGATTTCATACCTTGATCTTATCGTGCTGTGCTGAGTTTACTTCAGAGAGAAGAACACCTGCAGCCTGAGAGTGGGGATTCAGGGGGAGCTGCAAATGCACGGCACGTCGGAGGAGTTGGACCTCTGTCCTTGACAGGTGTTGCTAGGAGTGGCTTTTGCAGTGTCTCAGTGGATTTCAACACTTTGGAATGGTGGATTTCCAGGCTTGGGTCCTTTCGGGTAATTCATGGGTCGACTGCTAAAGACCAGCCTTGATTTTTTGCTGCCTTCCGTGGAACACAAGTGGAAAACATCTGCTCTAATTTACCAGGAAATTCACTTAAGGACACCAGGCTATTACATAACGTCCTCCCGTTGTCAAGCAGCTCTCAGAGAGGACAACTGTGGTAGATTTAAAGCAGTGGTTTGAGCAGGTGGCTTATTTACACAGATTTTCACTGGAATAGTCCCAGTGGTTGTATTTCTGAGTGAAGTGCTGGTGCAGGTGAGCGTATGCGAATAATCCTACTATCGACACGATTATCGTTTGTACCAGAACAGTGCCTCGGGTCAAACAAGAACAGGTCTCCCTTGTACCAGGCACCCAATGAACTCCTGGAAACAGACAGTTCCTGCAGCAAAAACTTGCATCTAAACAAAGCTGTCCTTTTCTACTTTGGTTTGCAAGTATTTTTTTATGATTATGTTTATTGCAGTTCCACACATATTTATAGGTATGAGTAGATCTGGGTTTATTTCAGGGTAAATGCCTGAGTCACTCACCCCTCGCAGTATATGGTGTACAAAACTGTGGGAACCACCAGTAATGTTTTACTGCACAATGACCAGTCACTTTAAGTTCAGGAGGTAAGTGATTACGAGGACTATGAGATACTGACAATCTGAACCTCTATAAAAGAGATTTTTGTCTTCCTGTTGGTTGTATTATTCATGTCATTAAATGAGTGGCTTTCTTGTAACCTTTGCCAAGTTGCGTAATTATGCATAATTTTATCAACTGGTACTTGGGAGTACTCTGGATATTTCCTTGCTTTTTAGAAATAATTTTGATGCTGACATGCAAGAAAACTGTCCCTCAAATTTGCTAGTAATTGATAGGTTAAAAAACCTTCCTTTCTGAAAGTGTTTAGACAGCAATTCTCCTGTCCAATGCAAGCCTCTTTCAACACAGCAGCTCCGTAACAACACACGTGATGGACATGCTCGCTGTAATTGTGGTCCAGCCAGTCATGTATTGTCTTTGACAGCAGCCACTACAAAAGGTTTTATGGCAAAGGCTCCCAAACCCTTCCAGCAGCAGCTTGCCTCTCCAACAGATAATCTGTGTGTGACTCGTGATGCGAATAGATCAGATGAAAGAGCTTTCGCTGGGGCGGACTGGTGACGCTGCCTGCAACTGCTGGCACCTCTCTTGGTATGGTGACCTATCTGAGAACTATTGCACGGGGAGATGCCACCAGAAACCCAGTCAGAGCACACACTCTGGAATAATCAGCTCATCACAGAGCAGACCCTCTCCCAACCTCCCTCAATCAGAGGTGAGGTAAACTTTTAAGTATTTCAAGTATAAAGGTTTATACTTTCTCTAAATATGTTGCAAGCACAAACTAAAATTCCTGTAAATTCCTTCTAAATTCTGGACCTTGGTAATACTCATTGTGAGTGGTCCCACAGTTTAATGGCATGTGCATGTATTATATAAAATGTATTTTCTTTAATTGGTCCTAACCTGGTTGTGCAAACGAGGAAATTGGAAACAAGATCTGAGTTCTACCACGGAGAAAAAAGCAAGTATCGATGGCACCATTTCTCTGGGCACAGCATCCATATTGCACACAGCATCCCTCAGCCGTTAAGCGGTTTAGAGGGCTTAGAAGGGAGTTGGTTTTTTCATTGCTTTCTCTTTTTTTTTTTTTTTTTTTTTCCTAAATGATTGTGCTGCTTCACGGACGATCGGAGGACACTCCAGCCCCTGCGGAGGACAGTGTGAGAAGGTGCTACTCCTCCTGGACTTCCAAGGGTTGGCACATTGGGGAGCGCAGCCCTTCCCAGTTTCCCCATAAAGCCAGACGAAAGGGAATATCATTGCTGAAGTGCTAGCAGCCTAGCACGGGCTTCTTGGCCATCCTCTGCAGTGGTTGTACAAGAGCTTAACGCTGGACTGAGGATGCTCAAAACTCAACCTGCGATGATTTGTCACCTACACGGGGAGGTGGTCACAGCCCTGAGTCCTGCCCGGGCTCCTGCCAGCGCAAGGGCTGCCAGAAGGGAACACTGACCGCAGAGTCTCCCCCTTCCCTCAGGAACACCTGGGGGTTCCCCTCACGGCAGAGGGGCCTGGCGGTGCCCGCACACCTCCAGCCCTGCCCAGCTTCATCCCTCGATGAGCTGCGCCAGGGGAGGTTTAGGTTGCACGTTAGGAGGGATTTCTTCACAAAAAGGGTGATTAGACATCGGAACGGGCTGCCCAGGGAGTAGCTGGAATCACCGTCCCCGGAGGTGTTTAAGGAAAAGCCAGGACATGGCACTCGGTGCCGCGGTCTGCTTGACGAGGTGGCGCTCGGTCACAGGCTGGACCCGATAATCTCAGAGGTCTTTTCCAGCCCGAAACGATCCCGGGGTTCTGCGAGGGGCGCGGCGCTTCCCGCGCACCTCCCGTGGCCGCCGCTGCCCGGAGCGGCTCCGCGGCCATTGACGTCAGGCAGGG
>VZTN01016806.1:160370-297276 GCA_013400515.1 Erpornis zantholeuca
CGGACCCCGCGGGGACCCCCGGGGCCGCCGGTGGGCGAGGGGGGGATCGGCTCCACTGGGTCCCGGAATGCCGGCGAAAATCCTGAAAGGATTTTTCCCCTCCTTGTTTGTAAGCCTATGGATGTTTATTTTTGTAGTTTCGTTGTTGCTTTTCCTTATTTTCCGAGCAAGGCTAGTATTATTGTTGCTACTATTGTTGTTGGGGTCTTTTTTCCCCTTTTAAAAAAAAAAAAATCCTTCCTTCTCAACGTGACCCCGGCATAGAATCACCACACTGAGCCTTTTCTATCCGAAACCAAAGTCGGCAGATACCTGCTGGCACCTTGGCCAAGTTGGAGGTGAGGGAGGTGGAGGATGCTTTTAATTCGAGAGCGAAGGCTTGGGTCGTACGCGGGCTTCGCTGTGGTTCAGGCCTGCTCTGGGGGCTCTGGTTTGGCGGTCACATAACCTGCCCAGATACAGGCAATGTGATTGGAAAATATGGAGATTCCTTCAGGGTTTTCTTCCTGCTGGAAAATGATGCAAGAGAAAAATGCGAGGTGGTGATACCGGCGTTACAGAAGATGTACAATAGACTGATACAGTCTTGAAAAATATGATTTAAATTTTCATATCAAACTTAAAATTTCATGGCCAATATTATTTGAATATTTGTGAAGTATATAGAGTGATTACAGACAGATTTTATCTAGTAAGTGATTAACAAAACATATTTTACACTGATCTTTAATCAGTCGGTACTTGGATCCTGTCTTTTTTTTATTTATATGTAAATGTCTCATTTTTCTCAATGGCTTCATCCTGGCCTTCCTATAGGACACTGATACGAGACAGTGGATTGGCTTTTGTGTAGATTTCTGTTAATGGTGTATTTCAATGGATTTCATCCAGCCTGTGCTGTGCTCGGAGGTTGAATTTTTTCACACTTTGGTACACAGACATAGTGTGTGTAAATGTCTCTCCTACATCACGCTCTGCTCTGAAGTATTCAGAGCAGGTTTTCAGTGGGAGCGACTTTAACCTTCAGGTAGGCCAGCTGCCTGTTCTCACAGAGCTCTTTTTTGTGCCACAATGACATCTCTGCTCTCCGTTTCCACTGGACTCTCGAGGATGTTTCCAAGGGAATATTTTCTTTCTTTGATAGAACTACTGTCTAAAAGGAGAAGGAAGATTTGGTTGAGCACTGCTGGAGAAAACCCCTGAAAGACAGGAGCACGAGGAGTTTTTGCAGTTCTTCATTTTGTTAAGACACCATCATTGTAGAGGGGGAGTTGAATATTAGTGGAGATGAGGCATTTTCCTGGCAGTATCCATAGCTGATTATTTCTAAGCCGAGGAGGAGGATACTGGTAGAGAGAGGCATGATCACGCTTCAGATGTTGTTCTCTGCAATGTGGCAATACCAGGCATGAAGTTGTATTTGTACAGGACATGTCAAACTCTGCTCGCTGGCAAAGCTGTCACCAAAGAAACCATGTCTGAAAAGATTTCTGAAGTCCTACGGGGTTGTGCATTAATTAATGTTGAGGTGTTCTCAAACCTAATAATTTTGTGTATATAAATAGCAAGAAGATACTAAAGCTTTGTGCGTAGCATTGCAGGCTCCATTTTGTTAAGCAGTGCTCTTCATGCTTGGTCTTGTGCCTTATTTTTTCCCAGTGCTAACTCACCCTACAAACAGCGTTGTTCACAGAAATATCTGTGTTTTATTGTTTCAAGTAGTGTCTTTGGTTTCCAGGGGGTAATTAGGGCACAAGGATAAGATCTGCATTTACTTGTTGCCTGACTGTATGGGTAGGCTTAGCAGGTATCTTTCAGACATTGGTTCTATGATAGCTATATTTTAGTCTTTTTTGTTCTGAGCTGGAAAGATGGGATTTTAGCAAAATCCGTGGTAGTTTAAGCCCCACCCCCTAGAGAAATGGGGTACAGGCACAATGCCAAAACCACCTCAAACTGGAGGTAGATATTTGAATGTAACTAATTTGGTTTTCAAGAGCTGTAGAAAAATATCCATTCTGTCCATTGAAAGTGAGCGTTGGGAGCACTCAACAGCTCTGATAACAAGGTCATTTTTACACATGGGGCTTTCCACAGGCAGGATGCTTTATGAGCAGCCAGTAATTAATCTTCACATCATCCCTTTGCAAATCCTCTGGCATGACGAGTTTTACTGCATTCTATGTAACATGAATAAAATTGAACGGGAAAATAACATCACTTTGTTTTGCATTTGAAAGCAAAAGTTGTAATGACAGCTAAATCCAGATCTGGCAAATTATGTCCCTGAGTACAGTGGATAAGTTATTTGTTGATTCTAAGCACTTTATATCCTTTTTATTGTCGCTTGAGACATACATTTGAATTAAATTCTTCTCCCCACAAGCCCTTACTTGTCAGTCCCTGGGCTGCAATATAGAAGTTAGCATTAGTTTGTGTATGGATTATTCATCTGTAGTTTATTCCATGAATGGACATGGTATGTGCCCATGTATATAAGTCTGAATAATGAGACCCTACCTACATTTTTTTGAGAAATTACTAATTTTGTTGTTTATTTGGACAGCTACAATTTTTGTGCTGACAAGATAGTTTTTGCTAGCAGAAGTGCTATGCAAGAAAGCAATGGAGCAACTGTTAGGCCATCTTATTTTAGCAAAATTTAGCACTTTCTCTCTGAAGTGTATTTTCTGAAATTATGACAAGCGACTGTTTCAGTTAAAATAAGTCCATGTTAATCAAATTATAATAATAAGTGTATTCTGAAATGATGTATGCACTCAGTTAACAAACATGGAAAGGTATTAATTTGTGGACAGCCCCGTAACTGTAGGTGCTGGGACTTTACCTGATTTATGTATTGTTTCCATTGTTTGCTTCATTTTCTTATTTCTCAAAGAATTGCTTAAATATAGCACAATGTCACCATTTCAGTTTCACTCACATCATGTCCAGGGTTTCATTCTGGTTAAGGGTTTTTGGAGAAAGTGAATACAGATCTGTAACTTTTTTTTCTGTTTTGTTACTGTAAATGCTAAAGTCCCAGTAGGAAATTTTGACACTTAGAAACTTTGTTTGTCAGACAGCAGCTTGCCTGGGGATGAAATTGACTTTCTCCCCCATGGGAGGAATAATGTTTATTTTATAAACACCTACCAAACTCAAATGTAGCACCCTTACTAATTTTTTTTTCACCAGTGAGATCTGTCCTTGCACAGCTTGAGGGGCAGTGATAGTAAAAACAAAGACAGAAATAAAGTCCAATTTAATATTTCTAACGTAGTGTTTTTTGGATGGGGCAAGTCGGGGTGAGGAGTAAGCCTGTCTTCAAGAGAAATGTTAAAATTTGATTTTCAGTGGTTTAAACATAGGTGTCATGACTGTTCTGTGTCTTTAATATCCTTCTGCATTGTCCCTTTCATGTCTCCGCCCTGCTTTTCTCTTTCATTCTTTCTCTTGCACCAGTGGGGAGTAGATGTTGAGGACAATGCATTTGAAAGTCCTGGGTTGCAGGGAAGACTTGTGATACATATGTATGTGGAGCAGACAAGGAAGGAATAAGTGATTCATTTTCTCTGGCTAGGGATGGCCTCTCTAATTCCCATCTGGGAAGATAAGACTTTATTGAAACCATGAAGTTACTCATTAATACCTCTCAAGGAGGTGGAAACTTTGGCTTTTCATGCCCGTTTCACATTTCTCGGTTTTGCCTTGGCAGGTGGGTTGAATGTAATGTAAATGTTTTGTTCAAAGCTGGTGACAATCCTGAAAAGACTTGAGTTTATTTTAAACATTTTTCTGGACATGATGTGTGAGGACAATAGTTTATTGACAGACTGGCTAATCGTAAATGCATTTGAAACAAGAATGTAAGTGGATTAGGGAACTGCATTTGTGTTTTCTTCTAGAGACAAGAACATACCCAATTAATATTAAATGAGGCAGGGCAGGATGATCTGTTTCAAACAGGAGAAGTGGAGTAGAAAATTGTCTTCTAATTGTTTTTTAAAATTCAACAATTTGGCTACTGCATGCATTTCAGCATGTTATTACATGTATTTCCTTCCTTATTTTGGTAAAGATAGAGCAAAAATTCCTATCAAGCTGGACTCATTGTTTACTTTAGCACATTAGTTAGAAAAACACACTTTTAAAAATTAAATTTCCCTTTAAAAACAATTAGTGCAAGTGGGAAGTATTATGCAGAGCTCAAAAGTTTGAAAACATCTTACAAAAATAATTTTTTAAAAGCTTTCCTGAAAAAGGAATTTTGTAGCATTATCCAGATTGCAACTAGAATTAATATGAATTTATGATAATAATAATAATATTAAACAGTCTGTGTAGTAAACCAGGTGCTCTCTAAGTCCTGCTCTGTTGATGAGGCTCTATGAATGTGACTTAAAACTAAATTGGTGTGCCTGCCATCATTA
The DNA here is from genome assembly GCA_013400515.1 of Erpornis zantholeuca. Taxonomy (NCBI): domain Eukaryota; kingdom Metazoa; phylum Chordata; class Aves; order Passeriformes; family Timaliidae; genus Erpornis; species Erpornis zantholeuca. The sequence goes on from VZTN01016806.1 coordinate 164,804, forward strand.
CATGTATAAATAAGTATGAACACATAAATAACAAGGCAATTTAAGATAATTTTTTGATTTGTTATAATAATGGAATGATAAATTGCTATTTATGTTCAATATTTCTCATGGTTTGCTGTTGCAGATATTTGCTTTCATTTGATGAGAAGTGGTACTTGTAGGTTTTGGGTGTATGTGTATTTTCCTGTTCTGGGTTGTTGCTGTCTCCCAGATATTTGGTTCAGGTGCATCAGAAAGGGCACTGAATCTCATATTTTGCATTAAAGTCATGACAACTTAGAATTCTCTGCAAATTTAGAACAAATTGCTCCATGTTATTTGTACTGTTGAAATTGAGATTCTCTTTCACAAGTGAAGGCAGGCATGCACCTGCATTAACAACCCCCAAATTTTTTTTGAGGACCTGGTGATTTAATAGGATATTGGTCTGGTTTGACAAACTTACTTTATTGCTGTATTAGTTAGTAGTTCGACATAAGAAAACCTAAAACAATATTTCTGTAAAGTTGTTTAATGCCTATCAAACATACCTTTGCATATATAGTTCCTGCAGTGGTTAAAAAGCATATTTATTAGTCAGTAGTGTTAAGGTATGTGTTTATATGTCACAGAGCTTATATAAAATATGAAAACAGAAGGTATATTCATTGACAGAGTGAGAACCCTCAAGGCTATTAGTGTTAACACCCAGCCAGTAAATCTTACATGTTCAGGAACATAAATAAAGAGGATACTCAGAAATACTTGTGCCTCATTTTTCGTTTTGGCTGGGAAGTAAAGATGTGGTGCTAGTCACTGTGTGGTGGTAATGGTCCCCATGGGAGAGACCATAAATTGCCTCTGCTCCTCAGTGGGACCTGATCCTGCATCAGAGCAGGGCCTGGAAGAGCTCAGCATCCCTCACAGGGCTGGGCCTTTGTGGAGCTCTGAGATAATTTTTTTTTTTGTAGTGGAACATTATAACTGTGATTATAATAGCTATGGGAAGAGTCTGATAGATCATCCAAGGTGGGGTATAGTCCTTCTAGGTAAGGATTTGCCCAGAGAAGCTGTGGCTGCCCAATCCCTGGAAGTGTCCAAGGCCGGGTTGGATGGGGCATGGAGCAACCTGGGGTAGTGGAAAATGTCCCTGGCCGTGGCAGGGCCTGGAACAAGATGTTCCTTAAAGGTCCCTTCCAACCCAAACCATTTTATGATTCTGTGAAACTCAACAAGAATGTTTGGTTTTTCAGAGGCGAGAGGCTATGCTGAGAGTCCCATCTGCAATGATGTTCTAGTGTACAAGGTTAGGTTTGCTTTGTTAGCAGCTGTGGGAGAACAGAGGCTGAAGCCTTGGTCCCACCAAAATGATTCACACAACTGTGTGCACTGAGGGACCTTTTTGCAGGAAAAAGGTGTTAGGTTTAGTACATAGAAAAGAGTGATTTTTTGGAAACTGTTCAGTTTATTGTGTGTAATTTGTTGGTACTTTTGAAGTTCCTCGGTAACAGATGGGTTTAATACGATACAATTTCCTCCTATGTTAATAAGCATGGCTGACCTAATAGGGTTTTACTCACCTCCTCGTACAGGATTTATGAGAGAGGAGACCTACCTCAAATAGTTCAGGCCTTTTGGAGTCTTTAGAAGTAATTAGATTGTGGGTAGCATAGGTAGACTGTGGCTTGTTTATTGGTGTTTTGAGCAGGGCTAGTTGCATCAGTTTTGTTCTATGTGTTCATAGATAACGTAGTGCTTCATTCCACAATGTCTCACTTTGAGACAAATTTAGGGGGAAATGCTCTGGAAGGAACATCTCCTCCCCAGAAGACAGGTTGCACCGATACAAAATAAATTCCTTGGATGAAAGTGAAAAAAACCATTTATTTAACAGAGTGCTAGCAGGGCACATTAAAAAAATGAGTAATGTTAGATAATGAACCTCCTCGATGTGGAGAAAGCTGGTGGATTTAGAGATCCCTCTGCAGCTGGCTCGACCCCTCATGAGGTCTGAGGCTGGGATGCAGCATCCCCACAGCCTCCTCGCCTGTCGGTTCCAGAAGAAGAAGAAGAAAAAGAAGTTCCAGAGGTTTTGGGTATACAGTTCTGGGAAAACTCTTTGCCTCAGCTCACAAGCTGGCTAGAAGCAGGAGTCCACTCTCTCCTGCTGCAAGCAGAGCCGAGCAGTACGGGGGAGTGTGTGTGAGTCCTTGAACACAAACCACTCTGAGGAATTTTCCCGGCTCCCCACCACTCTTCCCTCAGACCCAGCTTAAAGCCACGGGACCCATTTCTGGGCAATGAGCAGACGATAGGGGAGTACAGTATTATAATAAAATCACCCCAAGACACACAAGGAGCTGGGTGTTTGAAGATGATTGATACTTCAGCATGTATAATCCATTTGGAGATCCTGTGCATGTATGTGCACTCAATAAAATAACTTCTTTTGCACCGTCTGCCGGTGCAGTGTCATTGGCAGCAGTGCTGGCTGAGTCAGCCCTGGCTTGTGCCATTCTTTTCTGCATCTGTGCCATACCCTGTCAATCCATCTTTTGTAAGCGCTTAACAGTTTGCAGGGTCAGGTTGAGAAAAATCTCTGTGAGCCGGCTGGGGAACACTCTCTCTGTTTGAACCTTTTACAGATTTGTTGTCTGCCTTTTACCTGGATCAGGGAGCTGATATGTTTCAGTGTATAGTTTGCCAGACTGTTGAGGGAGAAGAGAGTGGGAAACATGGTAGGCTGGAATTGGTGCCAAAAAAAAAAAAAAGTATTATTAAATCGTTGCGTAAAATTTTCCTGTTTTGCACAATATTTAAGAATGCAGGGACAACACCAGGAAAGGGAAAAGACAATTGAAAAGCATACATTATAACTGATCACATCAGTGGTGAGTGAAGTTTTAGCTTTTGTGGTTGTGGAGGAAAACATGAAGTCAGAACCAGATGCTAAGTTAAAAGGCCTTTACTTAATAGGCTTAAAAATTAGGAGAATTTAACAGTATTCTGTAGGTTTTGGAAGATGGGACTCTTGTTCCAGGATTTGGGGACGTTTGTTGTTACCAGTACTGGCATTTCCAGTACTTAAAGTGATTTGTTGACTTTGCCCTTGGGCTGCCCCATGACTGATGGGACAGGGCCAGTAGAGTGGGAAATATGAGCAGGTAACCTAGTGGATCAAAGACTGTGGTGTCCAGGGCATGAGTGTATGGGGAAGGCTATTTTCTTCTACTCTAACCTGAGTTTTTAGTAAGCTTTTAAATAATTTTAAGTATTTTTCCATTTTTGTGAAACTGAAAAAAAGGCTTTATGTTTTTCCTGGATTTGAGCATTTCTGTGAGATGTGTGCCATTACTAAGTGAGCTCAAGAAACTCATCAAGTTGCAATTACTTAAATCTGAACTGGAAGTACACTCAGTCACGTACATTCTTGGTCCTGCTCTGTTGAAACCAGGAGGGTAATTTGAGGAGAGGGATTACCATTCATTGCCTGTAACGTGAATGGCAGGATGTGCTGTTCAGAAAGCCAGGAAGGCTCAGCGAGGGATCTCTGTGCAGCTTGCACTTGGCTGCTGGCTGGGGCACGTGGCTAACTCTACTCTTAGCCTTGAGCAGGTCTCTACAAAACAGAGCCCCTCTTTCTCCTTCTGCTTGGCAAATCTTGAGGTGCTGAGTGACCTGCAGTGGCTGGAGTGGCTCTTCCATGAGCGAGAGGGCTGCTGGCAAATTCCCTGTTAGACAGGACTGGTGTAGAAGCTCTTTCACCCATTTTATGCCAACATTTAGACAACACTGTCCTGGTGGAAAGTGAGTTTGTGACGTTCATCTGTGGGGAAAACCTCATTCAGAATCCTCAGAAAGGTCCTGCCAGCCCTCTCTGCAGCTCTGTGGGACATGTGCCAGCTCTGTCCTGTCTCCCTTCCTCAGACAATAGAATTTTATTAAGAAAAAAATGCTGCTTGCTGCAATTAGCTCTCTTTTCCCCCATTTGGTCTTGAAATTTGCTGAAATGCTGCTGTGGTATGTGGTCCTGGCTGAGGTTTGCAGGAGGGCGGATCCTCTACAGGGGCAACTGCTCCCAATTCCTTGAAGGTGTAGGAATATGATGCTGCTGCTTCTGCTGTTACCTTGCTTGGTATTTGCACCTGTGGCCATTTTCACTTTGAGCCTGTGGCAAAATGAGAGGTTTAAAATGGAGTAAGGCTTTTTGGGGCCCTTGGAGCACCTCTCTCCCTTGGTGGCTCAGAATATCAACTTGTTTCAGGGGTAAGAGCTCTTGCACATTTCAAAGTATGCTGCAGCTTTCCTAAAGTTCTCGTTCCAGTGACTGAGGGATTGTGTGCTGTTCTCATTGGATGAAAAATTTAAAAGGAATAATTGCTTTCATTGATTAAAAGAGTAATTACCAGGAGTTCAAAAGAGGTGACTAAAGAATTGGATATCCAATGCTTCTTAAACTCCAGATCTTGATACGGGAATGGGAATGTTGAATGCTTGGCACTGTCACTAAAGAACTTTTCTTTCTTGCATTTCTAGTGCCTGAAGAAAGGCTAAATAAAATGAAATATTTTTCTCCTTTTGAAAAATTTGAAACTCAAACCTTATAAGCACACAGAAATGGATTTAGGTTTTGTAGGATTTTGTTTTCAAAGATGCCACATGTGGTATAGTAAGTGTTGCCTGAAGAAAGCTGAGATTAAGCTAAGTCAGAGGGTTTTGCTGAGAATAGATAATGGTATTCCTAAATACAATTCTTTTACATTTATATTTTGCATAATATTTTTCTTAGGTCTCCAGAAAAACTGTTTTAGCAGATGAGAATCAGAAATAGAATTGTTTTTCTTAGAAGTAAGTTGTACATATTTTGAAATGTATGAATGTTCATGTATGTTTTGTGGATGAAGTTTCTGATGATGTAAACTGAAAGGTAAGGCAAGAGTTTTGTAAACAAAAAAGTGGCGCCATTTTTTATTTATGCATGGACAATTCACATTAACTGAGCAACATTAGGTAATTGCATTTGCAGGTAGACAGTTTGGATAATTTTTAAAAGAACACCTTTTTTTCCCCCTAAATCTCCTAAAGATCTCCCATGGTGTGTTCCCCACAGTACATTTCAAACAATACTGAGCAAGTATTTCTCAATGGTGAAGCTGTGATATTGCTGGGGTTTTTTTCTTCCCAGTCTTTGTCTGTTTTGGCTATTTGAATATAAACTTTTGGGATTGGCAGGTGCCTCTTACCATGGCTGGTTCCTGCTGTAGTGGGATTCTGTTGTACCGCAAGAGTTTCTTGTTTGCTACTGTAATAAAATTAGTGTGTATTGTGAGCAGGCTGGTTTTGCTGTCTAGAATAAAACTGAATGACTTCGTTATCCATTTCCAGGAATGGGCATTATTAATAGTAAAGCAGAGACTGCTTTAAAAAAAAAAGATTTTGAAACTTGCCAAGTGGACTCCAACTTTTTAATCAAAATACTAAGGGTGTGTGGGTTTTTTCCATAAATATGAATGTCTGTTTGACCTGTGAACAAAAAAGAAGAGAGATTATTCTTGGCCTTTAAAACAGCCAGGAAAATAAAGGTATTTGTATGACAATATAGTATCTTCATTCTAGTAATCCTTGGTTTTCAACTTCACTGTACTTCAGCCATCTCCAAGTGCTTTATGGTCAGTGTTTTTGTATGTGGGGAGAACAAAGAGTCAAATAAATGTAGATCAGACATGTTTGCCACTGTTGGTTCATGCTTAGTTTGCAGTTCCTTCTTAGTTGATGTGTCCATCTCTTGTTCACTCTGGAGGGCCTAACGTTGGGCACCAAGGATCAGCTGTGCCTTGTGCTAATGCTCCTGATAAATCACTGATGGGAGCTGGAGCACAAATGATTTTCCTTCGCTTTGTCTGCTAGGCTGCATCTTCCCTCCTGATTTTGATGGCTATTCATTTTCTTAATGGTTGTAAATGTCATTAAAAATCAGTGGAAGCGTGGGAGAGTGACTGACAGCAGAACGTGCCCCAGAGTGTTGTGCTCTTCTTACTACCCTTCAATCTTCCTGCAAAGAAAATATCTGCCAGGGAACCAGGTGCCAATCAGTTCAAGTCTCTTGCTTTCTGCAGCATGTGTGCTTTGTGTGTTCTCCTAATAGTCACGTCTGACAACCTACCACTTTGCTCTTGCTTCAGAGGCTGTTAAGATTGAATTCAGAAATAAAGAGTAAGTCAGGGAAACCTTGACTGCACTGAAATTTTCAGAAGGAGAATGAGCTTGCAAAATTGTTTAAGAAGCAGGGTGTTGCAATTCTTTTTTGTAAAAAGATTGGCAGTTCTCTCTCCCTTCTCAAACCTGGGATTTACTATACAAACTTCTTGACGTTGAGCTCATAAATTTAGGAATCCCTTGAGAAGAATATGATTGCAGAGGCATCTTAAAACACCGTGTTTCTCTCTGGTACAATGTAAGTTACAAGAAGGCAGGAAACTAAAAGCAGAACTGTATGTGGACCCTTACATAGAGGATCTGTGAGCCGTTGGTATAAGATAATGCAGTTCTGCAGATTTTTTTTTTCTGGTGTCTATGCAGTTATTGTAGCTGGGGTCTGAGTGTGGCGTTGTTCCCGGCAGCTTGAAGGGGTAGTTGCACAAGGAGAGATTTCTTTGCCTTGGCTCTTGACGCCAGGCAGGGCACTGGGTGTCAGTGACAGAGAGTTGGGAGTGTGTGCCTGCCTTGAATGCTCTGGCTCCAGGACGCTCTGACGATTGCTGTGGTGTTCTGTCATCTGAACAGTTTGCTCAGGATCCTGGCTCTGAGAAAAGAAGGTGGGAGGAGGGGAACGAAACTGTGAAAGGCCCAGCGATTCTTGAACAGCATTTACTTTCGAAGCAGAGATTTCCATCTCCTTCAATGGACTGTGTTGAATGAGATCCATCTGTGTTCTTGTCTTACTGCTCAGCAGTGAAATGCCCGTGGTTTGAGTACCTGTTGATTCCTTGTGGGAGATCAATCACGTTCAATTAAGCAGTTGTGTTCCTTATCCACAGGAGCGTAGAACAGAGGGGTTTATTTGGGTGTCTGGAGGAAAGGAAAGCAACGTCATGTTACAGATGTCGTTCAGTCATTGTTTAAAGCAGGAGAAAATCTATGCAATTGCTGTAAACTTCTGCCTTTAGTAAATAGGTTATAGTAGCACAATTATTGAATTGGAAAAGGAGCTTCAACTTACTCTTTCAGTGCAGGAACACTGGTAATTCTTCAGATATTCCTTACTAAAGGAATGGCCATGCCAGCTGTGTAATAAGGGCTTGAAGTAGTATTCCCAATCATGTTTGTTATGAAATGCAACCCCTATATGGAAGGGAAGAGCGCTGATGAAAGATATTATGCAAGTGCAAATTATTACTCATTACTTTAGTTTTTCTTCCAACTTTTTATGGTTCTTTCAAATCCTCCAAGTTGTTTTCTTTTTTTTTCTTTTCAATGCTGTTATGGTGACTTTTGAGGGTAGATTTTTAATTTTTAGCTAAAAAGTAGCCTGACATCCAGAGCCATGGAACAGGCTCTTCCTCTTCCCGAGGAGCAAATCGTGTGAGTGGAGTCTTGGCACTGACAATCCCATCTACTTTGCAATCAAGTAATGTGGACATTGAAGCAAGCATAAAACTTGTGTTGGCACGGAACTTAGTTACTGAAGATGAAAGTAACATGGTCAACATGTCTTGTCTGACTGAAAACACATTTCCTAAGGTTGGATAATTAATCTTTTGTGATTGCTGCGAATGAAACTGGAAATAAAGCTGGAGTAGCTTGAAATTAAATCAAATGTGCAGGACTGGACACACACTTTGGGATTAAATATTGACATACCCCTTCCAGGTTACCACTTTGCCTTTGCAGCCCAGCATTTGCCCTGAAGACTGCAATATCTTCTTGCTGTGGTGTTTATGGGGGAAAATTTGTTGACACTGAGAAATATTTCTAGTGGTTTCTTTCCTAACATTAGTGTGTGTACACTTCTGTTGGTGCTATGTCACTGCCTCCCTTGAAATGAATCTTCTGATTTATTGTGAGTTATTTCAAATGTCCCTGGTGACTTGGGTTGACTAATGTACTTTAAATTTGGCAAAATCAAATAATCTGCTGTGGGAATTGACCGTGTATCAGGCTGCTCCCTCGTGCAAATAGACAACACAGGAAAGTACTGAGCCCTTGGTGGTGCTTATCCAAATACAGGAGCAGGTTCTCTGTTGCTCTGTGCCTGTGGACTGGAGTGTGGGTTGGTCAGTTTTAAACCTGGGATGAGTAGGGATTGAGGCAGCACTATCTGCATTATCTGTATATGGCATGTTCATGATACCACAGCATAGCCTGAGTGGGCTTGAAGGAGGAAGGGAAAGAAAGGAGGTGATGAGAGGAAAAAATTAAAGTAGCTTCAGGCTAGAGGTCGGATGGATCTGTGTGCTCTGGCTGAAAAGGGAAGTCCCTGAGTCGGTGGCTGGAGAGTGCTTGTGACTGGAACATTTTGACTCATCTCGAAGGGATCTTGTCCACAGTGCAGCTCCTTCTCATGGACAGTGATAGCCCACAGTGTGTGAGGCCTATGCCATTGTACCTTCCCTTTTGAACACAGTTAAAAAATGAAGGGAATGTTTACGTTTAGTGGGTTATGTGTTTCCTAATGCCTCTTCATTTATCATACCCGCTTTAATTGAGATAAAGATGTAGTGCTGTGTAACATTATCTAGGTTTAACGTCAAGGGTTTGGGAGGTTGTGTCTCTACTTGTCAGATTTTCTTAGCAGAAACAAGAGAACAAACTTACCCTGTGCATCTTCTTGCCTGTACAGTCTGTACCTGGAGGTCTTCTGAGTACTGCTGTCTTGAGACCTTTGTGTCTGATCTAAGGCTCTTGCTGTGCTCAGATTTCATGTTACCCATTTTTTTATTTTGGAATTGTGAGAAAAACGTGTACAAACAATGCTCTGCTGTTTCCAAACACTGTGAAGTTTCCTCCTTTGCTTCCTGTTTTTGTAGCATGTTTGTGAAAAGACCTTGTCTGCTTTGCACTGGAGTTAAGCTTAATGTAAATGCATTCTGCATCAGCTACTGTGTGTTCCAGCATGCAGGGACCTGAGCTGCTCTTCAGCAAGCGTCATTACTCTTTATTTATGGTAAGACTAGATTAAAAAAGGCTGCTGCATGTAAAAGTGAAAGCAGAGGCAGTGTTAAATTGTGCAGTCATGAGCTTTTTATTTCCCTTCCCCCCAGTATGCAAGCCAGTTACTAACCTAGTGATCTATACATGAGGCTTTAATTGGATATATGCCCAGAGTGCAGATTAATATGGAAAAGCTATAAAGGCATGGGTTCACAAACTTTGTTTGACCACATGAGGACTGTCTGTGTGATCCCATGTGGAATGTGTGAGGGATTCTCAAAACAAAGAAATACCTTCATGTATTTGGGCAGATCTGTGTGTAAACCATGGGATACAGATGCCTTAAAATCAATAGACTGTTCATTAAATAGGACTTCTTCAGCCTTAGGTGGGGCTTAGGTGCATCTGTGGCCTCTGTATAATTTACTTGACTTCTTAAGCTTTAGTTTTGATAATTGCTGGAGGTTTCTCTTTACAATTGGATATAATCTTGGCTGCCTTTGGAGGTAAGGGGGGGTGTGAGTCTCTCTGTAGTGAAGTAAAAACAAGCAGATGTCTGACTGCAGCTGGCTAGAGATAAATCATTTCATATAAACTTGCCTGGAGAACATGATCTTACTCTTCTATAAACCTACACTCCAGAGGGAAGGGAGAACCCCCATTAGTCAGTGACACCCTCCTGGCCTAAAATTCCAGTGTTTCTAGTTTGCAAATCACATGAAACACAGATTTTATGCCTCTTCTGGGGATTTTTTATTTTTAATTAAAATTGCAGTATTCCTAAATGTGTAAAACCAGATACAGTCGTGTCCCTATATTCTCCAAGCCAGTTTAATAGTAATAAAATCTCTTTTAAATTGGCATGGTATTGCAATAAAGACTTTGGTGGCTTGGGAGAGCCCTGTTGCAGATGAAGCTGATCTTCCTGACCCATCGTATCATGGAGAGCAAGAAGGCATTCCACCTATCTCAGAACTCTGTTTTTCCTCTTTACCATCCTCTTCATGGTTGCTTGGGACATTGTTCACTTGCTCCCTGAGGGTGGTGGGATGGAAATGTTACCTCCTGTAGCATAAGCCCTAATCATGAAGAGTGGGAAGCTGATGGTAAATAGTTGGAGAAAATAAGGTAACCTTAATTAAAGTTGTTCAAGTAGTTTCAGTGGTTGATTCCAGCCATTTGCCTGACGAGGGCAGGGAATAGTCCTGAGCTCTCTGCCTGCAGCAGGAATATGGGAATCGAAATGACTCATTCTCAGGGACGGTGATGGGAATGAGGCACTGCTGTGGTTGCAGATAATTCCCTGGAAGTCTCAGTTGTGCAGAATGCATTAATTGAAGAGATTCATGAGCTGCTTAATGTCACATCACTTCATTTCCTCATCAGGGAACCGAAAGTCTCTTCTGTGTAGGAAAAAACAGGATCTCTCTGGTTGCAAGTAAATCTTGACCTTTGTAAAGAGGTTGTGTTTGTTGTCCATCATATTTGCCCTGCATTAAACCTGTTGCCTTGTAGCTTGAATTTTCACTTGCCCTATTATCTGTCAGCTGTGGGGACAGAGCCAGCTGTGTAAAGATGATTTCTGAGTCCCCAGAAGTGAGCAGTGGAGATGAGGAAGGAACTGTTTGCTGCTGGGTTCTTCAGTGCAATGCAGCAGAAGGATGGGTGGTTCCTGTTTGTAACTGATCACCATCTGCAACCACTGCTTTGGCTACGGGAGTAGAAGCATATCTTTATATTCAAGAGAGAGGATGTGGCATAGGATACCCCTGCAGAGACCTGGAAATACAGCAATACTGTGTGGCCTGTTCTGGAATGGATGGGTGCTTGTCTCCTGCAGACAATAATGTGTTCCTGGTGGGTAGGTCTGATGCCATGTGTAGGCAGCAGAACATAAACAGTGCAGCCCACCATTTGCAGATTTAAACTGGAGAAGAGAATGTGCTACATGTATGGAATCAGTCTCGCTGTGTGTGATATCACGGTTTTCAGAATCAGAGGCACCCTGATTCTGGTTTTCCCCAAGTGCCTGTTTTTCTGACTGTTCTGCTCATTCCAGGCTTAGGTGAGAGCTAATACAGACTGGGTCCTGTGGCATTTGCCAGTTTATCAGCTGGCCTCTTAGGCAGTGCTTCAGACTGAGTTTTTATTTGTTTTATGGCATGTCAAACATTGCACAGAAAAATGCAGTTTAACACTTACATAGCTACTTTTTTTTTTTTAAAGGATGCACTTTTCTTACAAAAAAATGAGTCAAAAATTAAGAGTCCTGCATCTTGATTGAATTTGTGAGTGTAGAGGTTGTATCTTATATCTTTTGATTTGATCATTGGCCAAGCAGAGCTGGTCAGTGAAAGGAAATGCCCCTTCCTGTGGCTTTATGTGCTATTGCTGTCTAGAGTTTTGGTAGTATCAGTGAGATCTTAGGGCTGAACTTGGACTCTTTCTGTCTTTCTAGCATCTAATTCCACCAAGAGGTCACAGTGGTTTTAGCTGCATGACTCAAGCTCACACCTACCATGAACAGCCATAGTGCAGTAGCTGTGCTCTTCATCTGTGGCAGGCTGGTTCAGAAATAAAAAGTACCTTTTATATCCACTAATAACTGAGTTTTCCTTCATCTATGCCTTTGGGAACATTTCAGTACTTTGGCTGGCAGTGTATCACTACTCTGAATCGTGTGTGGAAAAATGTCTGAAGCAAATTAAACAAGATGACTTGTGAGTAAAAGATCAAGTCAAAACACCGTGGAGATGAAAATCATTGAGTTGATGGGTGCAGTCTGTCTGTGACTGGGAAACCTTTAATGATGCCAGGAGAAAGGATTGACCATAGTAGACAAAGTAGCACTTGAAGTTTCTGAGACATAAAAAAAAAAATAAAATCAATCAGTCTCTTTATTCCTGTGATTTTATTATTTCTGTGATCATATGGCTCACGGTATTGTGAACACATGGAGTCTTAGTGGAATTCACGACAGGTTGTCTATCTCAGCAAAGTCCAGCTTGAGAATGAATCTCAGAAAATTAAGGTGGAGAGAATGAGAGGAAAAAAAAAAGAAATTTTTTTGGCATTATATTTGTGGCTTGGCATGTGTAGATCCTGGGAATCCATTCCATTGTTTTTACTCATAGCATCTTTCTCTCTTGTTGGGAATCACTAAGAGTGATTTGGCATCTGTGCTATACTAGTAAAAACAATCCTAACTACTTACAATTAATGAATTGTGTAAGCTGCCAGCGAGTGATTTGAGGGATGGAATAACAGCCATACAGACAATATGAATTCTGCACTGACTGACAGTGTATGTGAGAGAAAGTGCTGCTCTATTTTTCTGACACTGAATTGGTTTAGTGTGTGGACTTCTAAATAAGAAGTGCTTTAAGAAAGTGTATCAGTTCCTTTAGCTGAAGCCTATGTCTAGGGTGGCTTAGTGTAAAAGCAAAAAGCTGAATTGGGATCCAGCAAGGGAAGAGAGCCTGTTTTCCAATGATGAAGCTTGTTCTTCTTGGAGAGAAGATGGTACTTCTAATTTTTCTTATCAAGAGTTAACCCACAATAAGGTATTTAAACAAAACAAGCTACTTGGACTCATTATTAAATAGATGTTTTTTTGGGGGGAAACACTTTTCCAGGCTTTTAGGTCCCTTCTTGAACTGTGTCTTTAGCATGTATATGTATGTCTAGTTCAGTTTAGAACTGATAGGAGATAGTACTTCCTTTGCTTTTGATTCTTTGAACACTCCTCCTCATATGGAAATCTTACAAAATGCTTCTGTTTCCCTATGGAAAGAGGGCCAGTTTAAGGAGAGTTGATGTTCTGGGCAGTATATCCAAGACAACTATAGATGCTAGAGGAAAAAAAAGCAGCCTCAGGAACAAAAGGATTTTAAAAGCTGTTTAATTTGTGCCAAGCTGGTTTTCTTTTTTTTTTGGTTGTCATAGAAATGTGCCAGCCCGTGTCTCTCACAGATGAGCTCACTAAATGAATGGCTGTGCAGGATGAGTCTGGTTTCAATGAAGATGTTTATACTTGAAGAACACAGATGGACTTAAACCACAGCCCAGAATCTAAACACCCCTGAGCTCCTGGGGGAGGGGAGTGATAGGAAATGAAATCTGGATTTTATAGCTCAGGCCTGCATCTGTCCTCCTTGATTTGGCTTTATGAGTTATTATGGGGAAGTAGGAGAGGAATATTATCTGCTGTAAAAAGGGTTTGTTTGTTGTTGGATGTTGGGGGAAGATGATTTTGTATTTGGCCCAACTCCATTGGGTTGGGAGGACTTTCCTGCCTTGATGTCTTTGCATGACCGTCACGGCTGAGTTTAGTTGGTAGCAGAGATGTTACTCTAAAGTACAGTCTGTAGCAGATATTTGTTCTGTCATTTCTGTACCTCTGCTACTTTTCTTTTGAAATAAAATACTTTGAATGAGGGCTGCACCTCGTGTGAAATGCTGTGGTACAGGTCTGGTAGAAGTTTAGAAGTTGGTGCAAATGACTACAAATGGTAGAAGCAGCATCAAACCCATGAAATACCAAAAGAATTTGCAGATGACACAACGAATAATCTTCAGTGAGGTGTGTCATTGAGCACTGAGCAAAGGTAGTGCAGTCAACAAACAGAGTGTGCTGTGTTGAATGGGGCAGTGTTCAGTGCAGGCAAAAATGTCCTGTGCAGGATTTCGTCTCTGGATTGTTTGCTTTGCTTATGAGCATAATTCTGTGAATTCTTTTACTTCCAAGAAGCCCATTAATTCTTTACTTTCATCTACATTTGGCACTGTCAGAACATCTCAGAGGAGCTTAGGTGTAAAATGACAATAGCTACAGTATCTCCAGGGTTTTCAGGTATCCGAATGATTTGTTTATCTGCCTGTCTTTCTTTCCTTGGTTTTCTGTTCCAGGAGCTGGGCTGCTGGAAATGATGCGTGTTGCTGAATGCAGAATACTCCTTGCTGTGCCAAGGCATGTACTTGGAAGAATCGGATTCTGTGTCCTATTAATTGGTATAAATAATCAAGAGTATGGGATAAACGAAGTGCTGGCTGACTTTAAAAAAAAAAGATGTATTCCTGATGAGTGGAAGGCAGAATGTTTTTAGATGAAATACACCCTTACCAGAAGTTTTTGCTATTGGAGAATACTTTAAGGACTTGCCACTCAAACCTGCTTGAGTGTATTTGAGCCTCAGCCTTGGTCATACTCTTGAATTCAGCTGTGCACACTCTTCTCTCGGTACTCTGGTTTTGCTTGTTATTTGCTCTTAACTATCCTGCTTGAACTTGTATTGGAAGACAGGTTAGGCTAGAATTACCTTGCCTTTTAAGGAAATTTTTGTTTTAAGCTAAAATGGATTCTTCATGTACTGCAAGCTTTGGGAAATGCAGTTTCTGTGCAGAGAAATTCCTTCTCTGCTAGCCTGACCCATGATTTGTGGAATCTTAAAAGGTCTCAGCACTGTTAAACACCTTGGTCTGTCAAGTCATCCTCAGAGAGGGAAGAGGGAAAGGAGGGACTCTGCAGTTAGTGGAGGTGCAGTCTTGTGCATGTTGTGTGCTGTGGACCCCAGCACTTCCCTGGCATCTGCTGTCAGGCTACTCCACTTGGGAAAGCTGCAGGTGAGGAAAGTGTTGAATAAAAGCAAAATGGTTGATTTACCTGAGACAGGCAAAATGCCTGGGCTGCAGTGTCCTTCCCCACAGGGATGGTCAGCTCACCAGGGCTGGGAGCTGGGGTGCTCCTCCAGCTCTGCCACTGGCTCAACCCACCAGGCAAAGGGTTGAGGACCCCTGTCTGCTCCCCATTCAGAGAACACTTACTTCAAGGGCTAAACAATTAGGCAGCATCAGCTGGAATTTTTGAGACAAATTAATTTATAAAACTACTTGGTTTTCTGATAGAGCTCTGTGAATAATTTGTCCTGTATTTCTCCAACTTCCAAACATTGACAATAACTGTTTATTTTCCCAAATGAATCTCCTTCCATTCATTTTTGTAAGGGCCTTTCTGGAAAGGGAGTGCACAACTGATTACATTGTATTTAAGGAACTATGAAGTGATCAGCATGACTGCTGCCAAATGCGTGGAATTAAGATGGAAACAATTAAATGACCGTTTACAAATATTTTTTCCAGTTACATCCTAGAACCCAGACCACAAGAAGATTTTTGGGTAATGCCACTGTTTTCGGTGTGCCTTGGGTAGGCTAAAGCAGTGTCAAAGCAGAAATAAGAAATGATCAGAGAGGCTGTTTTTTTATAGGACACGTTTGCTGTCCTGCTTGTGTGAGAAGTTTGCAGTGATGCAAATAATATTGAAAATTATCACTTTTGCTGTAGGAGCATTGATGCACTGCTATTGGGAATGACTGCTTTCACTGTAGGAGCATTCATTTTTCTTCTGAGGTCATTAAAATAATCTTGTTTTTACTTTTGTGATTGGCTTAGGTTGCTATTCTTGGGGGAGGGGAGGCTTTGGTTTTTTGTTGGTGTTCAGGTTGGGTTTTTTTTTCACTTTTAATTTGAAACACAGTTTTAACATTTGGATTGTTTGAAACAAAAACAAGAGAAGTCCCAACATGAGCAGTGAATATTTTTAAAGGACTTTATGGCTCTAAGTTTCTAACACAGTCCAGATGTCTCCTATCTCTGCTCTTTCCGTAGCATTTTCTGGCACAGTGTCATTGGATTTTGAATTTGATCCAAGCTGTGTGCCAAGTCCTGAAATAAAGTAAATCAGTGAGTTGTTCTTGGACGTTTCTCCTTAATCCAAACCAACCCAAATCAAACTTCAGCTCTGACCTCAGGACTGCACATTCAAATATTTTCCTTTGCCTCCTCAGTTTCAAAGTAGCAAAAGCAGGAGATTACCACTTTGCAGTATTTAAACAGAGGCTTGTGTGACATCTGTGCAGCTGAAGCAACTGCTTTCCTTGGGACCTGGTGCCTGTTAAAACACCAGTGATGTTCTCCAGCACTGTGATTCTTCACTGGGATTCCTTTTGTTGGGTCAGGATGCACGTTACGACCACGCCAGGGCAGGATTTATTTGGAGGCATACATTGTGTCAACAATTAGACAGCAACCAAAAGAATATTCCATGGTGCTTTTTGCAAATATTTCTGCCTAAATGTCTCAGAGAAATTATTGATAGGACAAACCTGGTAGCCCCCAAAACAGCATCAGGACTAAGTTTTGGGATAAAGGAACTGTCTTCTATCTTTCCTTATGCAAGCACTGGTCTCCTTTGTATTGAAGCAGTCCATTGAAGCTGGCCTCTTGTGCAAACAGGCTGTGGCTGAATGGGCCACCTATTGTCATTAGACGTTCTGGTGACAGCACAACAGCTTATGTGGGGAAAATATTGTTGTCAAGTTGGGGTTATTTTTAACAACAGTTTATTTGCTGGACCAAAGGAGACTCAACAGTATGTGACAAATTCTTTGCAGCGTATCAGTGGGTTTGAGGCCTGCTGGTTGTATTTTTTTCTGACTGGCCAAGTTCAGATAAGTTTAATTAAAGTGTATTTATTGTCCAACTCTTCCTTAGACCCAGCTTCCACTGAAATTGATATGAAGCTTTCCTTTGGCTTATGAGGCTTTGCACTGGGTTCTCAAAATGTATGTGATCTGATGTAGCTGATTATCCTTGGTACAGACAGTGGTCAAAGCAGGATGAAGGAGTCTGGAGGCATTTCAGACAGTACTGTCTTACATAGGGGAGTGAGAGTTTCCAGCGTGCTCTGTGTTGGCCTCAGTTCAGGTTTTTGGGATCCCCACTGCAATTGTATATACATATTTGGCCACCCAGGGAATACTTTTCTGTAGAGTAAAAGAAAGCTCCTTTTTAAACCAGGGAGCAGCATATTGCCTGTTATCAAGGCTGGTAGGATTACTTTATTTTCATTAATCAGTTTTGTTTCCCTCTGGTCTTACAGCCAGTGTGTGTCTTTCTGTCTGGATTCTATACAAACATGAAATGAGTAACTAATGGATCCTGCCTTGGGGCCAGAAAGCACAAAATTTACCTTTCAGAAGTAGCCAAAACAGCCACATGCATAAAAATGACTTCAATTTTCATAGTGAATTCTCTCACTTGAGCTAGTTGTTTACCAGCACATTCATGTGCTATGGTAGCAGTGGGACATGCAATTACCGAGTTGTTACGCAGCAGTGAATACCAGGGATATCAAGTAAATGAGTTCTTTTGGAGAGAAATGCCATTAAATAAAGATTTCAGCCCTTGCCTTGTAATTATTCCATTGCTTAACAGAGCTTTAGTATACAGATGACTGGTGCCATGTGAGATGCTGTGTTTGGTGCTGCCCTTGTGGATGCTCAGCACTGTTTTGCTCTCTGTGTGGAACACCAGGCAAGGACTGAGCAGTCGCCCTAAGATTCCCTTGCTTGTGCACTGGGCAAGGGATGTTTCCCCCAAGTGTGTCCCTTGTCTAAACTCTATGGCAGAGTTCTCCATCTCTGTTGGCTCCTTGTACACGGGCTGGACTTGCTTGTTTTGTAGAGTGACCTTTCTATCAGGGCTGACCTGCTGAGCTTGCTGGCATGAGATCAGGAAACCAATTTCTGGCTCAGTCTGGTCTTCTGCTGCTAAATTGTTGTAACACCCTCACCCTTAAACATCGACATCTTCACCATGTGCCCCACATCAGAAATCACCTGGATATAGCAAACTAGGCTCCCTTCTTTGTCATATCAGGAAGGACCTGAAGTTGTTCTCTGCCCTGGAGGAACTGGGAGTGAATTTGCCAGAGCAGGAGATACGTGTTAGGCTGTGGGAGATTTTCTTTCTATCAGTGCTACTCAGAGCTTGTCACTGGAAACAGTTTAGCCAAGATGATGGGAGAAAGGCTGCAGTGGGCACAACCTTCATATGTGTGTTTGCAGATAGATAAAAACTGCTCAGGAGATCTTATGGCTTTCACAAAGGGATGATTTGAGATAAAGGGAACTATGTCAGGGAACTATGATAACTGAAGCTGAAAATGAAAGAGCTGTTGGGTGATAAGAGGAAACTCCTGTGTTTTGAGAGCTGGACTTCACTAGATAAAAATCTTAAAAGCCCTGTGCAGATCAGCAGAGTATTGGTCTTGCCTAGGTTTCGCTTAATTTTCTGTCTGCCACCCAGCCTGGAGGAAGCAGTTTTCATGCTTGCCTGGCAGCGAGATTTTTTGAATGTGGGAAACCTGATAGTGTGTCTGCTTAACTACCAGGCTTTGGCCTGGTGCCCTTTCTGGTTTCCTTATGGGGTAAGTGAAGTGATGGGAAGAATGTGCTTCTTACACATGTAGTCATCTCGGTGATAGTAAACTGTGACACCGATACCCTGTTAGCCTCCCCTGCCCGCAGAGCCACTGCCACGGGCTGGGGGTCACTGGCAGCATAGCGAGAGCTCTGCTTCAGGTTCTGAGTGCAAAAGAGAAACTAGAAGTGATTTTTTTTTTTTTTTTGTCTCATTTGTTTTTTGAGATACTGTAGATGTTTGTCCTAACCTGTCAAACTAATACATGTTAATCTAATTTGCTCCATTGAGACTTCGGCAGTGACTGCTAATGTGCAAACAGAAAGCCTCCACTATGTGCTAGCAGCAGTTTTCTCAAATTAGTCCATTTTAGCCATATTTAATATGGCCAGTTTGCCTGCAGAATGTTTGCTTGGGTGTTTAAAAAGCTCTGCTACAGCCATTTTAATGTCTTGGAGTAGATACAAAAAGAACCCCATGACTTTGGATGGTTCTCCTTACAATTTTACATTTGTAAAATTGCTTTGGTATCATTTCGTGTGATGTCCAGGTCAATGGGAGGGAATTTAAGTAATGCAAGTAAGAACAGCCAGCTGCTAGGAAGCCCCAGCCTGGATGTTACTGATGGCTTACTGAATTAGATGTGTAAGGCTTGCCAAACAAAAGCAACATGTTTTGAATTATAAAAATGTAAACTGAAAATATTAAGGCGATTAATTTGTTCTGCAGACAAAAGGCTGCTAAGATTATGAGAAAACAGTTTTATTAGTTTATTCGGATTTTAATGTTTGCATTTTGTTTGTTTTTATTTGGGGGTATGTGTTTAGAAAATCAGCTTGCTAGGGATGTTGCTCGTTTCAGACTTTGCTTTCTGGTGGTCCCAAGTGGAAATCAAACTGTAGGTGTCAAGCACATTAAAAATGAATTTAAGATGCTGGAGAATCAACAGCTAAGACTTGTAGATGTTGATACTGCAAAATACTGCATACCCTGAAATCCTGCTGGGAATGGAGTGCTCTGCAATGGGCAGGGCGGGAGCCAAAAAGCAATCGGGGCAGGTAGACGAAGTGCACTAGGTGCACTAGGAAGTCCCCCCTTTAACACTCATTTCATCATGACAGAGCTGTTTGTGATGGTAAATGCTTACAGGATCCTTATGAGTTGGTCCTGAGCTCCAGCCACGCACAACTGCAGTGTAGGAGCTGGATGCAAAGCCTAATTAAAGTGGGGGATGTTTAAATTGGCTTCAGTGGCCTTTGGATTAAATCTTAAGACTTTAGTTCTGAAGAAGACTTGTACTTTGTGTGTAGGTAATGTATACACTGGAGGAGCATGATTTCTAACAGTTGTTATTATTGGAGAGTGCTTTGTTTTTCTGCTGGGAAGTGTAATTTACAAGGAAGAATATTTCTAAAGTATTTTAGAAGTTTTGTATATATTACATGTCAAATGGCAAATTGTTTATTGGTATGGGGTCATACAAATGGGCGTTTACCAGCATTCATTAGGACTGACTGGTGCAGTTCTGCCACTTCTTAAGTTACCTGTTGTGGACTGTTATCCCAGTGAATCTGATAAATCATGACGTGGTTTCTCATGATATCCTTTTTAATTGGTCAATATTATCTGTGTATCTTTGGTGGGGAAGTGGAGCCATGTACTGTTATCCAAAACCAAATCCAAAGTCTGTGTCAGAGGAAGAAGAACTTCAAAAGTTCAAGTTAAACAAAGGAACTGAATGGATGTTGGAAAAAAAAAAAAGGATTGTTTTAAATACAGACATGTCTAATCCCAATACAACCTTCTCTTAAAATAGCCAGTTGCTGTTACAGACACTTTCAGCAATTTAAGGTTTTTCAAGTCAAATTTTGTTCAAGTCGTACAAAGATTTAAGAAAAAAGTAACTGATGAGCTTTTCTTAAAGGCATAGTCCCTCCTGGAAGTGCTCAAGAAATTGGACACCCCCTACATCATTAAGATTTTTTGAGAAATAATGTTTCTAATACTTGGTGACAGGTTTATATCTTCAGATCCTTGTACAAACATGGAATAAAGCATTTAACTATGTGCCACTGGAAAATAAGGTTTAATGTTCAACTGTAGTGCCTCATTCAGCCTTTTCTCTTTTCAGTTTCATTCACCAAGAAATTTCTAATAAAAGGATATTTCTTAGTCACAAGTGAAGGTGTTTTCTGATCCTCTGTGTCTTACGTGTCATTATGAATCTGTTTCCCCAGTCACATGTATGAATGGATAATAAAGGCCAGGAAAATAGGTCAGCATCAGTCAGTATCTCTGTCTCCAATGCTGCTAAAACACCTCACTTGTCAGATCCTACATTTTACTACTTTCTTGTTGCTTGTTTGTTCTTGTTCTTTCTTGTTTGTTTGTAGTCTCTCTATGTTTGAAGGTCAGAGAATTTTAGAAAGCAGGTTTTCAGCTTGTCTGATGAATGTGTTGTTACTAATTTCCATATGGTACCAGACAAGTGTCTCTTCCATTCCATTAGCATTGTTGCTGGCAGTTTCCTAAAGAGTTGTATTGGTAGGTCTCCATTTCTGCAGGGGAATGAACTGCAAACCCCATAGTAACAGCTATGGGGAGATTTATAGTGCACCTTCCCAGTGTCAGAGGGAGGCTAAGAAAGCAAGTGTTGCAGATTTACCTGAAATTACCTGGTTAGGAGGGACCTCCACAAAGAATGAAAACAAAGGGAGTAATTCTGCTTGGAGAAGTTCCTTTAACTCACAGGATCAATGTGATGTTTTCACCATTTCACTGAGCCAGATTTTTGTTCTGTTTCTCTGGATTTTTACAAACAGCAGCAGAGGAGTAAAAACACTGGGACTGGAACCTTCTGAAAACGAAGGCATTTTTTCCTCACGAAGAGTTTTACTGCACATGAGGAACTGGCTCTGACCAGAACTGCAGACATTCATTGGCACTGTATTATTTAAAGAATTGAGGGCATTCATTCTCTTTCACCCTAAACAGGCTTTTGCTGTACTTGTGGTCATCGTGAGCAAATCCTTGCGTCTTTATTTGTGTGGGTCTTTTTCTGCATTAGGCCAGTAGCATTCAATAAACAATGTTAACTTTATGTAGCTGTTAAGTACACTGACCTTTAGTATTGGTTTGCACAAGCCGTGCACAATGAGAGTCCCACTGAAATACCATGGCTGATTTAAGCAAATTGCTGTCCTGCAATCAAAATATGACATTTCAATTACTGAAAAGATGCTTCAGCAGCGGGAGCACTGCTCTTTCCCAGAGCTAGTTCTCTCTTTCTCTCTTTTGATGTTCTTTCAGTCTTGGTTTCCTCACCTGAAAAACAGAAATAAAAATTCTGTGTCCTCGGGAATAACCAGGTTAATATTTGCTGAGTGTGTTGGAGCTGCATGGTCCCATGATACGCTGCACGGGGTCAACGTGACTATTGCTAAATCGCACTCCAGTCAGAATTACAGTCATTAATAGCTCTGAGTCTGGGGAAAGAGTCACTGCAAATACTCTAACAGCTACTTTAACTGTTTCCTTTTAAGCAAACAAAACCTCTTGACGTTTCTGCTGAGCAAGTTATAATGGCTGAACTTATTAAAATGCTGCAGAGTGTCTTGTTCCTCACTGGCCACAGTAGCCTTTTTTTCTTTTCACTGAACTAACTGATTAGGGAAATTCCACCAAAAGTTATGGCAGTTCTTCACCTCAGTGGATTTAGAGAATGGCTTTCTTGAAGTTACTCAAGTTTGTGTCCTGAGAACGTGCAAGCTGCAGCAGTTCAGCAACAGGAGAAAAGGGGAACCCAGAATCATTGACGCACGTTCTGTAATTCTACTTCCCATTCTCAGTGTCTTGGCTTTGGGTTTTCAGCACATGAATCAGCTTTGTGGAGGGGAATGCCTTGTTTTAACAAACAGTTAACTCTCTATTTCCCAGTGGGTTGTTGCTGCTGTAGCAGATGTCCTTTGAGAGATCAGGAGCAGGGACGGGCTGCTTTTTGGATACATTCAGGCCCCTGTCCTTGGGCTCACAGTTTCACCATGACAAATACAGTAGAAGAAGTTGTGGTTTTTTTGGCTTCCAGATCTCCCTGTGCAATATGCATTGTGCCTCCTTGAGATTAAATGAGACTACATGTGCATTAACATTCTGCAAGGTGAAGGAAAATAATGGGAAGGGGAAGCATCCACAAGACCCAAAGAGTTCTGGGCTATAAAATTAACATAAACCAGCTTTTTTAATGTCTTGGATATCTGTAAAATGAAGGCAATTTCTCCATGCTTAGTCACCTAATAAATAGTGATCAAATAACAGAAAAACAGAAGCAAAACCATCACCCAAAAGAAATAGTAGAGCAGAGTGAAGTTGGAGAAGCTATTAAGGTTTTTTTCAGGTATCAACTGGTCAGAAATTCTTCTGTCAATCCTTTCCTTTGTTTCTTTTACAAAACAGAAAGTGTTTCCATAGGGGAAAATGAAATAGGGGAGTGAAAATATTGCAAATAAAAATCACTAGGAGAGGGAACTGAAATACTCTAATATAGTTAAGAAATACTCTAGTATAGTTAAAATCTGTGCAGAAGTGTAGGATTATGTTCTCCTCTGTGCACAGCTAAGAAAAGGACACTGGTTGCCAGCTGTGTATGTATGTTTGGATAAGCATGCGCTTGGAAGTGACAGATGTCACTTGCAGAGAGGGGAAGTGGGTTTAGTCCTTTCATATAATTCTCATTTTGTGGGTCTTGGCTTTCTGCTTTGTGAACTGTTGTGAGAGATGTGCAAGGTGAAAGGTTTATTAGTCAAAAGATTCAGGAAGTAGATTCAAGCTGCAAGATTACCAGTAACCTTATTCACAGCTGTCTCTTTTTTCACTGATTTAAAAACAAAAAAAAAAAGGGGGAAGAAAAAATCCCCATCAACCACTCCTTCTACTTAGTCTTAGCTAGAATGAACTGCACTAGGCAGCTCTATTGTGTTTTGCTTTTTGTCTCAACTGGAGCTCTGATGTTGCTCAGGCCTTTAATTAGGAAGGCTTCTCTCCAGATTCACATAGGACTAAGATGAGCTTGGGACAGAGGGGTGAATCTTAGCTCTTCAATTTCAGTAGTTGACCATAACCAAGCCTGAAGACATTATTTCTAGGATCAGTGCTGCCTTCTCCTTTATCCTTTTTCTATCTTACTTTGTCCTGTTGTGAGGATTCTGACTCAATAGGCAAATAAAAATAACCAGCCACACCAAATGGGGAGTTACTGGTACCGAACTGAACATTTACAGCTAAGGCTGGGTTTCTCTCACATTGTCAAGGACTGAGAACCTGAGGATTTCATGGTTTGTTTTAAGCCTGTTACTCTGTGCTGTAAACAACAGGGTCGTATCCCCCCAAAATTGCCACCCAGTGCCATTGCTCTTGTACATCTGCTTGACTTGTGCAGCTGCATATTTGGATTAAGGATACGATCAACCTGCAGATCTTCTATAAAATAATTTTATTTACTGTAGGGTGAATTTTTAGCCCTCAGTTCTCAGTTTAAATTGCAAAATGTATGCTTCTCATATTCCCTTGTGAATGGGTAGGAGTTGAGGGTACTCAGCCCTTCCAGGAAGCCCTCGGCATTTTGCAGGATTAGACCACAAAGTGCTGTGGTGCTTTGCACAGTGTATATATTTAGAATTACCCTGAGATATTTTGGGGTGGAAGATTATTCGGGAAAAACTGGGGGAGTTCCTGCTTTTCTGGTGCAGAAAAAAAATTCAAACAATCCCCATAACTTCAGGCTGTGAAGGTTTTGTTTTAGCAGTTTGCCTGTGATGGGCGTATCCTGTGAGGAAAGAAATGGTGTTTATCTAAGATGCGAGGCAGCGAATGACAGGACAAAGGTTAGGTGTGTGTTGAAAAGGCTGGGCATTGATTCCTAAAGATGTTTTTTTCCAAGCTGTAGCTATCAGGGAGCAGAGACCTCCCTCTACACTGTTAGACATGTTTTGATCAAAAGTCAGTGAAAAAGATATGTCAGTCTCACTCTTAATCTCTTATGCAGAGATGATAATACTGTCAACTCTCTCATACTTCACTGAAAAAAGGTTACGCTGAAGTCTGGCTCAGTGATTTTGCATGGACTTCACCCCATATTTAAGATAATTGCTGCAATACATTTCTGCCTGAGAATAAATTGATTTCTGAATGGCATAATTGTTTCTTCACTGCTTATCAAACTGGTCTCTCCAGGCAGTTTGTTTAAAGATCAGATTCTTTACGCTCATGGGGGCACTGCGGGAAGGTTTGTTGATGGATTGGTAAACAATTCAAAAAATCCCAAATCAGAAAACATTGGGCTTCATGAAAGAGATCCTGGTAGCTATTTGACTGTCAGGTTTAATTAAGCTTCACGTTCCCTCAATTTTTAAGAACAATGCATGGTCTTAAGTGGTAATTTCAGAGTGTTGAACATACCCTTAGCAGTTCTGTCCTCAGCACTGCTGAGCCAGTCCCTACTCACTGTAGGAAAACCGATGCTTCATTCCTGCTCAGTCCGTGCATGTTTCCTTTCAGGCTTACCGAGCTGCCTTAGATAAAAACAAAAGCAAGGGAGAAGCAAGAAGTGGATCTGTTGACAGCTATGACAGAGATCAAATTCCAAACCAGGCCATGGGATTCCTGAGAAGGGGCTACTTAAACCGAACTCTCCTTTGATTAATTGGAGATAGGGTGACACCTTGGACGTCAGAACTGTATTTGAGCTTGCAATCAGACACAGAGGGTCAAAGAGATGAGATGCTTAAGGGCTGAAATGTGATCCCTGCTGCTTCCCCCTCCCTCCCTCCTTTCTCCCCGTTCTGGCTGTGGTACAGATCTGCAGGTCCTGCTCATGTGGCTTCGTTTTACGTTCAGCAGTAGCTGTGCTAGCCATCAGTTCAGAACCTTGCAGCAGAATCGGTCCCTTTTCTGCACTGCCCAGTGTTCTCTCTAGCACAGCCGCCCTAGAAATCAAACCTTTTAATAACATTGCAGCCCTCTTGGTTCAGCCTTTGGAAACTTCCACCCGTTGCCCAACTAGCCTTTGAAAATTTGCTTATTTTGCCTCAAGCGTGTTTCTCAACAAGGACAATGTTTTTTGAGTGGTTAATCACTTTTCTTTATCTTCTCTGATAGTAGCTCTTCTACTTGTGGGGTTTTGTTTTGTTTTTCGTTTTTTTTTTAAACAAATGCAGATACTAAAAAGACAACAAAGGAAGGCCTATGAAACTCAAGATTTACTACCTCCACTGCCTTGTTAATGGATGCTGTGAAGAAATGCAAGAAAATTGCCTAGAATGTGTGTAAAGTTAGCTTAAAAATTAAGATTTCTTCCTCAGCAGGCCAATAACTTGTCTGATGAATTTTCTCCTGGGCAGATCTGAGAAATGTTGATGGGGCACTCTGAGATGGTGACAGTCCTTTGGCAGGTGTTTCTCCCCATAGCTTCTGGTTGGGCTCCTCTTTGACTGCTGTTCTTGTAAGTTCAAATTAGTAGTATCTGAAACATCCTATAGAATTTCTCATAAGCCAACATTTGAAGGCTGGCTGTTGGTAGAGCATAAATTATTACATGGTATGTTTTGGAGCAGTGTCCTGGGAGTCTTGGCTATGTTTTTGTTACAGAAGAATTATAAATACAGTTCTACCCTAAAGTTCGTCAAAATGCTGGGAAGTGATTTAGTGAAGTGAATTAGTGCTGCTCCCGTAACACAGGACCATTAAACATGGGGTGCCAGCAGTACATACCATTGTCCTTGCTTTTAAAGCTTTTCTTCTGATTTGATGTGATCCTGCAATGAAAACTCTCAAAGAGGAACCACCTCTTTGGAAAAAAGAGGCAAGTGGTGTTTGTGCTAAGGCCAGAAGGGCTCTCTGTGGTAGTGTTGTCTTTACCAAAGAAATAATTATGCAAAAACACATGCTAAGAATAACATGGTTGAAGAATTTGATTTACTATCTGAGCATAGTGACCAAAGTTTGAACCCAACTTGCAACCAAGAGGCCATTTAAAACAATTATGTCGTTTAAATGAGGAGACATAAAAGGCAGCAGAAGTTACACTTTCCTGTAGTTTACCTGTGGCCAAAGACCTTTTCACCTTCCTGAGGCAGCTCCCACAGGGTTCTCCCAGCCACCACCAATCTTTGAAAGCCTGTTGCAAACCCCCAGGGTTTTATCTGCCCGTTTACAGCCTGCATTTAAGTAGGGTTTGAATCTGAACAGCAGAAGGATAGGGTCCTGCCTGTTGTGTGATGTGAATCTGCTGCTGCTGGTGTTCTCAGATGTGTGACAGATGACCAGGACCTTAGCAGGAGGCTCTGTTTGTGTGTATTGACCGTGAGAAGGGATTGTTAACTCTAAAAGCTTGTTTGTTGTTCTGTTAAGATAACTCTAAAAGCTTGTTTGTTCTTAGAGTTTTCACTGGTGATGCTGATCAATATAAAGTTGTCTGGTCCTGGACTTAACTGGTTTTCTTTTGCTCTTTTTTTTCCCCCCTTTCTTTTCCTTCTTGGTTTTTGAGACTGGCCTTAGCATAAGCCTTGAGTGGATGCTCTTTTTGTGGCTTTTGGATCATTCTTTGTAAAAATGAGCAGAACTGCAGAGTTACCATGGAAGCCATGCAAATGGGATTTTTGGAGCACAAGTCAAAATGACAGGGAGACAGGACTTTTTAAAAATAAACCCCTCTTTTTAGCTGCTCTTGTTTGTTTATAGGCAACACATGTTTTTGTTTACATACATAGTCTCCATAAATAATCCATTTTTGTATGTTCTGTACATTGAGCAATCTATTTTACAGACAATTGAAAAATCTAACATTCATTACATGGTTTTTTTTGGACTGTTGGGAAGATCTCAAAACTGGAGTGGTTTCATAATCCTTCAGCCTCCCACAAAATTATTTTGCTAAAACTTTGGCTTTCTCTAATGTGTGGTGTTCAGGTTTGGCAGCACAGTGGTGCTTTTGTTGTCCAACTCCTGCAACAGTAGATTTAAGTGAGGCAGACCCGCATGCTAGAAATAACTAATTTAGCTGTCCCTTGAGCCTTTGAGATTTTTCATACACTCCTGAGCTAGGGTCACTTGTCTTCAGTGCAGTACAGTAAATGAGAATTTTTCAGCAGTTTCTGTTTGTATTCCCTGCACCACAGTGTGAGCCCCAGTCCTGGGCTGCTGACTGCAGGTGCAGAGCATCAAGGGACCCTCAGCAAGGGTTTCTGCAGGCAGTGGGAAGAGTGATACCGTGGTCAGTTCAGGCCAAGGGTTGCAGTGAGGTTTCTTCCTTAATCCCTTGTAAGGGATCAGTCTGGTACAATGGCCTTGTAGGGTTTTACTATTATTTTAATCCTGCTTCTTCTCACTGCACATTTTGGCACCATTGAGCCCAGCTTTTCTTCAGCTGCTCACACTCCCTTCCAGGTCTAGTGTGAATGCACATGCTTTGTTTCAGGTGTTGTATTTATGGTAGGGCGTGAGAAAACTGTGAAGGATGGTAGTGCTGGTGGAAGAATATGCTGCACTTTTTTTCCCTTCATCTTGGAACAGCAATAGACCTTGGGTGGGCGTCTTCCCATATTTAGGTGAGGTGGTGTGGTAATTACACAATTTAGGTGTATCCCAGATGAAAACATCGCATTACTTAATATAGAACAGGTCAGGAAACAATATGATGCTGACATTGCATTTTTTCCACTTGTGTTTTGACGTTGCTTGTTTCCTTCTAGAAGAATATGTGTCCTTGGATAAGGTTGTTTGTGCCACATAAATAACTGTGTTTCAACTTCTTGGGTAGTTGTCCGATCAGAATAGAAGATAGTCCAGATTATTCCTATTTTACTGGAAAAGCCACACTAACTTGGCACCTCTGTACAAAGCAGTTATAATTAGTAAATCAACCTGTGAAATGAAGACACAGTAGGGGTTTTTTTTGTGTATGAGAATTGAACACAAACCTGTTCAGTTGTTTTCAGTCATACTGTATTCCTGTATTATATTGATTACTGACCAGGTTTTACCTGACCTCTCAGAATATGATTCATTGTTATTGATCTGCTCGGAAACTTGGCAGGAGGTTGAAAAACAGATGAGCAATACTGCCTGGGTCCCCACCCCTATGTACTGTCTTAGATTTGATTCTCTATCACCCAAATCCCAACTTCTTATTGGGTCTGGCACTCACTGAACAGTGTGGTTTCCTCTTAAATTAGCCTTTTGTATGAATGATGCTCATGCAGGGTAGAATTGTGTCCCAAAAAGCTCCAACCTTGGTGATTGCTTTTAACTCCAGCTGGTGCTCCTCAGGCACTGAAGGGTCTGTTACAGACACACATGTTCATTATTTCCTGTTTGATTTAATTTTAGATGAACCAGAAGTGGGGTATCATTTCAATAAAAAACAATGCCAGAGGGGTGAAGAAGGAGTTGTTGAGATGCACAAGGAAATATCAAGTCTTCAAGACGTAAGAAGAATTAGTCATGGTTCCTCAAAAATAGGCAGTGACTCTGTTCACCTTTCTAATTAATCAATATTAGGTTAATCAGTTATTAATTCTTCTTGATCATGAAACCTTTGAGTGGGTGTTTACTTTTGGCCCCTTGCAGTTGATCTCTTAGGACATAAGTCATGTTTGCATGTCTTATGGCAATAACTGTGTGTAGCTGAGTGATAGGCCAGGAATTTCTGATTTGCAGCTGACCCCATGCATAGTTGTCAGAATGGTATTTATTTTCTCATTCCACCTTTATTTCATCTCCTGTAAAACAGTATTAATCTTTAACTCTTTGCACAATAGATTGTGGAAGTATTAATCATCTAATGTTGTTGCACTGGGCTTGTCTTCAGTGCAAGAGTCACTTAAATGAGCACACTCATGTCGTAGAACTCGGTGGAGCGAGGAGTGACTGTGCTGTGAGACATCAGGAGCCATGTGAGGGAGCTGGCCAAGCAGAGGCTGGTTCAGCAGGAAGTGGTTGATGAGTTACTGGTGTTACAGGGTGAGGATGAAACCTGAGTTACAGTTTGAGCTCACAAATACGATAAAGAAAACTCTTTACAGGTGGAACTGTTGGCATTACTTATTTTTACTCCACAGAACTTGGCTTGTCCCTGTGTCCAAAAAGAGACCTTACCTAAAATGTAACAATGCAGTCAGCTGTAATTTCAAGGAGGAGAAGCTAATTAAAAAAAAGCAAAAAAACAAACCAGCAATTAATAATGCCTTGTATTAAATCAAACTTCTCATGGTCAATATTGACATATTCATTTGAAATCTGCCACATCAAACACCAAGCACCATGCTGGGAGTGGAAATATAAAAGCAAAGTGGTCCTTTTCCAGGAGCTGTCTAAACTCCTTCAATAGCTGTAGCCTGTTCTTTGAATCTGTGGTACACAGTTTCCAGGTTGTGCCTGGACAGGTTTCCTGTAGTTCTGGCCTTGAAAATCATTTTAGAGCAGAAGGAGGAATAAGGATCTTACAACTGGAATGTGATAAAAGTCTCTTCAAAGCTGAAAGCTTACTTTTTGGGCCTTGGTTTTTATTGCCTACTTCTTTTTTGAATTTTATTTTTATTCGAATGCAGTTTATGGGATTTTGTAGTGGAACTAACCTACGTGGTATTTCTTTCTTCCCAGAGGAGCTGTGAATTGCTGGAGGCTGGAAAATTATTACAGGGGAGATCAGAGTGTTTGCCTGTTCTGAGATGCTTTGCTAGAGGTGCACTGATGGACAGTGCTGGATGTTTGAGCTCACCAGGAGGAGTTGCTTGTATTGCCTCTGCCAGTGGGAAATTCTAGCACGGGATGCTGAGAAAAATGTCATCTAAAAAAAGGATTTAGTTTGGTCAGGGTGTTCTTGTGGACTGAGGGAGGCTGGGTGTCAAGTCTGTGCATGAGGACATTTCTACATAGCTAAGTTATTGCAAGGTAAGCAGCAGTGAGAAAGTACAGTTAATTAGTTCCTCCTGTATGATCTCATTTGTACACTGTTAAGAACTTTATAAAAGGTAGGAAATGGGACAGAGCAAAGCTTGGACCAGAAGCTCCATGTTTAAACTTAAAAAACCCCTGGTTTTGTATTTGTGCAGGGCTTGCTTCTCTTCTTTTCACCCCTGACTGGGTGAGGGAAACCTACACTGTGTGTTTGTTTGCTTTCCTTTTTATCTTACTTTATTTATATTTATTTGGAACACTAAAAGGTTGCCACAGAATAGTTTAAAAATGAAAAGTGGGATGGTTTGCGGTGAAAATAATATTACTTGTGCCTCTGAGTTAAATTTCTTGGTTGAATCAAAATTCTCCTGCAGGATAAGAACAAGAAACAAACAAACAAAAAATCCTTGGTTAAGTGCTGTGGTTGTACACGAAGGAGAAAGGAGAATTGCAGGGAGGTACTGGCTCATAACTCAAAATTCAGTTTTAACTTGGAGATTCTTCTGCTAGTAAAACAGTAGCCAAACTTTTGATCCAGACGGAATCCTGACAGTAATTACTTGTACGTATGGTACAGCCATCGCTGCTGCTCTCTCAGCTATTCTTGAAGAGACTTGGGTGGTTTTGTGTTAGATATCCCTTCCTGCTCCCTCTGCTTTCTAGGCACAGCACAACACTATTTTGTGGGAGTATTGATCTCTGCTGGCATTGATACTGCCTGTCTGTAAAGTTGGGGTTTATTTCTGTACTTCTTTCAGAATTTTTTTCTTTTTCTTATTTTTAACCTCCCCTGTAACTACCTGGAAGATGTTAAAGAATCAAGTGAATTATCTGATTTCACAGGAAAAAAATACCAGTGTGTTCTCACATCTGTGTACATCTGATGCAGGAGGTTCTCTCTGGAAATGCCTCTTCTTCTCACAAGCACCTTTTGGTGAGAGGTGCCTGTGCTATAACCAGGTGCAAAGTCCTGGCCTGGTGCTGGGTGTATTTTATGGGGAGCTGTGTGCCTGGAAGTTAAATACTTCAGAGTTGTTTCACCTCTGTCCATTTGTGAATGTGTCCCCACGTATTTGTGCCATCTAAAAATTCAAACATGACATCAGATAACCATGGTTCCACAGCAGTTACCAATATTCTTGAAGGACTTGGATCAGAGGCTAAAGAACAAACTGGTGATGGAGGTTCAAATGTCACTTCTGGGATGCAAGACTGAGTCCAGATGGGACCGAGGACATCAGCTGGATTTTCTGTAGGCAGGGGCTCCCTGTGGTGAAATAGCGTGGTGACCTCATCGTGACGCCTTTCACCTGCTCATATCTGTTCAAGTTCACCTTTGAAACAAGTCACCAGTCTAAATTCTGTTGTGACAACCAGAGTGCAAACAGGCTTTGTTAATCTGTGTTCCATAGGGATGCCAGGCGGCTCTTTCATGTCAAAAGTGATTGTTTAACAGCTTCTCCCTTACTTTGTCAAAGTGTGGCACAGGTCGAACGCAGCAAAGTTAATAAGTAGTTCAGCAGCTGAGGAGACCAGAGGAAGTACCTATGTGACAAGTGTGACAAGTGTTTTAGGTGCCCTCCATGTCCAGTGTTTCCAGCAGAGCTTGTTCCATGGAGAGGGTCCCAAGATCTTGCTTTGGACTGTGTGGGTGAACATTTGGGCCAGGAGCTGCTCATGCTCTGGGACTCTGTGTCAAAGGTGAGGATGTAGCAGTGCAAGCCAGGGAAAGTGAAAGAAAAGCAGTAGTTAGGAGAAGAAATACTCCAAGAACAGGATTGAGAGCTCTTGCCTTTCCTCCTGCTTCTTTGTCATCAGAGAAGAAATATGAAAAAGTTTGTACAACCATTGGGCAAAACAGTTACCTGAAAAGGCAATTAAAAAACCCTGTCACTAATTTTAAATGTATTTAATTTAATGCTGTGCTGAGTATGGTGCTGAAATTGAGCCATTTGAGCCAGAAACACAAAATACTAGAATTATACACGGACCTATAAAAAACTGGTTGTGTTCTAGATGTTCGAGTGATGCCAAACTGTGGCAGCCTGTCACTTGTGCTTGCCACTGAAATTGATTCCAAAAGTTCCTTTAAATTTTACTGAACACCCTGACACATAAAATTTTACGAGGATATCAAAACTGCTACACTCCATGCACTTGCCCATATTCTGCTTGTTCTCTGCCTTCCAGTAACCTACCCTTCAGCTTGTGGCCTGCAAGGTCTTTTACCATCCTGAACTCAAAACACTATATTTGAGCTAATTTTACAGCTAGGGTTAAAATACACAGAACTCTGCATCCATTGCCAGTTTATCTTGATCATCATAAAGAGTAAAATGTGTGCAAATGTGTGCCCTCTGACAGCCCTTTATATATATGACTGAGGTTTATGCCTCTAAGTGCTGCTGCTGAAGTCAAGCACATCCTTTTTTGTAACTCAGGTCCTCATTGCTTTAGGTTGATTTGGGCAGCATGACCACTGGAATGTTTTATTCTTTCTTTTCCTTGCATTGTAGGCTTGCAGTGGATGTTTCTGATATTTGGGTGTTGTGGAGACAGAATTTTCTTCTGTTACCACATATGTCGTCTTTTATTGTTGGATATAAAAATGTGAAACTGATAATTGCAGTAGCAATTGATCTTATAGTTCTGATTTAAAATAACAGATCTTAAAAATACTCCAAATCTTTCCCTCATCCTGTTTATCTTTCTTTTGGGTAGATATTTCTAAGTATCAGTATCTGATTTATGCTGTGGAGAGGTTACTTGTTTTAAATCTGTTCACTGAACTGAGTGTATAGAGTTATGTGCCAGCAGAAATTGAAACTCTGGTTTGTGCTTGCTGTGGTATTTGCAGCTAATTGAATTGTGGATACTAAGAAATGAGTAGCTCAGCTTGACTTCTTGGCACTGCAGAATTTTTACCCTGGTTAGTAATTTTGAAGACTTGCTTGCAAACAATGGTTCAATGGGCACCCTCACAAAATTGTGTGGGTAGTGATGTCAGAAAAATTTACCAGCTGCATGTTACCCAAAAGCCTAAATCTTCTGCCTCAGAAATGTAAGGAGAATGAGAACTGATCTATGGGCTTCGTAAGAATGCCAGCTAGCAGAAACTGAAGGAAATACTCACTTAACTTTTTGCTAACAAAAACCTAATGGTAGAAAATGGAGTGATTTGATGGATTTTTAATAGTTCTGTAAATCTTGACCTGTACATTATATTCCATGAAAGGGACATTTGAAATTATTTGGCTTGCGATTATGTTCTATAAATTTGAGTAAGTACACCAGCAGTTAGTTAACACAAATAAACTAGATAATACAAGAGTCTGGGCTAGTAAAAGTATTGCCAGAGGAAAAACAGAAGAAAAAGAAAAAACTGCAGGTAAATATATTTAATGGCACAAGGAGCTATTATCTTCAAACTTCATTAACTGCTTTCCTTTTCCCTGTATTTAGAAGTATCTTACCTCAAAGGTAATTTGTTTCTTGCTCATCTAACATTAATGGTATTAATTTTTAATTAATCTAACAGTAGCATTGTCCATCTGTCAGTGCAAACCTAATCTGTTAAATAGATAAAATCAACGTGTCTACAAGTTCATTGTAGGTCGGGAGGCAACAGTTGTGTGTGTGCGTTCAGGGTTCTCTATTAAATAATGCAAAGACTTTGTATAAATACACAAGTTCAGAGACTTTTGAAACCAAATGTGCTAATACAGAGCTACTGATAAACTGTCCTAGCTTATGGTTCTAGTGTGCTAAAGCTGGTGATCTTCTTGACCAAAGGCTGAAGTTATTCTCCCACAAATACCCAGTTTTTTGGTAGAGTGGAGCCCTTGGGAGATGCTGATGAACACTACAGAATGCTCGATGTTTCTCAAATTTGGCCTCTATTGTGACATCTTTTTTTTGGAAACCTCATCTCCTCCATGTGCATCAGCCCCGAGTTTGGATCACAAAAGGCTTTTTTGAATGGAAACAATTGCTGGATGTGCTTTGCTTTTGCACTCTTTAAATTTGGCTGGGTGGTTGTGAACAGAGCAGCATGTATGTGTGCCTGTGGGAACACTGAGCAGCTTATGGAAATGTTACTTGTGCTACTAAGGGCTGAGAACTGCTCTCCGTTAAAAGAGACTAAGACAAATGTTTCAAAACTCTTTCAATTTCCTGTTTGGATGCTAAAATGTGCTTTTGAACAACAGTTAAATTTAACACTGTGTTTTTTGTTTGGACAGAGATAAGCATCGGCAGCAGGAGGAGAGCAGCTCCCTTGGCTACACTTGAAACAGTGTCTAAATGACCTTTCTGAAATACCAGATAATGTGTCTGCTTTGTACACAGGTACCTGACTGGTGGGAGCCAGAGCAGTGCTTTCTCTAAAAAGTGAGCAGGTGTGGGCTTATATTCCTCTGAAATTTTTATTTTTTGCAATAAGCTGTTCCAACAGCAGTTTTAAGCAGCCTCTTACATCCACACTGCTCCAGGTTTGAACTGTGTTGAGTAACTCAACAATACTTCAATTTACTCATCCTTTATCACTTGAGTAGCACAGGTCCTGTGTTCTCAGCTGTTGCTGGGTTTGGAAAGGACAAAATACTGAAACTGGTCGTTACTGCTTGAAATTCTTTCCCAGCCAGGCCTGACCATAGAGGAAAACAACTGCTTTTCCACATTTTTTATGGAGGTTTATAGTTGGACTCTGTGATTTTAGGGATCTTTTCCAACCTAAATGATTCTATGATTCTGTACTCTGGTTTCAGCTTTAGCTTGCTTTTCATCATGTACCTAAGCAAAGCTCTTCACAGCTGTGCAAAGGAGCACGCTTGCAGTGCTGAATCAAGTTTTGGGAAAGAAGATGTGTGTTTCAAGGTACTTTTGAGCTGGTGAAAAAGGACACTGCTGCACAAAGAAAGACCATCAGCTGGAAAGTTGTCTCTGGGTAAGAGCTGGCTGGAGCTCCTCAGACCTCCTGTCATGTCATTCTCGCCCCCACACCATCCTTTGCTTGGGTGGTCCAGCTGTTTACAGGCAGCCTGGTGAGAGAGGTCAAGAAATTCATCAGCACTGGAAAAAAGGAGGGGAAATTATTTTTGGCCTGGATCAGTTCTCTGATCCCCTTTACCTTCCAGGCCTGCAAATGGTTGGAATAGCCCAGCTGAGGGGGCAGTGGTAAAGCAGAAATGGATTAGATCACAGCTTTGCCCAAGAGAAGCAGTCCATTTTCACTGACTGTAGGTTAAATAAAGAACTTCAAGGTTGGCTTCTCAGCCAGAGGTTTATTTTATGTTGTGCTGGCTCACATAAGCTATAGAAAAGGGACTGTGCCACATTCATTTTCCAAGCACCCTATTATCTTTAAAAATAAATCTGATTTGATAGCCCAGTGAATCTCAGTGCTGAGCTTTTTGGCAGGGATGGGGGCTTTGGTTACCTTGTGTTCATCCAGTTCTGGCTGCATTAGGACAAATTCAGCCTTATGAACTTCATAAGAGGTGCATGTTCTTGCCACGCTGTTCCTGTAAAGATTATAGATTAACTAGAGTTCTTTGATAACTACAGTTTATTATTGGGAATTTTTAGAACTAAAGCTTTGCTTGAATTCTCCCCTTAAAAAAAAAAAAAAAGAAAAAAGTTTAACCAAGAATGACTGGAAACTGAAACAGGGGGTTTCTGCTCCTTGCTCTGTCACTTCTCCATTGGTACCCAAATAGCAATGAAAGATGTGGAACTGCCAAACCACCTACCAGTCTGCTCCAGAAAGACAGGACTCTTCAGCTGCATGCTGGAACGCCAGGTACATTAAAATGCACGTCTCCTCCCAGCTGCTGGGAAAGGTGTGGTGCAATCTCTGTGCGTGTGAGAAGGTGTAGTGTTTTTATTTTTTTTTTCCCTTCATCAGGTAATATATTAAATTTTGAAGGCAACACTGCAATTAGAGAAGATTAACTTGTTGATGTCAGATCTGCTTTCAGGGTTGCTGTTCTGTCAAGCCTTGAGTTATGAAAGTAAAATGTAAAGGTGGGTCCATGACCTTGTATCCCAGGGAATATCTCCCTGAGCTCATGTCAGGCTAAGGATTTTTCTCTGGGCTGGAGAGGAGAAAAGCAGATTCTGGCAGTCTCTGTAGCTACAACTCATAGTGACAGTTGTAGACTCACCCTAAAATACCCTACACAATGCCCAGAATCATCTGGCACATTTTATTAGCCTTTTAGATAGAAAGCTAAAATTTTGGGTTTTAAATCTGGATTTTTCTTAACAAGGTTATTGCCAGACACTGCTGATCAGCTCTACTTCTTTGCAAAAGAGAAACATACTTGCAGTTTCTGGAGTGGCGATGACTGGTACAGAACTAACTCCATCCAGAGGAGTTGCTTCCCACCATTTATTGGAAGCTAATTGTTGCAAACTTCCAGTGAGAGTACCTACACGGAGATCAGCAAGGTTTCATTAATATGCAAATCTGACACAAATAATACCATATTTGAGTTCACTGACTTGCTAACATGGATGCTGCATTGCCTTTCCAAGCCTGGTGCCATGTACCACACAAGGGTTTTTACCATACATAGGTAAATGATTGGCCAATAAAAGCATGTTGAGAAGTGAGATTTTTTTTTGTTGTTGCCTTTCCCCAAATGGCTGTTCTGCAGATATTTACAGCGTTTAGGCCCCAAATATTCTTCATCAGCCAATATAAATAGCGGCAGTCATGTGGAAAGGGAATGTGTGGTGGATCTTTCTGTGGTTGAGTGTCTGCAATGAGGCAATATTAAAAGTTTATTCCACGGAGAGGTGCTTTTATTTACTTTTTTAAGTGCTCTGCTGAGGTGAAATGGTTTGCCTGGTGGCAGCAGACCTGTGGTGGTAAGAGACCTTGCAGGGGAACATCCAGAGAAAGACAGCTCAATTTATCTGGCTCTCTGACCGTCTTTCACTGAGCTGAGAAATTGGCATCTGTATTATTTGCTTTCAGTGCCAGCACTGGCTGCCAGGAACTGCTGCCTCGCTGGGTAGGGCTCTCTGATGAGTGGAAAACCAAAGGAGCACAGAAGAGTTTTTAATTACTGCAGATAGACAAATCAGCTTCTGAAGGGCCACCCATGGCCTAAGTACACCAGTAAAATGTGCTTGGGCAGCGAGTACTCTACTGTGTCTTTGACCTGATCTAGGTACATGAACAGACCTTTTGGGCTTTTTTGACACAGTAATGTGTATGACTGATTGTGCCACCCATCTAGAAGAATGGCCAGAAAGAGGATTAGCTACAGGCCTATCAGCCTGACCTCGGTGCTGGGGAAGCTGATGGAGCAGCCCATCCTGAGTGCTGTCACATGGCACATACAGGACAGCAGGTGAATGAATGAAGGCAAATCCAGCTGGGCTGGTCACCAGTGGTGTTCTCCAGGGCTCAGAATTGGGGCCAGGTCTCTTTAATATTTTTATCCATCATCTGGATGAGGAAATGGAGTACACTCTCAGTAAGCTGGACAGGTGGTGGTCAACCTTCCAGTTAAGAAGTGATAGGACGGGAGGAAATGGCCTCAAGTTGTCCCAGGGGAGGTTTGGATTGGAAATTAGGAAAGATTTTTTTGACTGGAAGAGTTGTCAAGCACTGGAACAGACGGCCCAGGGAAGTGGTGGAGCCATTGTTCCTGAAGGGATTTAAAAGATGTGTAGATGTGGCACTTGAGGACATGGCTTAGTGGTGACATTGGCAGTGGTGGGTTAATGGGTTACTCAGTGATCTTGGAGGTCTTTTCCAGCCTAAATGATTCTATGATTCTGTCTTCTGGGAACTCTGGGAGCCTTTTCCCTAGAAATATGAGCAAAAAATTTGTTCTCTGTGTTCCAGTGTGTGCTGGACTATAGAAGTATTCAGTCTTTTCAGCACTGTCTGAAGTTTCAGTTTTCAAGAGAGTGAGAGCAGTAAAGAGAACGGGCTTGATGTGAATGCTGCAATGTGGTGTGGCATTCTGACATTCTCCTAAAATGGTTTTTGATAAAAGTCCTGGCTGATGAAGGTCACAACCTGCGTAATAGATCTCCCAGCAAACTCCTGTACTGGGACTGTTCAACTCCTGTGTCAGGTACATTCAAAACACTGCATCCAGTCCCCTCCTCCTGCTCTGCTTGTTCCATGTCACACACCACTCACCAGTTCAGGGCAGATGGAGATGAATTTGGCCTTTGCACTATCTGCCTGTGTCTAGGGAAGGTTCTTGGATTGGCACAAAGATGGCACATAAAGAAGTTCCTGGTATTTCTGTTCTGATGTGTGGATTATGTTTGATTCCAGCAAATGCTGATGTGAAGAATCTGCAAAGCACGAAGCAAGCAGTAGGGAAGACTGAAGGACATGAACAGAAATGCACAGTGTTCTCTACAGTTGCCAAAGATGTAATTTGCTCAAGTTTATCAGGAGATTTGGGGATTGTAACTTTTCTTGGTCATTAAAAGAAAGTGTTAGTGTTTCAGAAGTGGGCATGTTTTCCAGCAAATGCAACGGTAAAGTACATTTGCTGTGGGAGAAGAAAAAACTTCACGATAGCTGGGAGCATACTGAATTGTGTGTCATGACATGTCATTACAAAATTAGATACATTCAATAGTTTATTTTCACACAACTCTCCAGTGATGATTTTTGTAAGTTATACTTTGTATGCTTCTGGTTCAAAAGAATGTATTTATACCATTTCCACTAACTCTTACCCAGTTCTGAACATTGACTCTGGATGAAGTACAGTAGAAATAAATTTGGGAAGAATTATCCATTGTTTCCCACACACCTGGGGTGTGTGGCCTTTATTATGATGTGCTTTACTGGTACAGGAGTTGGGTGGAGGCTATAGTCATTTTACTGTTTGGTGAGGAACTTGAACATCTAGTAATTTCTGACAATATTTGACTAAGAGTAATCTGTGCTTTTATGATTGCAAAGATGCAAATCATGAAGAAGATCCTCTCTTCTTTCAGAACCCTTTGTGTGCATATATTTGTGCATATATATATATGTGAGTAAATATATGCATGAGTACTTGGTCTGTGTAAATAGGAGAGAAAATTGCTTGCTGAGGTCTAATCTTACGTTCTTGGTGTAAATATTCTTGTATGCTCTATTCCTTCATTGTTTTTCTAACAGCTGCCATCCTCTGAAAAGAGAGCACTGGAGCATGAAGGGAGATGGGAGGAGGGGGGGGATCTCCCATGCTGTGTGCAAATGTACCATAATTGTTTATGTTCATTTTTGGTTCGGTTGTGAACGCAAATCTTGTAGCTCTTCACATCTGTTTTGGGCATTTTCATCCAAGGATGTGACAAAACTTTAATGAATAGCTTCTTTTACAGTTAAGTTTTAATAGCCTGATTTAATTGAGGGGAAACTGATACTCTAGAAGATAAGCACTGAAAGCAACAGGCTGGTTGGGTGACTCCACTGTTGGATGACTGGGTTAAGAGTTGTTTTCAGAGGAGCCACTGTGGCGGGGATTTCAGGAGTCTGTATCCTAGATGGCTGGATCCTGGTGGCTGAAATGAGCATGAATGTCTAGTCACCAAGAAGTGGTGGGAAATTCCAAAAATGTTTGACTGCAAGAAACCTGGTCATATCTCAAGTGTTTGAGAGATCAGAGTAGAGGAACATGGCTCTATTCATTAAGTGCAAATGAGTCTTTCGCTTTCTTTTTGACTCTTAAGTCTTTATTTTACAAGACTGAATGAACAA
This sequence comes from Erpornis zantholeuca, assembly GCA_013400515.1. Classification (NCBI taxonomy): domain Eukaryota; kingdom Metazoa; phylum Chordata; class Aves; order Passeriformes; family Timaliidae; genus Erpornis; species Erpornis zantholeuca. Next base: position 204,873 of record VZTN01016806.1, read on the forward strand.
GGTACTCCATTTAACTTGCTGTTACCATGAGGTAGCTTCCTTATTCTTCTCTACTTCCCTTTTATCCTCCTTTTCTTCTTTTACAGGCTGAACGTAGTTTTTCTGGCCAGAGTTAATTTAGGAGTTGTGATAAAGTTTTGGTTAATTGCAGGCCTTAGAATTCTGACGTCCTGAAAAGTCTCATCTGTCACTCGTTGCTCACTTGATTTTTCTTTGTCAACGCCTTGCAGTTCCTACTGGGATTTTTGACACACAGAATTTGAACTTGTTTATCTTTTGCACAGAAAAGTTAGTAAACATTTTGCTAGAGGCTGACAGCAAGGACAACACCACAAAAAATCTCCAATCAACAACTTTTACCACAAGTTGGGCAGGAAGCAACACCCATGCTGTGCATTTACTGCCTGGCCCTCAGACCAGGCATGTGGCTGTTTCCAATCACACAGCAATCGATTTTTGTTAGAGGCAGCAGCTGTGCACGAGTGCGAACCCTGAGATGTGTCTCTGCCTCCTGCTCTGGGTCTCTCTGCCTTTGTTTGCTCATCGGCAGTGCTGACCTTCAGATCATTTCTCTCATCTTGGCTCTGACCTTTTGAGACGGCAGTGATTCGTAACACAAAGCATGCCAGAAATGTAGAGCTAGGTGTAAAAGTCTATCAGCCATGTCTCAGGCCTGAATCTTTGCTGGGAGAATTGGTCATTTCTTAGGGCATCAGTGGGATTTGATGGCTCACCTGCCCATCTCTGCTCTATGCACACTGGTGAAGTGGAGAAGACTTCTTCTCTTTAGGTTTCTATTTATTTATTTAATTTATCTTTACTCTGGTGCTCCTCTCTGCAGGTACTTCGTACTTTTAAAGCAGAAGCAAACATGTCGTGTTAGCTACAGCAGATAAAGCAACTGTGTAAATATACAGAGACCACACTTTGGAGCCCCTTTGTTGGAACAGCCACTTTATGAGTGATTCCAGTGTTCCTCAGCAACCAGCCTTGGTGCAGGAGTTCTGCTTTTCAGTTCTGCATATGGGCTCACCTTTTTCTTTTTGGCTCAGCTGGAGGAGAAAATGTGTCTGCCCTCTGGTTTTTTTCCTCCTTTCTCAGATAAAAAGATTTCTTCAGGATAACTTTATTGGTGATTGATATTTGTAGATCAGAATTGTACAGTAGGGAAGTGCCCATCTTTGTTGTGTTCACCACTGAACCTGCGAATTCAGATGTATTTGGGGATGGTCAGCTGGTTCCTCACTGCAGCTGTAGGCTCACATGCTGGTGCTTCCCAGTTTTGTAGTTTTGCTTTCCAGACTTGCCTTTTTGGTACAGCAGTAAAGCTCTGGCAGAGACAGGAGTCCTGGGTGTAGGCTCAGCTGTGAGGATTTACATGAATGCAAGAAGCCTTTTATTGGTATATCCTTTTTCTGGGATCAAAATCAATGTTCATGACATCAGGTAGCTTTCTTTAGTTACTAATTGAGGTGTGACCACAGGATTTGTGCAGCCTTCCCTGATATCCTCCTGATGCTGTGCCTCTGTCCAGGTCAGCCAGTTGCTGGCGTAAATGGCAGCAGATCAATGTATCCCTTGCCTTGCCCTGCCCTGAGTCAAGAGGGAGACATTAGGAGAGAGCCCTGGTTTGGCTGTGTGTGAAGCAGAGCAACAGCTTTATTGCCTGCTGCCTCCTGGGACCAAGCCACAGTGAGCTGCACCACAGGCTCCAGCACTCAGGAAAGCTGCTGGGACAGGAGAGACTTCTTGATGTTGGAGCTCCTCGGGGTAGCTGGTCTTGCGTGGTGCTTTCGGCAGCCTGGTGTCCTTTCATCTCCTCCACAAGGAATGTGGAAGTGCACCACAGTCACACACATGATAATGTGTGGGTTACCCTTGTTTGCAAGAGCTGCAAGTTTTTTGTTGTTCTTTCTCATATAAACACTAGCAGATGTGACCAGCGGTCTCCATGAAAGACTGGCATGAGGAAGGGAGCCCTTTGCATTTAAAACTCATCTAAATATATAAATTCAAATAAACATTTTAACAAGAGGCAGGTCATAAACAGTCTTGGGAGAGTGCTCTGTCCTCTAAAGACTGAGCTTTTTCATTTTCCCCATTTTGTTCTCTGACAGATGCCAAACACACAAAAGGAGAGTTTGAGTGGTGGTGCAGCTGGTGTATATGACTGCTTCTCAGACAGGTTGTTTTTCACTTCCCCAGTGCCAGCCCTTTGGGAAAAACATTGTTCTGTCACTTTCATTTTAGTTTAATATTCTTTAGAGTTTAATGGTCTTGAAATAGGGAGCGAAAAAGAGTGGAGTGCCGTCTTACTCAGTTGCAGAACTTTTTGTGGAACAGTCATTACAAAGGATGTGATTCAGTTACCTGTAGGTAAGAGTGAGGGACCATTTATATACTTAAAGATATCTAGGGCATACACAGGCTGGCAGATGCAGCAACCTCTAGCAGACCTGAGCTGTCTGCAAAGGCCACTGTATCCTGTTATGTCCCAAATGGCACTGGACATCTGGGCTCTTGGGGACAAAACATTTTGGGAAGAGCTCTTGGGGTGTCTTGGGACCTGTGGGCAAGTAATTTTTTTAACCTTCTTAATGATTTGATCTGTAAGGAGAGATGATTTGTTTCATGCTTAGTTTTCCTCAAAAAAGAGTAGGGATGATACCATAAAGCATTAGAGTTGCTACCAGGATCGTTTATGTGGATCAGAAGCAAAACAGGCCTTTTCAGTTTCTTCTAGATTTATATAATCTTTTTCCTTCCAGGGAAGGGAAATTAGGTTTGATTTGATTGTTTAAAGTGGTTGGCAGGATTTGCACCTTGTTGTAAATCATAAAATAAATTCCCTTGTGGTTATGTTGCATCTTCTTACTTGAATGGTCTCTACTGCCATTTAACCCATAAATTCTAGTAACAGCTGACATACTTGAGATAGAGGAGGTAAAAAAACCCCTTAGCACTGAGAGCCCCAACAGAGACTTTTATATTGTCTTTTCATTTTGAGTATATCCTCTTGATGCAATTGGAGATCATCCAGACTCGCATTAACCCTTTGGGTAGAAGGAAACATGATGCAATTACCTGTATCCTTTTCCTACATTTTCATCACATCACCAGTCTGTAAAATGTCCCTTACCTATGGTTTTGTCTGTGAACAGACATGGTAAAAGAGCTCTGGCTGGGTGTTGCTTCACAGTTTGGTGTGTGTATTTCACGCAGTAAATTCAGCCTACTGGAATTAATAACTTCTCTGAGGATTCACTGAGATTTACTTACCTTCTTTGTGTTTTAAATTGTTGTCTAGAAACATAGTTTGTACTATGCATCAAGTACTACGACCAGCTTTAGAAAAAGAAAGATAGTAACATCAATTTCTGCTCCATTTGTTGTGTCCTGTCCTTCTGGAATCTGGGGAGCTGGAGGGGAGGAACAGATGGGGAGACCATCTCTTCTGCAGAAGCGTGGGTGAAGGAACACTTGCCTCTGTGAGCGGCCACATTTCTTGGCCACTTCCTGAACAGGAGCTGCCAGTCCCCGTCGTACCTCCAGTGAGCAACCAGAGCCCTGAGTAAACACTCCAGCTCCCTGTGTGCAAAGGTATGCAAGAAGCGGAGACCTGAGCTGAGCTGAATCAAACATCAGACCTCCCCAGCCACGCATTGCTTCCCTCATTCCTGTCCCCTCTTCCAGGAAACCAAGGCTGCCTCTGTTTATCCGCACCCTCATCACACAGTCAAAAAGCCCTGGGCTTCAGTTTCCACTTCAAAGGCGGTGTTGGCTGCTGTGTTGGAGATGGAGCCTGATAATTTTGGTTATGAGTGGCTGGTATGTTCCTCCGGCTGGAATTACCGCTGGCGAAGGCGCTCCGCTCCGCAGGCAGCCTTGCCGAGTGAGGTCATCGGCGTGCAGCGAGGGCAGAGGGCTGGAAAAAAGGTTTCCTTGCAGTGCTCTGCCCTTGTGGTGAGACCACCTCTAAGAGATCCCGTGCCAGTCATTTCTGGGTTTCTCCACAGAAGCACTTTGAAAAGGTGCCAGCCGCTGCCAACTGTGATGGTGGTTTTTGTGCTGTGTCTACTAGTAATTGAAATCAGGGAAACCTGTGGGATTTGGTTCTATAAGGAGAGAAAAGACGAAATGTGCATGTTGCATTACACTCCACTCCACCGTAAAGCCAATAGTTTGTGTCTATCTTTGAAGAGAGAGCACTTGGCCCAGTTTAACTGGTACGTGCAGCCATATTTTTAGATTTACAGCAAGGTAGCACTGGAACAAACCGACAGCTTGGGATTTAGGATTTGGGTGTTGTGTGCAGTGGTTTGTGCAATAGTACAGCTACTCAGAGGATCTCTTGAAGTGAAACTGTGCTTGCTCATTCAGTGGTTAGAGTACAGGAAGTTTGTGTCGGTGTGTGTGGTGGTTTTTTTTAAAAGGTTTTGGTAAAGTAACAGATAGGTCATAGGAAGTGACGTGGCTTCTAGCTAATCCCTGGATTTGTCCTCCTGCTTTCTTCTAAAATGCAGCATTTACTTAGAAAGCTGTTATGCAGCTATAGAAACCAAAGTGCAAATGTATGTCTTACATGCTGGAGTCAAACCCACCCTGTCTTATTTTGAACCTTTGAGAAAAGTGATGTAGAGTTTTAATTACACTTTCCAGCCATGTAAATTGCAGAGTTAATTGTATACATCAGCATTGTCTGACCTAGTTCTGCTACCGTGGCTTTCATCTGTGGATCTCCAAGTGCCTTGCAAAAAAAATTCCTTCATATTAGGAGATGGGGACCCTGGGACACAGAGAAACAAAGCAAATATCCAGCCTGACAGTGACTGAACCCCAAGGGGAAGCAAGAGTTTCTCAATCACTGTGGACTATGTAGTCCTTACCTTTTGTAGAAGTGCCCACTATTGCTGACTACTTGCCTACCCTTGCTCTACACGCTGTGTAACTGCATAGCCATTCTCTTCTAGAAGATTTGTCTTGCATTTCTTGTCCTAACTGAATGGATGTTTTATGTAATTTCCTTCTAAGCCTTTCAGATTTTGTTACAATTTTGTTCTGGAGGTTGCTATTGCATGTAAGTTAGGTTCGTGTTTTCTGTTTATATTTCCTTTGATGCCTGTGACACCTCCCATTTTCTCTAGGGCTAGCAGTAGGATAGTAGGGAAACAGAGTGTCATGTTGCATTTCATTTTTGGCCTCTTTTTTTCCGAAATTGATTGGTGAAATAGTGGTTTTGCTGACATACAGATCTGTGACGTAGGTAAATAATTCCACATATGGTTATCCAAGGCTTTGCTTGTCTAAGTGGAGGGTGGTTTTTACTGTTTTGCAACATGTAAGCTGATCTTTTCTCTGAAACTGAAATCAAAAGGTAGCTTTCTGATAAGGATCAGTGGGAGTTGCACATTGCTCTGAAATGTATCTGTTTTAGCCCTGATGAAAGATGTTTCCTTATCTGCTTCCAGAATCAGATGTTTCTGTTTATCTACAGAGCTGGAGTATCAACAATACAGACTCCCACTACTACACATCCCATCCCTGACAGCCTGTGAGGTCAGAGGTGCTTCAACACTCCTGACCCAATTTTTCCTTTGGCCTTCATTCTCGCTTTGCTCATGTCAGTCCATGCCGAGCATGGTTGTACTAGGCAGTAGTTTTTACCAGGCTCTTTCCTACAGAAGCAAGCTTTCTATTTCCTGTGTTCCAAGATTTTTGAATAAAGAAATTAAGTGGTATAGACAACGAGATTTTGAAGCTGAATGATGTTGCTTTCCTTCTGTTCATTGATAACCAGCTGTCACTTTGCAAAGCTCCACTGCTGTGTTCATAATAAGAGCTTTCAGATCAGGAGCAGGAGTGTGAATGGTGTCCCCTGGCCTAAGGGACACATTCCTCCTAGATTTATCCACTTGATGTAATTCACAGTGATACATCCTTCATGTTCTCACTGCAGGAAGCACCCACAGTCAGTATTGGTAGGCATGTTGGTGCTTGGGATGTGCATCTTCTGTGGTCCCAGGATGTTGTCTGTGCTTCATCAAAAGCCGACACCAGAACAATTTATGGATTGATTGCTTTGAGTTCAAATGAACTATTATAATGATTTCAACTAATTTGCATTTAAAACTGGTCAAAACAGGGGGTACTGCTTGCTGGCATAAGTAGCCTACAGGAATATTGGCAGTACTGGTGTGCAGGGTGTGTGTGTGAGCTGGCTGCCCTGTGTTCAGGGTAGTGCTGGTATCTGCACTTTACTACCCTGGCTGTGCTGTGACAGTATCCCAGGAGCCTTTGTGATTTATTAGGAAAAGTTCTCTTTGCTGTTAAGGAGACAATGTTAGTTGAGAAACTTAAGGTTGGTTTTGCCTGCGAGGATGTGGAAGTTGCTTTGTAAAACAGGCACATAGTGTGAGCTTGTACCATACCACATTGTGAGTGGTGCTGTCCTTGCTTTTGCCAAGTTAATTTAGGCAGTTTAAGAAAATAAACTAAGCTCAGCTGTTGTGTGCTACTTTGTGATAAGGCATCTTATGTGTGAGATGATTTTAGTTTGACAGATTCTTCAAGTTTGGGGCTGGGCCTTTTTTGGTACTCTATAGAAGATTGAAGTGAGGCAGCTAGTTCTCTGTGGCAGCAAATGGGTTTGGGTCATCCATTTTTTTTGTATTTGACACACTTGGTTTCCTTTGGCCAAGAATAGAAGCAACTTTTTGAAGACAGAAGGCAGATTATGAGTCTGAGATTCTTCAAAATAAGCGATACAAGAAATTCTGGAGGTAGACAGTGATACATTACCAGGCCTAAGGCACAGCCTAAAGGAAGGTGTATGAAACCTAGAAACCCTCAGGAGCCTTAAAGGTCAAACCAGCCTGTTAAAATCAGCAGAACAGATTGCTGGAAGCTGGGACAAAGCTGCCAGAAGTGCAGTAACATGCTGGTCCACTTAGCACCTGATGAGCTCCTCTCCCTTGTGCAATTAAAACAGTTCTGATTTTTCAGTTTCGATTGTTGGGAAGTTCTGCTTCCCTCCCTGGGATGAGTTTAGCTGCAGATGTTAGTGAGATTACTGTAGCACTCTCAGTGCATTCACTGCTGGGGCTCTTGCCGGAGTCACCCTTGCTGAGCCCTGGTCAGGGAGCACAGCTTGGAGCACACAGGGTCAGCCTTTATCTTCCCTGCATGGCTGGCCAAACACCAAGCTTTTAACACCAAACCTGCAGTTGGAGGCTTGCTCTCTGAGATTTTTCTCTGCTTTCTCAGGGAATAAGGAGCAGAAAGTCCAGTTGCTGACGTCTTTCAGCTTCTGCTGAAGCAATTAGGGAGTGCTCGAGGCAGGGTTCAGCTCTTCCCCTCGCCAGGCCTGGAAGGCCATGTGAGGGAGGAAGCTCTGGGGTTGAAAAGTGGTTTCATAATCTTCGGTGGGAAGGCAGAGCACGTCACTGCGGAGAAACGGCTCTGAAAGCCGCGCATCGCAGCGCTGATACAGAGTAGTAAATACAAGTCTCCCTCCACTCTTGGCTGCTTTGTTGGCCAAGGAGCTGATACTGCTGGAATGCGGAGACTTGGTGGGTGTGTGAAACCATGGGATTTCTCCCCAGAGGGGGCTCGCCTGTGGGGCTGAGCGGTGGCCGGAGTCCCTGGCTGTTGCTGAGGCTGGGCTGTGACAGCTCCCTCCTTTTCAGGAGGCTCACTCTGGGCAGAGGTACTTGTTCCCTGGCACCTGAGAAAGTCAAAAGCTGAATGAACAGTCAGCTGCTGTTAACACCCCAAACACAGAGGGCCACTCGTACTCAGAGTGTCTACCGCATAGGCATCCTCTGTTGTCCAGGCTTTGTCTGATACTCGGTGGATCATGAAAAAACTCATCTTGCCTTCAGGAGGAGATGGATTGCAGCCATATATAGAAATTATCTGGCTTCTTTTTTTATCCCCCTCAACATAAGAATTGGGAAAAAGTGGTTCTTTTTGATTATGTATTGTTATGTATTTGGTTATGTGATATGGTCTTTTTTTGGTTATGTGTCCCTTATCTAAGCTTTTTTCTTTGTGCCTTGGAGTCTCCAACATACATATATGTGTTGTTAGAGCATAGAGTCCAAAAATTAACATTATGCTGCCTGCTGTCATAGCTTTTGTGACAGCACAAAAAGCTGAGAAACAACATGAATGAAAGTTAGTGAATCAAAGCAGTAAAGATAAGATACTACTCCTAAGAATGATTTGTGTCAGTTGTAAAAAAATAATTTTTCCCTCAGACTGAAAAGGAGAAATAGATGTCAGAATTCTGAAGAAAAAGCTTTTATTTAACAAAAATAAAGCTACCGTTTAAGTGTTGGTATTAAATGGGAAGCAAAGCATGAAACCACAGGCAATTTGTGTGTGCACAGTGTTGCAAAAGACACAAAAGAGACTGCCAAGCACAGCAAACCCAAGCTTGAGAGGCAAGTGTTCTCAAAGGGTGTCCAGAAATGTACAGCAAAATCTGAAAAGAATGCTGTGCTTTTCTCCTTGTTCTTTTAAAGCATGCAGAAGGTGGATATTAAACTCCCCTTGTGTGTATTTTAGGTCACTATCTCTAACTCACAGCATTCTGGTTAGAAGCAGAAGCATTTGCTAGAGCACATTCAGAGAGCCCAAATCCTGACTGGGTGTTGCTGAAATTTCCATGCTGATTTTTAAATAGTTGCTCATCTGCACAAATTAAGTTCTGTCGTTACTTGTCCTTTGACATTGTAGACGTCAAACTTCAAAGGCTTTCTTGACTGCCAGGTAAAATACTGGCATCCTCTAATTTCTAATAGTCACTAAAATGAAAGAGTGTTACAGGTTCCGAGCTGGAAGGAGTAATTCTTGATGGTGTTGGAATACAACTGGAATGAGAAATCTCATTTGCTCTTTGAGAATAAGTTACAAAGAATTTGAGTGGAGCAGGAAGGATGACTAGGGGTTTCTGTTTTCAGTATTCAAATAATTAGCTACTAATTGAAAAAAGGAGCCTGATTCTGCCGACACATAATTTGTTATTTAGCATTATAGAAAAACATTGTTTTCACAGAAGGGGATTAAAACATTGAGAAAGAAACCATTTTCAATTCTGCTGCTTCTCACCATATGGTGGTTTTACTCTTTAAGTTTCTGTGAATATCAGTTATGCACAAATTATGAAGTGCAGCGTTGTAGAATGAGAGCACAGAAGACCTGCCATTATGTATGCCAGATCTGCACTTTCGGTTTTTCAGTCCTCTTGCCCTATTCAGAAATTTAAGGCTTATATTTGAACAGTGGCTGTAGAAAGTTGTCCTAGATTTCCTTCTTCCCGTAGTAGAGATATTGTTGCATGTTTTTGATGAACTCTTGCCAGCATCTGAGAAGATGTAATTTCAGATCAGTCTCACTGGGTTTGCAAATTTACTGTTCTGTTTGCCAGAGATTTTGCTAGAAAAAAAATGAACAACATGGCAATGTTTTTATTTGATTGGGAGGGGTGTGCGAGGGGTGTGCTTTTTTCAGCCTCGGCTTTTACCATTTCGGATGGGTGGTGGTAAACCCATCTCTAAATGTTGTTTCAGATAAAACAGTAGTGAGAGAAGAGACTTGTAAAAACCAACAGGTTCACTTAGTAAGGTTTCATATTCTGAGAACTGCAGAGCTTTGGTGAGAGCAGCAGTGTGACCGTGTCCCCTCAGCTGTGATTGCCATTAGCTTTGGGTCCCTGGTGCATTGTACAGTACTAATTAATACTAAAAAGCAAACAAAAGAAAAACCCTCATGCAAAAAAACCTTCTAAGAAAAACCTGTAATATTTCCATAGGGTATTTGTAAGAGTTTGTAAAGTACAGACTTTAGCATGGAGTTAGTTTTGTCTCAGGCACTCCAGTGAATCTGGTTTCTGGGGAGAGAGCAGGACTCCTTTTAACACTGGGAGAGATGACTTCTGCTGCTGCTGTCTGCCAGTTCTGTAAGCCCTATTTTAAATTCTGCTAAAAGCCACTCGATGTCAACATTTGAGATCCTGCATTCTTAAAGCTTTTTCTGTTAGAATCAAAATATGAGTACAGAGGACCCTGTGCCTGGGTAACACTGAATGTTAGCATGGTGTGCATGAGCTTGGCCAGATAAGCAAGTTAGATAAGAACTGCAGCTTTTGCCACATGAATGTCTGTTTTCTGGGCAGTGAACTGTCTGGGTCTGGCTCTGGTGTCGTGCTGAAATGCCAGGACTGGAATACAGTACAGAAAACAGGACACCTGATTTGAATCTTAGTGTTTGATTCACTGGGAGCTGGATTGTCATGGGCTTAATTTGATGTCTTATGGGAACTGGGGAAGCAAAGCCTCAGATTTATTAAATTCTCAGCTTTCATGTATGTTTTAAATGGTATCCCTAAAGCGTTTTGGGGCCATTCAGAAGAAAAAGGAAAAGGTGCAGGAGAGTGTACTTCTTACTTTCCGTAATGCAGTTGCATATGGCAGTACTAGATTTAGTTTAGTATTTACATAACTCAGAGGGACATCTTTTAGCCTCTTGAATTCTGTCTGTAGTCTGAATTCACACCTTTGATGCTTTCCTTCGTGGAGAGCAAGGACTTGGTTATAGGTCATGACAGAAGTGTCACCTTTTGATTAGTCACATAGAGCATCACCTAAATCATCTCCATCCTCAACCTGGTTCAGTCTCAGCCTTCTTAAAACCGTGCTGGTGGTTCAGCTGCTGATTTCTGGCTCCAGATAATGTCAGTCCATATTAATGAATGTCATTAATTGATTAAAATGATTCATGAGATGACTAAGATTTCAAGGAATCCAAACTTTGAGTGTAATGGCAGAGAATCTGCTGATCATCCGTGTCTGATGGGGCTGGAGTAATTTCTGGGAATGGTCTAATAACTTGTATCCAAGATTCCTGTAGAACTGTCATTTTGAAGGCATTTTAATTTGATGTTGTGAAGACCAATTGTATGATGTGGATTATTAGGGAGAAAAGTAAATTCCATAAAGCTTTGGTCAGCTTTTTCTTTTTTCCCCTAGACCTTCAGCACCGGTGAACTGCAGATGCTCAGAGCAGATTTGAATGCTGTTAGGAGGACCAATAGAGTCAAGGGTTGTCTTCATCATGCAGCAATAGTGAAATGGATGAATTTTTGTGTCTGTGTGTATGCCTCAAACATTTTTTGGCACCGAAAGTGTCATCTTTAGCTCTTCTCATCCAACGTTTTAATGGTCTGCCATGGCTATTTATGCTTTTGTAAGGTTGATGGACAGTTCTCATAACGTGCCTTGTCAATAGCTCTGTTTATTTGTCGTGACAGTCTTGAAGGCCTGTGCTACTTCATTGTCAGCAAGGACAATACAGTTACCATTCTTCTTTGTCCTAGGATAATTTTTTCCTGCTAGGAAAACTGAATGGGTGCAGCATTAGTCAGGGACCGTAGTTTTTAACGCCTGAGAAGAAACATTGTGATTGTCTAGTCTGATGTCTTCAAAACCTCATCCAGCAAGTTTGGCATTGACTTGTAATTTGCAGCTCACAAGCTTTTCTTTCTGTTCATGAACGTGTGAGGGAATAAATGACAAGTTTAGGGGTTGAATCTCAGTTCTTTACTCTTGTGATGAAGGTTGTTGCAGTCGCTGATTGCTTGTCTCAAAATGTGTCTGCAGTACTGGGCTTCTAAATTAAGTGCACCAACAGTTTTCCTAATGATTTGCCCAGGGTGCTCTTAGTAACTGAAGGACAGAGTTATGTTTCCCTTTCTCCACATGAGTAAAACCTAGTGTAGCTACTGAAATAACCAATTTGAGGCTTCATGATGAAGCCTTTGTTCTTGAAAGTACCAGGACTTGTATTCATCCTGAAGACACTTCTCTCTCTGCAAAGTTGTTGACTCTTGTGTGCATCTGCAGCTGTATATTTAGAGCCGGATGTAATATTTCTAGAGACAATAATATCCTTAATCTAGTGCTAGATTACTGCCAGGATTAGATGTGAGGGCTGTGTTTAAGAAGTGCTGTTAGAATTCAGTGGCATCTACAGTGCATCTGCTGCCCCTGAGGTGCTGCTGCTGCTGCATTGCTGCCTCTTGCAGGGGTCACAGCATCAGGCTGGAACCTTGTGTTTCCACCTCTCTGTCATAAACTCCCAAATGAACAATATATTGGAAAGAAATGGGAAAAAAATTCATAAAAATATTAATAAAAATAAAAGCATAGGGGGAGCTGATGACTAGGTATATCTTCCTTATAAGCGGGCGTGTAGAGACAGTGAGCTTAGATGAGATAAAAAAGAAAATGGGAGACAAGACAAGAATTTCAGAGGTGTGGTTTGTCTGGCACTGGTGTTTGTGGCTGAGCTCGTAATGCTCTGATATGCACTGGATACGCTCACAGGCAGTTGCACCTTTGAAAATAAGACGCTCCTTCTTCAAGCCTAATCCTTGCATCACAGGAATGGCTCCAAATGTACAGTAAAGCCTTTGATCTGTGCTTCGAGAGTGGTACTGGCAGAAAATTATTCGGATAGATGGTGGAGGCGTTAGGATGTGGGTCAAACTGAAACTTTCTATCGGTACTTTAGATCTGAGTCTTTTTTTTTTTGTCTTTTTTTTTTCTTTCCAAAGAACAAGATTTGAGGTTAAGGTTCTGAACTTAAATCTGAAACAGAGAAGCATTTTCCTCAGTTGTTATCTGAACTTTTGTGATGGATTTATTGATCCAAACTCTTGAAAACTTTGGAGTATTTGGAAATCATCTGCTATGCTGTTTATAGTGTTGAATTTGCTTTTGGTTTCTGTTTTATTCATTTCCAGTAAGACCTGGTAATTTGTTGCAAGAAAAGAACAGAATCTGATTTGGTATTCAAAAATCTCTATTCTAAAATTATATATTTTTCAGAAACAGAAAGCAAAAAGATCTTTCTCAGCAGGATAAAGAAAAAGGTTATTTTATTTTATCAAGCTTTGTATTTCCTTTCCAATAATAATACTTCCCTTAAATGACTTGATAACATCTAGTTGAAGCTTGCACTTCAGCAAGGCCCAGCACTTGGGCCTTTTTCAGAAGTTAAACTTGGAGGCCATGCCTTATTTTAGGAGGCTTTTTATTTACTTGACCTCTTTCTTTGTCTCTGGGGAAATTAATAAACAAATACTTTTTACAGAAGAATGCTTTATATAGGTAACTGGAAAGATGTAAGTAGGAAAATAATGCTAATTATTCTTGATGCTCAGCCCTTCGTACTAATTCTGCTCAGGTTGATTTGCTGGTAAGTCAGATTTTTCAACCTAGTAGTGCAATGAGATTCTGTTAGTGCTGTAGTGACATGTAGCCAAGGCAATTCCTAGGTCACTGTTGGGATTGTGAGCTGTGCAGCAGCAGTGTCATACAGTGACGTGGTGGCATTTGTGGATTTTAATTACATAGAGGAGGGCAGGAATGCTTACCCCTTTTTTCCATTCCTGCTCTGAGTAAAGCTGATGCAAGCAGTAGTGGGCAAAGCTCAGGATGTGTGTTCAGGTGTAGAGTTCAAACATACAGCTAATTTGGAAGCTTTTGTATTCTGCTGAAACCAAAATGCCACTGTGAGGAAGCAACTCATGTTTTCATCAGTGTTTAGAGTCCACATCGTAACACTCATTGCTGCTTGTAAGTCTGTGATGGACTGAGTTCAGACTTGACATTAAATGCTAATGCACTGCAATATTATTGGCTTTCTGTTCGCTTTCTCTTGGAAAATCTGTGGCCAGTTTCACTTTGGGCAAGCAGTTCACTAATGGCCATTCAGATTTCCTTGGTGGAAATTTTTTAGGCTATTAGTAGTAACTGTTCATTGAGGTCATAGCTCTGAACAGCTGCACTTTTCTCCCTGAGTGGAGAACTCAGTCTACAATATTACATTTGCATTATTTAAGGTTTTATAGAAATTAGGTATTTCCTTCAGAGACAGTAAATAAATTAATACAATAATCCTGATGGAAGACAAGGATGTTGCTGCAGAATTGTGCACAGGAAAGCAGACCTGACAATATAATTGAGCTTGAAAACCAAAACATAATTGCCAAGAGTGGGAGTGAAACTTGCAGCCATTGTGCTGACATAACCTGAAAGTTCAGCTTGTCTAAAAGGCTGAAATTATTTTAAAAGAGATTTTTGATTTTAAACTGGAAGAGGGGTGGGGGGAAGTCAACCTATTCTAGTATGCAAAGATGTTGTTTTGGGAAGATGTTTTTTCACTGAATGTGTAACTCTCAAGTGTATAAGCCATCTCTGTGTTGATGGATTGTGTGCTACAGAATTTCTCCCAGTAGCATTGTGGCATCTCTATGATCTGGGAATACAAGAAAGGCCAAGCAGGCAGAGGAAATCCAGAAAGCTGATTTTTCCTGCAGCCTGGGAAGCACTTGTATTGCTTTTCACCTTCAGATGTGCATCACTAGCTGCTGGCTGTGTAAATAACTGGGTTTTTCCAAAACTGCATCACCCAGACACATCTGGATTGTGTGGTGTGTTGTGGGAGCCCCTGGCTCGTCTGTCAGTCAGTAGCAGGGAGGGCAGGTACATCTGTTCCTTGGCCCACGCGCGAGCCCCGTGTGTCAGAGCATGCAGAGGAAACAAGTGAGTGTGTCTTGTCGAGGGCTGAATCATCCTATTGGAACAGAAAATGCTGTTGGAGGACTAAGGTGGCTTAGTTTTCCAAAACACGCTGAGACAGAAGAGCAGTGCGTGATGCAGTAGCTTCTGATAAACAGGGCTTTTCTGGGAGGCATCTCTTCAGAGCTGTGTGCACCGGGATCCCTGGGGAGCTGCTGCAATTCCTTGGAATTCTTCTCCAGCCTTTCGGGAGCCACCCAGATGAAAGGGTTTGCCAGTTTCGCAGTGCCTAATTGTAGGGATGTTCTCTGTTCTGCTTTTCAAAGTGTGGCTGTGGAGATGATGATAAGGACACCTTTCTTGAAAAAGGAACTTGCTAGGCTAATAAATGTTGTATGAAAGCAAAAAGTTTGCTAGTGGGGTATGNGCTTGCTAGGCTAATAAATGTTGGCTAATAAATGTATGGAAACAAAAAGTTTGCTAGTGGGGTATGCCAGTTTCACAGCACTTCACTCTCCATGAGCACAATGCCTTTGTGATTTTAGCTAAATATTTAATTTTTTTTTTCTTAAACCAAAGGGAAAGTGTCACTTTCCTTTGCATAGTATCTTTTGCATTGTATCCTTTCGCGTAGCAAGAGAACTTAAAAAGGTAATTTAAGTTCTAACTGGTGTTCTGTGTCCTCTCCATTATGCATTTCCCAGTCAACTGACACTTTTCTCCAGTATTTACTCTGATATTTCACTGCAATTGCCCTCTCCTTCTCCATTCCCTCACCGTCTCCCTTCCACGGAGGTATTGCACATACTCCAGTCAGCTCTATTTAAATAGCAGCACTCCCTCCCAGTACAAACATCCAGTCAGATGTTAAACACTGAGGGAGACCAGTGGAGGAGGAGGTGCCGGGTGGTTCCAGCCTCTGTAGGGAAGGAAAGGGCACTTTCCATTTGTGTCCTTCTGTAGTGCTGAGAGACACAGAATCAGGAGGAAATCACTGCTGCAGGCATGAGAGATGAACCTCACATAAAATTCAGTAGGCCTGTCCGAGTTGCTGCGGAAGGTAAGGCAGGTCAGACAAAGCACTGTCACTTTAAGCACGTTTTCCCACCTCCCCCTGTAGCAGAAGGTGATTCCAAATGGCTCTGACTCATTCCCAGGAGGTGCCTGTTGTTTTTTTCCTAGTAACAGCGCGAGTTTAGTGAGACTGTCATTAGCAGGATATCTGTAGCTTTTTTGAAGGCTCTGCTACATATCCTTTCTCTCGTCTATGTACAGCACAGACCTGTATTAATATTTTTCCTGGGAACTCAAGACCTGCTCGTATTTTCTCCCAAAACAATGAGATTAGAGCATTCCTTATTGAGAATTCAGAAGCTTTAGTTGGGTTTCTGCTCTCCCCGTTCTGTACTTGCTCATCAGATTGAGATTGGATGTGGTGTCCTGGGAAATGCAGGGTTAAAGCTGCACTAAAAAGAAAAGGAAAACTTGTTAGTGGAAATTGTTTGACTATTACAGTGTCTGAGGGATTCACTGCTCTACAGGTAAAAGTCATGGACATGATAAGTAATGTTGGAGAATGCTTCTTGAAATGTAAAACAGAACTTAGTGTATACTGTGTTTATGCTATGTTTAGCTATGCAAGAATATAATTTCTTGTAAATAAATTGTAGTAAGAAATGAGCTGGTATGAGCATTGAGGAGGTGGTGAGAACTGTCAGTATTGCCGAGTCCATGATTCAGATTCTGTATTTCTAATGGGACATGAGATCCTGGATAGTTCAGCTTCTTACAAATTATGTAATTTACACTTGGATGGCCTTTCAGATTTATCTCATATTCATGGGTTATAGAGGTGAATGTGTTGCTTCCCTCACAGCTCAGCCTTTTTGGTTTGTAAAACCCTAAAATTTTCCATGGGAGGAGCAGATCCTTGCACAGCGGATATGACCCTACTGATAAAAAGTGTGGTTTCTTTCTTCACCTTTTGTTGACCTAACAGAGATAGTGAACAGCAGGCCTTTTGGGGATCTGTAAACCAGAAGTAAAAACCACTGTAAGTGCAAGGATGGTCTGCAGTAGGAGCATGCTTTTGCCAGTACCTAAATCAGTTCTGAAAAATTCAACTGCACAGAGGTCTCATGTTCACACCAGTTTCCAGTTATTCAACAGACTGATAACCCAGGTGCCACCTTTGTGTTTGAAAGCAGCCAATGACTTTTCATTCCCAGCTCTCAGGGCTGCCCCTGGTTAAAGTAGTCATTAAAGGGTGGCATTTTAATCTAGCATACATTGTGTCTGCTTGGTCTGAAATCCTTACAGGCAACCCTCTCTCCTCTCTCTGATTTAGCAGCACTTGATGCATTTCATGGAGTGTGACACAGCTGATTTGTTGAAAGAGAACTGATAATAGAGAGCAGCCTTGAACAGCAATGTGGTTTTGTTTTCTGTTAAATCATCGTTGCTATAGTGACCTAATATCTGTTTAGCACTCAGTAGGTATATCATAATCTGGGCAAAAGTAAAGGATTTTTCAATATTCCTATAACAACTGATTTACAGAAGTAGATGTGCATATAGTCTTTCTGCAAGAACTCCCTAGTTCTCTTATTTCTGCTCCTGCAAGTACTTGCTGTATTTTGGCTGGTGGTGTCCCTTCCTTGCTGAAGTAATTTCAAGAAGTTGGATAAATAATATACCCATCTTGTCAAGGCTGTGGAGTATTTCTTCCCAAAGGAGAGTTTAATGGGCTGCAGTGATAAATGCAAAAATACAGAGAGCATGAACTCTGCTGAAGAGTGGTCGTTCTTATGAATCGGTGACCCAGTTTTGGAGGAGGAGGAGAATGTTTTTGAAGCTGATTCACATGGTTGGAGTCAGGAAGTCTGAGTTCTTCTCCCACATCTCTCAGGCTTCTCATGTTCCCTCAGGTATGATCAAGAGCGTGGTGCTGCTACAAGCTTAACTGAGATTTTCTACTTGGTTGAACAGTGGGGGATAGTTATTCTGCTCTTTGAGATCCTTACGTTCATTGGGAGGTGTTGAATTCTGCAGTGCATGCTAGGAGAGGTGATGCTCCAAGCAGAGATGCTCTACCTGGCAGGGGAGTGAGGTTAGTGGCTGTGAAAGTCTCACTGTATCTGTCAGGCTGTGTCAAACACAGCTCCTCCCTTCCCACTCCTGATTTCTGGCCTGAGACCAATTCCTGTCCCTTGGCAATGATCTGGCAGATTTGGCCACTGGCTCAGTCAGCCTCCAGCTCTGCAGTGGGGCAGGTGCACCTGGCAGCATGTCCTCATCCCTGTTAGCAGAGGTCTGAAAGCAGGAGACAAGGTTTCTTAGATAGGATTGACCTTAGAGCTCTTTGGACACCAGCATTGCAACCAATTTAACATCCAGTGCTACTGGAAGTCTCAGGGGAATTCCCTTTGTCATGTTAAGCTAACCAGAGAGAAAGGCTTGATTTCTTACAGGCTGCTTAGAGAGGGTCATCTTGATAATGGGCATCTTTGGAAAGTCTTCAAGGTATGTGTCTCATTTTACTCCCAGAAATTCAAATAAGCAAACCTTCAGAAGTGCTCCTTCACCTGGGGTTGACAGTAAAAGAGAAGAATGTCCTTGTTTAAAAAAAAAAAAATCGATATGAATTTCAGCTAAATAATACATTTTTCCTGCTTATTTGACTGTCCTGTTGTGGTGCATATTCCATTATATGACCTTATTTTCCCTTTTTCTTAATGATGAACTTCTGTTCTGTGCTTTTAACTTGCCTCAGATCTGAATTAATTTGAAGTTCTTCCCACTGCTGGTGTCTGCCACACAGGTTTTACATATTTTAAGCTCATATGTCCTAATGTTGAGACCATTTTTTTCTTGTCAGCTCTTTGATGGACAGTTTTGGCCTGTCCCTTTGCTAAAGCTCTGCAGAACTGATATTTCAGCCCCACTGCAGATTGGAAGGGTGGTTTTTTTTTGCACAGTGTGGGGTAAGCTGTTTCTTACTGGCAGCTCTTATATTTTTATCAGTTTTGTAAGGTTAATTAATGCAACAGCCTCCAGTCTTGGTTGACTTAAATATTTAGAGGAAAGAAAGAGATTTATGCACATTTTTGTTGCTGAGCTAGATTTGGTTGAACTTCTGTTGGATTTCTGAGTTAAGATTCCCAGCTGGTATAAATCAGTGAAGTTCCACTGATGTATTTTGGATGACCAGCTCTGTGGAGGATCTGGTCTTCCTCAATTAAATCTTGTCACAAGAGCTTACCTGAGCTACTTTGCACTGAGCATATGACTTTTGCTGCTGTATTTTTGTGTAGAGAACTATATATTTCTGCTATCTTTTATCTCTGTGTAGCTGTAAAGAAAGACACGTGTGTGTGTGTGTGTGTACATTTATACACACACAGACACACGTGGATGTTTATACACAGTCGCCCACACACAGAGAATTGTGCTGGAAAATCCCCTCCCTCTTTTTCCTGTCACTACTCAACTAATACACCCTAGACTTTGACTGACATGGAACCTCACTGAAGATTTGGGTCACAAATTTGTTTTTGTCTCCAGATTTGTTTCCATGTACCAAAAAACTTCAAGCCCAACCAACCAAAACCCCTCCAATAATTGATACCCAGCTGGGGATACAGAGGAACAATGCAGGTCCAAGCAGAAATAATTTAGATTTGCATCATGGAGAGACCCATGGCTCCTTGTATTGAGCACCCATTTCTACCACAGAGCAGGTGGAATCCCTTCCAAGACATGAAAGCACCTACTTACCTGGAGAACTGGGGAGGGAATGGTGGTGATGGGCAGGGCAGGAGTCTGGAAAGTCTGATGGATTAGATAGAATGTTGTTCCAATAAAGCTCAGAAATATCTTTTTGGAGTTTGGGGGCAGAGTTGGGTGTCTGTCTCCTTGCTGTTAGTCTTTTTGTCTGTTTTGTTATCAGGTTAATCTCTGTGAGATTAACATTGACTCTCTCAAGTCACTATGACAAGTGAGCGTGGCAGTAAATTCTTCCATGTCAAGAAAAAGACAAATTGTACTGTACTGCATATTGTGGCATAGTACTACTAGTTGCTGAACTTGATATATGTCTTCTGATAGGTTCTGTAGTTAATGAACAAAGATGTTAATTGCCCTTATCTGAAATAGCTGTAATTGCAGGGACATTCTCAGGAGCCATGGATGTCTTCTAACAGAGATTTATTTCAAATCAGCCATTGTTTTCAGCAGTTTCAGAGTCCATTACCCTTCAGTATCAACTGACTAGTCTCCACCCCCATCAAAGTTTTGAGTGCAATCAGCTCTTCCTACGTTTCATTCAGCAGATCTGAATCTTATTTGGGTATGGAAAACTTCAATGTAATACAGAGTGTTCAGCATCCTGGGCTGCAGCAGGAGCATGGCTCATTCTTGAGAGCAGCCAAGAGAGAAATAAGCACCTGACAGCAGAAGAGAGGGTCTGGAATAGCCCTGTTTCCCCCCACCATCTGGAGTATTTAATTGGGAAAATCATTCTTCGTTGTTGTGTTGGTGGGAGTTGTCAGTCTAAATATGTTTTAATGCAAATAACCATCTCTATTTGTAGAATTCATCTTTTCTAGATGCTTTCTTTGGAAAATATGCAGCTGAAGATTTAGTGCATTATTATATGAGTAAGTGCACACAAGCCTCATATTAACAATGGACGTCATGTTTATTCTTTCCCTTTTAGAATTTCCCATGGAAACAAGTGGGCAGATTTTTGCATTATTGAGTAGTTTGCTGCTGCCGACTTTTCCCAGAAACATGAGAAAAAAGCTGGCTTTCTCAGGAGCCTACATGTTCTCCCAGTTTTGGGACCACTGGATTCCCCTACGATTTGATTTGTTATAGGTTTTGGTGTATGCCTATTCTGGTGCAAAGTTTCAGAGCTGTATGATTAATAAATCTTTATGGAACTGAAAATATACCTGATTTCCTGGCAGAGAAGTTGCATGTTCCATTAGGAGGCTAGAGGCTAATGTGAAGAGAAAAATGTTTCCTTGTGGGGTTTTTGTTTGTTGTAATAAATTTTCATTTATGAATCTCTTACAGTTTTTTAGAACATGTTCAACAGCATTTCAAACTGTAACTGTAAATTCAGCCAGAATTTCAAACTGTAACTGTAAATCTGTAAGCTGACATGTAGATTCTCTGGCCAAAGTTTCCTAAGTCAGGATTAATTTTGTAGAGTGAGGGAGAAAAGTCTTGCTTCGTTTCATAGATTTCAGACTTTGCCAGGAAATATAAATCTCCTTTCAAAAATGACAACTATAAAAATAAGAGTTACTGTTTTCTTAAGTAGAGGCATTTTCAGCTGAACTCAACGTATTGCTGCTCAAGATGCTGTGGCTTTAGATTGTCTGATACCGATAATGAAACTGAAGTATTCAGGTCCTCAGCCCCCCCTTCCCCATGATATGCTGCCCCTAAGTAATGTTAACATACTGTTTTCTGTTTCATGTTAGAAATGGGGCTGAAGGAGCTCAGAAGTAATGTGGCAAAAGCTGGATGGGTTCCCTGATCCGCCTGATGCCACAGCCAGACAAATATTTGTACGGGCAGAGACAAAGTGGGTGGATGGAGGTGGGAATGCTGCTTAAGACTGGTATTGATGCCAGATGCTTCGTGGTGACCCACTGAGAATCTGTCTCATTTTAGGCATTTTCAAATCTCTGAATCCACATTTCTGGCCTTGGGTGTTGATCTAGTTTGACTTTCCCATGGAGAGACCTGGGGGTGAGGGTGCAGCTTCGGGGGGGGTGGGTGCAAGCAAGACCAGCTGCAACATGAGAATGTGCAGCACTTGCACTGCTTATTTATCAACCACAATGATTCACTGTGATTGACGTTCACATACCTGAATGTCAAAATAACCTGTGTTTTAAGAGGAACCAGTGACTCAGGCTGTGGTTTTACCTCAGGCCATTTCCTGATAAATGGCTGAACTGTGCTTGGTCTTGAGAAAACACTGCTGAGGAACACGGCTCTGTCCTCGCATCTGTGTGTGTGGAGAGATTAGGGAAAGGACACCTTTGTGTGGGGCTGACCTTCCCCTCGTGAATGCCATGGTCTCTGTGAGGAGCAGCACAGCTCTGGGAGCTCCAGGAAGACTCAGCTCTGACGACGGCTCTGTTTTGGTGCTTCTTCAAAGCATTTCTACCCAGCCCTGATGTGGGCATGGTCTTCAGATGTTGGACAGCACAGTTTTAAGGAGCTCTATACAGTGATAAATCACTTTAGACTCTCTCAGTTGTGAAACAGAGGTGAAGCTGCCTGTAACTAGTCAGAACTGAAAATATTTCACTTCTTAGAACATGGTGTTTTTAGCGAAAGCAGAAGCAATGCATATGATGATGCTTAGAGGGATTGAAGTGTATTTGGGCCACTCATTTTTTGAGTAAGATAGCAAACAACTGTATGTGTGTAGTGTGGCTAGATAGGAAGTATGGACATGGGATCAAATGAACACTACATAAAGTACCTCACTGGCATAACGTTTTCATTTGGAGTGGTTGACCATCTGTGCAATTCCATCTTATGGTCTGGGTGGTCTTCCCATCCTTGGCAAACTGCAGAACTCTGTTCCTCCATTCTTCTTAAGGACTGCCCTGTGAGAAGAGGTGTATGCCTGGGATGAAATCACTTGTGTATGGCTACAGAGCTGTGGTTGAACTGGATCAGTTGTCTTTAATGCTGTTTAAATGGATAATTTAAGGTGTAGGAGAAACTCCTCTTGGGAACAGATTCTGTGAGAATTCCTCAAATCCTCTTTGAAGTTAATGGAGGGTATTAAGGGCAGTCAGCACCTTCTTAAAAGAGAAATTTAAATTGCTTTGATTCATTTCATTTTATATTTGCATTAACTGGTTCTGGATTTCTCCCTTCTCCAGTATTTCAGAGCATGTTTTTGATAACTTTGCCCCCAGAGCATACTAGATTTTATGTTGGCTGTTTTGATATTTTTCCCTGAGTGTTGTAATGTTGATTACCGAAGGATCCTGGGCCTTTGGCTTCCTGTGAGAATGAGATAATTACTCTCCAGTAGGCAACGCATGACGTACAGTATCAGCATTAAGCCACTGGGATTCCAGTCACTAGTGTAGAACAATATTGTGGGTAAATGAATAAGCAGAAGTTTATCATACTTCCTGCATAACAAGGTTTTCGTTAAAGAGGCAGTGAAAATTGTTTTCACCCAGGGCTGGTGCAAAATGAGCGCTGCCGCAAGAACCGTTAGGGAAAAAGATATTGAGGTTGAGTTCTGTGGCTCGCTGGGTTTTTCTTGCTGAAAAGACAGCTGAATTCTTGTAGCAGCAAAGGTGGGTGACAGGGCTGTCACCGCTTTTTTGGCGGATGACGTTTATAGGCTTAGAAACATGTATGAAGTGTATAGCTCCAAAGCGAGGTTTCCAGATGCACCACCTACTTAACTTATGGAAGGAAGTCGTACCAATTAGAAGTAGAGACATTCCAAATGCAATTTGCTTATTTCACACTCGCCCTCAGGAATCCTGTGTTGTGATTTTAGGAGTTGGCCCTGTTTGACCCTGAAATAGATGTGGTTTCTCCCTTGCTTTCGTTGTTTCAAGACTGTCAGTTAAAAATACTTATGTATTGGGCACAGTGGGAGTAAGTTTGAGAAGTTGGAAGTTATATGTAAATCAGTTATAGTGAGAAAATAATTCATAAATGTAATGAGCTCTATTCTCTTGAAAGACATGGTCCAATCTATAGTTTATCCATGAGGTGGGGTTAATTATTTTTGTATTAAAATAGTTTCTCTGCCACAGCAATACTGATCAGTTCACTTAGGCTGTAGCACAGCAAAGTAAATGATGTCTTTGAGGACCTCTGTTAAATATTCAATTACTTTAAAAATTACTTGCATAAAGTACAGTGTATGGGCGCATACTCAATAGATACACAGCTATAGCACTGTGTATTTACTTAGTTCAGGACATAATTTCATGTGTGCTTGCATAGATACATTTATGTTTCAGCTTATCTCAGAAATAATTGTACTTCTGTAATGCCTAAGAATTACAGGGATACTAACAAGGAGTTTCATGAGTAAGTTTGTTTTCCTGCAACTATCAGTTTATGTTGTACATTTTATTGCAAAATGCAGTTACTTATTTATGTTTTAATTGTGACTTTCATTTTAAACTGGAGATCAGCACTCTCAGCCGAAAACAGTGCTTGACTGTAGGCTGAGATGAGTACATGGGTTGCTTTGCTTCTGCTTGAGTCTGAAACTTGAGGGCTGTATCTCTGGAGCCCCAAGAACCACTGTCAAATGAAGGGGTCTGGATCTTGACAATGTAATTGATCAGAATTGCAGCTGAGGAAAAGAATGTGGAAAGATGTGTGGAATAAAGCAACCTTGCTATAGGACAGTGTTGTTCTGTCTCTGATTGAGATGGTTCTTTGTACATTGAGAGCATGTTCCTGGCCAACCCCTTCATAGCTCAATTCAACCTGGAATTAGGTTCCATTGATTTTTGGGTCCAGGACAGTTTGACATTTGTGTGTTTCAGGCACCTTGGTTTGGTCTGATTTTGTTTTTACATGAGTGATCTTAACACTTGGAGGAGTTGGAGGAAGGTGTGTGGATGGTTCTCTCTGTTGAATGACCTGGAGTTTTCCTTTCCAGTTAGATTTTGCATATGTTTTCAATACCAAGAGTAATTCTGATAGTGCTGTTCTTACTTTGAAATTGTCAAACTTCTGGTAGCTAAGTAAACATTTTTTTTCCCTTCTCCTTTGTTTTCTTGCAGCCAACTGGGTACATGGAAAACTCCATTTCCTACAGTGCTATTGAAGATGTTCAACTGCTCTCCTGGGAGAATGCCCCTAAGTACTGTTTACAGCTCACAATCCCGGGGGGTACTGTCCTACTGCAGGTACAGTAAACACAGAAGTACAACTTTCTTTCTCTCTCACTGTGAATCAACTTGTTTCTGTTTCCTGTGCATGAAAACTTAATTAGATGGATTCAGAACAGGCAGAGAACTTGGTGCCGTCGAATTATCTAAGCACCAGAAAATGTTCTCAGGGTGATAGCTCTGAAACTCTTTGTGTTGTTTAACAGTCAGAATGGAAATTTTGGGCCATGGTGATTGAATCTTCCTGCTGATTTTTTGCAGCAAAGTAGTGCTCTGTGTAAAGGCACACTGATACAGGCCTGGAACGATTATATTTTTACATATAGTCCTATTCCAGAATGAAAAAAGACAAAAGTTTCATCCTTTAATTCATATATGAAACACAGAACTTGCACTGGAATTGACAGATACCTATTTTTAAAAGATACTCAGTCGTCACTGTAATATTTCAGTATATTTTTATGGATATCTATGCTGGTTCTCTAAGTATTGTTTCCAAACAGAAGACACTGTGTCTACATTATTCCAGATTTCTTCATCCACTTGTGAGGCTTTATAGGCCCCCTTAGGTCACTGCAAGTTTTAATGACAGAAAAGCACTCCATAGCACTGAGCTATGGAAATACTTTGGAATAAGTAGGAAAAGCAACTGAAAACCTGGCTGCATGGCCCCCAAAGAACTCTGAAAGGTCATAACTTAAAAATACCAAATTGGCTTCGACTTAACTCTTGCATGGTTCTCTCTCATGTTTCTCAACACTGCTTTGAAGATAGTTCATCTGTTGCCCTTTGGGATTTTACTTTTTCAGTTGATTATACAGCCATAACTATTGTGTGTATGTATTTCATCCAGGTAGGACTGCAAGGGGAAGGCAGGGAAACAAGCCATCATATCCCAACAGCAGGATTAGGGTTCTCATTATTGTTGAAATCTTCCTTGCCTAATGCATTAATGGAATTAATTAGCCAGAAATTTGTCTAAATTTCTCAAGTTGGATGATTTTCTCGTGATAATTTTGATTTTGCTTTTTCCATAAATTTCCCTAGTGGTTTCAACACATGGAATACTTACACCTGTCTTTCTGAATTCTGTTTCCAAGTCTTTATTCTGTAGTTTATGGCAGCTGCCTTTTTGGGTCTGCTTAATGGGAAATGAGATAAAGCTTGAACCCACAGCTTCCTGCTGAGTGGAAAGGAAATTGATAGGGTAGCCAGGCTGTAATCTGGAGCAGCCTGACATTTGTCTCTTAAAAAAAAAAAAAAAAGGGAAGAAGAAAAAACCAACAAACCAAACACATAAATAATTAAGTTTGTGAAAAAGCAACATCTTAGAAGGATTTTTTGCTATTTTCTTAAAAAAGATTGGTGTCTTTATGTAACTTTATAGGAACTCATAAAGAAGTGGAGTGAGCTGGACTTCTATTTATTGCTGCCTGGCTGAGCACTGTGGATCAGATTACATTATAACCATGGGAATTTCAACATAATTCAAAATACAACCTTTAAAAAATGTTTTTAATGTGACTTGGTCTTTGGTAGTATCTTTATTCACCAGATGTGGTCAAATTGGAGGTAGTATAAAATTAGATTTCCTTTATACAGTTGTAATGTGTATTCACAAATCCAAAACAGTTCTAAAGTTATGTTTAGTCTGCTGAAGAAATCAAGTTGGAAAAGATAGATTTATGAACTAGTTGAGTTCAGTAGAAATTCTCTAGTGTATGAAACGAAGAGTAAAGGTATCCAAAAGACAGTTTCACTGAGGAGCTGAGAAAGTAGCCCTTGCATAGTTCAGTTATTTCCAGTTTTCCAGAAGATTTCAGTGCATGTCTGGGAAATTGTGACTTCCAGTTTTTATGAAATCATTCAGTCCTGCTAATCTGAGCAGTAGCATGCTCTGATGTAATGCCCAGCTCTAGTATCAGGAAGTGTATGATAGTAGAACAAGTCAAACTGGTCCAAAACATGTTCCCAGTACTGTTTCTTCTGAAGTGCACTTTTGGTGAAATTTGTATTTTTATTTTTTTCCCAAGCCGTTAAATGAAGTCTGTATATATATAGGTATGTGTGTGTATATTTATATATATATATGTATGGAAAAAGGTTTAAATGAACTGTTTTGACTGCCCCCCAATTTGTTTAATATTTCTGATTACTACAAACTTTATTTTTTGAGCTATGTTTTTGAACATGTTGCATGGTAAATTCTTTAATACCATGGGATATTGTTGACATGATTTGACATAAAATGAAGCAGATTAGTACTTTTGAATCACAGCCTTTCCCAATTTTTCGTTTTTGAGAAAAATTTAAGATTCCAATTCCTGCTTTACTGAAGGCACCGTGGATTTATTAAAGGCTGGTCCTGCTTGACTAAGCTGACCTCCTCCTGTGACAAGGTGACCTGCTTAGTGGCTGAGGGAAAGGCTGTAGAGCTTTAGATTGGCTATTAGGAAAAAAATCTTCCCCGAAAGTGTTCTCAGGGCACAGGCTGCTCAGGGAAGTGATTGAGTCACCATCCCTGGAGGTGTTTAAAAAATACAGATGTGGCGCTTGGGGAGATGGCTTAGTGAGGAGCTTGGCAGTGCTGGGTTAGATGTTGGATTTGATCTTCGAGGTATTTTCTAACCTAAACAATTGTGTGTGATATGCCACAGGAGAGCCCCAGTCCATGTTGGAGTTTTCATCCCCTCTGTCTGCTGTCACCAGGGTCTATTTCTGGCTTATTAGTGCACAGTAATGAGTCAGACAGGGAAGAGTGCCATTACCTTTCCTTACATCAACCTGAAGCCCTCCCATGGCAGTACTGACCCATCCCAGCCTATTTTAACACATGAAATCTGACGGGCAGCACCAGAGGTGATGCAGCTCCTCCTAGGAAATTGGATCATGGTAAAAGGATGTGTCTACCTGGGTTTCAGAGGAACACCTGGTTCTCAGGCAGCAGACAGCTTAATCAGGGCTGGGTTCACATTTAAAAGTCATTCTCATGTGTGGAGTTCTTCCCACTCAGCATTTGTTGAATAAGCACAACTGTCTGAGCGTTTCACTGCCTGGCATTTTGGGATTCCCATTGTCCCATGTGGGAGTCATGGACAGTCAGGTTTCTGGTCATGGACTGTCAGTTTTCTAGACATGCTGAAGGCTTGTGTTTTCTTTCCCCTGCCGTATGATGTAATCCCAGGTCCTTTCCATGACCAGCAATCAAAATCTCAGGTTTTTTATCTTGCCAACAGTTGGGATAGCAGGTGTGAAAGAAGGTGTTGCTGAAGCTGACTTACAGGCCACAAACTCTTCAGGCCAGGAAATAGGAGCTAAATTTAGCTTTTGATGACGTGTGAGCTCTTTAGTATCAGAAATAGCTGGGGCTCCTTGAGCTGGGCTAGACTTCTGCTCTTCTGCTTTCCCTATGTAAAGCACAAGGTGTGATTATGGTATTGTGTGGATGATGATGAGGAGGATGCTACCCTTGATAGTGAAATAACTGGAAGAACCTTTTGAAAGAGATTGAGAAAAAGTTTACAGTATAATTTAATGAGCTGCTGAGCACCAAATGTAGGAAGAGTCCTAGGAAAAAGGTTTTGGTATTTCAGTCATGACAGTACTGCCTTGCTTTCCTGTGGTGTCCTTTTTTTTAGCCTTAAAGCCACTGCTTCCATCCCTATCGCTCGTGTTGTTTTATTCATTTCTTGGCAATTGAGTGTAGTCAGAAGGAAAAACAAACAGAGCAGGAAGCCTTGACAAGCACAACAGTCACACGTTCGGCTCGGTGCTTGAACAGGCTGTTTGTGCCAGGGAGTCCCCACGGTAAGTGTTTCCACTGGGTTTTTAGCAACACTTTATTTTAGTCTCCTTGGAGAACCTGGCGTTTGTTTTAAGTGCAAGTCCAGCCAGTGCTGCCGGTGTGGAGAGGTCATGCAAGGACCACAGTCCAGCAGAGGCGGGGAATATTTTAAGGAGGAAAGTGGCATTTCTAGCAATTCCTAGCAGCTCTGTCTGTACCCTGGGTTAAGCCAGAAGAGTGCAGGTTTCCCTTGCAGGTCTGCCCAAGTCCTGGAGGTGCAATGCTGCGATTTGCATCAGCAATGTGAAGGTTTTGTACAGCTGTGTGCGTGCTGTGGGGCTTGGCTTCCTGCAGCCCTGGGCCACTCCTCTGTGTTCCTGTGGCTGATAATAAATGGGGGCAGAGAAGCCTGTGCTGTTCTATGAGTCCCAGTAATGAATACCAGCTGGAAGAAAAGCACAACAAAACCCCCAGCCTGCTGACCGAAAGGCAAGCAAGGGAGAGAGAGAATCACAGAATAAACTCATGAAGAATCAAATCCAGAATCGGGGTCATCAAATCCCACTTATTGCCACATCTTTTGACATGGCAAAATCCCCTAGAAGCATATGTGTGAAGGACACTCTTGCAAGGAAAAGCTTGGGATCAGTTTGCTATATGGACAAGCCTGTTCTTGTATTCTTCTGAATAACACAAGTGCCAGTAGCAAGGGATGCCATGGTGGTAATTTACTGTTAAAGGAATGGTAAATGAGAACACCATAATATTTAGAGTGCTTGATTTCTTGCAGAGTTTCAGGTGTTCTGTTTCTCAGTGACACACAGGTTCCTGTTTAGTCTTCTCCTTGCCTGGGTACAAATTGTTGCAGGGGCTGTAATGCTGGTGTGAAGCAAGCGTTCAGTTTCCTATTTTTGTGAGCAAGAAGAAAAATCTGCCTTTAAAACATTGACTGCTTTTTAATGATAAGCTTGTATTCCTACTCATTGACTAAGAAATGAAGTAGTTGGGGTGCAGAGCAAATACTTCCTTTTCAGCAGAGGTGTAAACTTACTCATGTTGACCGAAGCTTTGTATATGCAGACATTTAATCTCTTGCAGTTTTTCTCCTGTGAGCAGTCTTTTTAAAGCAGTTTAATCCTATGAGTAAAGTTTGTAGTACAGCTGATCCCAGGTGGCTTTTCCTCTCTGACTGAACCTTTAGACCCCAAAAAATGAGAATATAAAATCCTTCAGAATACAGTTCCAAGATCAGTTAATCTTAAAAAAATAATGCCAACAGTAGATGTTCTCTAAGTAGATAGTCTTCTTCCTCATTGGAATAGTAAATAAGACAAACTTTTCCTGTGTGGTCACAATGCCCAGTGAAAGCCTTGTTTAAAGTCTTCTGTCTCATTTTCTCCTTTTTATTGTACCCTAGAGCTGAACAAATATAGTAAACTATGCCTTTAGCTGGAGTAAAAAACTGTAGGTGTCAGTTCCCTGGAAGTGATGACTTCAGTGCAGAAAGCCTGGGTTCCGTCAATGCACATCAGATAAAACTGTAAATGTCTGTGTGCAGCCCCAGAAATGAATTGTTCCCTCCACTGCTTTACACTTTGGTGCTCGTTGCTTAAACTTCAGAAATGTTACCCACCACAACCCGCATGCTCGAGTAAGTCAGTGCCTGCAGAGTTGGCTGGGCAGCTGAGCACCCACAAGAGCTTAGTGGCTCTTCTGTCATCCTGGCATGCTATGAACTCACTGTTCCTTTGGTAAGAAAGAAATGCTCCCTGTAGTTCCTTCTCAGTGTAAACAAGGAGGGAGGACCAAGGGATGCTGTGCAAGAGTGAGATCTTTGTTTTCCTTTGTGAAAGACCCAGCGTTTCCTGCATATTGCTGTGGTTTTGCTGGAGTCAGGTGGCCAGAAAGGGTGCACTGGGAAGATTAATCCCTGCTGCCTGGGAGAGATGGGAAATGCTGGTGGCAGACAGCTCCCTCAGGATAAGAGTGGTTGGGGTAAAGCATTCAGTCTGTTTGTGCTGAGCACAGTGCAGAGCGCTGGTGAAATGGCCACTGGCTTCCCAAGCTACTCTTACCACTGAGTCCTGACCATTAATAAAAGCGTGGGGACTCCCTAAAGGTTTGTTTTCCTATTTTCTGTTCACTTTGTCTTCTTTGTCTTGATTTTCCTTGGAAGTAGTCTTGAATAATAGTCCAAGCTCTGAGTGTTTAGAGTGGTTCAGACTCCTAATCCAGACCCAGGTGCCAGTTTGCTTGCTCACTTCTCTACAATAACTTAACTCTACTTGTACAGGGTGCTTGGTCCCACACTTGGAGCCCAGTCACTTTGCTAAATATAGTATAAAGTATATTGAATTGAAATTTAATTCTTTAACATATAGGTAAAAATCTGTCTTGTGTTATAATGCACACATATACATAAAATACTGTGTAAATAACAGAAAGAAAATCCTTAAATGTTGGCTGACCAAAATATCCTGAAGATCTGCACTCCATATTTTTAAAAAAATTTTTCATTGCATGCACAGAATAGAAAATACAAAAGGAAGGTTTTTGGTTTTCATTTGTAGCAATTTCATATTCTGATAGACCAGTGTTCTTCTTGAAATGGAAAGTTTTTGATAAATTCTGTGGTCAGCCAAGATTATTTATAATATATTTATTCCTGCTTTATTGCCTCGACATCTAGTGGAGGAGAAATTGATTCTCATTAAGATATCAATAAATAATATGTAATACATATATAAAAGGATATTACTCCATTTAATTCAGAGTAATCAGTCCAGTTTTATGTCACCGAGCCATCAGTAGCTGACCTTGAGATTAAACACGTTTTTGGTAACCATGCAGCATTTTTACTTCTGGTGTTCCTGCCATTATCAGTGATCTGCACCCATGTTGGGAGATTAAATACATTTTGTGGTGCGAATTTTGAACACTTAACCTGAAAAGGTGTTGGGGAGTGCTTGATACTTGATAAGTGCTGCTCTAATTTGCAAGAAGTACATGCTTTTTGACTGGAAGAGAACCTCACCTTTCTTTTTTTTTTTTTTTTAAACTGATGGATTTATAGGCTATCCTGTAATTTTCACTGTTTTTGCAAAACATTTTGAATCGTGAGTAAAAATTGCCTGTTGGCAGTGTTGAGGTGGAGCTGGAAAAGCCAAAGGGCATCTCTACCCACTCAAATATTTCAGACTCATGTCACCTTGTTAAGGCATGCATATTTACGTCACTGTACATGCTTTTGTATTTTTTGATACCAAGCCTTTTGACCTTTGGGAGTGTTGAACTATTCCTTCATTGGCTACGACCTGGCTTCACACTGGGAATTTCTGGCAGCTGTGCTTAATACAGACAGAAATGGGTGATGGCTGGGAGTGATTATTGCAACATTTATGCCATTGCTGCAAACAGTCTGTGCATGTATCTGCATGTCTGTGTGCTGTGCTTTTCACTGTTTTAATATCACTGAGAGAGCTAAGACATTATTTGAATTGCTTTGGGGCCAGCTGAGGAGCAGGACAAGAAAAGAAAGCAGAGTATGGAAAAAAACCCACCCCTCCTAGTAAAATGTCAGCCCATCTTCCTACTCTGCTTCTAGTGATTAATGGCAGAGGCAAATGCCCTACAGACATTAAAGATCTGACCCACACCTGATTGAAATCAGGGAGGATTTTTCACAGTCTTTGGGCTGGACAGAATTTCATAGGAGGTTAATATTTTGTAAGGTTTTGGTTTGGTATTTTATAAAGTAGCAGTGTCACTGCTTTCTGTGAAAAGAAACTGGTTATAATATAAGGTGCCTGAGTGATCTGAAACACTGGTATAAACTAATGATTCTGTCTGTAACTTTTCTTTATTGCAGGCTGCAAACAGTTACCTGAGGGATCAGTGGTTCCATTCTTTGCAGTGGAAGGTAAGTTCTACACTTCATTTTCTTCCTTCTCTGCCTCCAAGAGTACTTTTTAGAATTCCTTGTTTGTTCATTGTAAAAGCCCTGAATGGATAAAGTCATTTTTTGCAGAAACCCAAAATCAGAACATGTCTGCAGTTTTAACTTGGCTGTGTCATGAATGAAGTGGACAAATTAACTTGCTACACAGCCCAGCATTGTCACCATGCAACTGGCTTCAAAAATAGATAGGCAGTAAATTCACATTTAAACAGACTAGAGATGGGATGGTTTTAGTTTTGTGCTGTGAAGTGTAATCTGCTACTATGAGTACACCTCATCATATCCTCTGGACTCTTGGGTTATTTTGAGGTTTGTTTGTTTGTTTTTTATTTTCCTGAGAAGCTAGGGAGAAAGAGTGTCTTTTAGAGTTGTTTACTGTATGTAGCATCAATCTGTTATGCATCAGTCTGTGTTTGGGTTTTAGGATGATTTGGAATTAAAGGCAGTTTCCATTTCAGAGACCTCAAGCCCTTTCTCATTTTCAGTGGGAACAATGGACTGATTGCCCTGAGTAGGGAAAGTGGATCACAGTGACAACATTGTCTCTCAAAAGCAGCACATTCCTCATCAAAAACCATAGCTGCTGACCTTTGGATGGAATCTGTATGGATCTTTGATACAGTTGGAAACAAGTTTTGGCCAGATGCTGAAAGTGGTTGTGCTCCCTTGCCTCGCAGTGGGAAACACAAGCAGCAGCTTTTCAGCTCAGGACTTGTCTTCAGCAGGGTTTCAGTGAAGTCAGCCAAGTTGGCTGTGCAGCTTATCAAGATTTCAGCCTGCTGACAGCAACCACATGGAAAAATATACGGAAGTCCCTCCCACCAAACTGGTTTTGTTGTAGGTGTATTTGATAGTTGCAAAATAGTTGTGTGGCAAAACTACAGTATTGGTGTGCTTTGTGTAGCCATCAGCGCCTGGCACAATCGTGTTCTGAGCGGTTCCAGGTTCTAATCAGCAAAAGCCAAGTGTTGAGATCTCCTTTTCCAGACCACTGGCATATTCTCCAGCCTGTTCCCCTGATTGCCCAAATGTGAGTGGGACAGTAGTGCTGATAGCAGAAGGCTGGGTTGTGGTGTAGCACTTTGTTTCGGCCTCTTGACAGTGTCATTAACACAATGCCCAGCCAGCCTTGGGGTTTTTTTGCAACTCCTGAGGATAACAAAGCACTTAAAGCATGCAGAGGCAGTATCTCCATGTGGCCATTGTTTTCTTTCTGTCAGAGAAAGAGATGGTCAGAGAAAGCATGGATAGAAATGATGTGGAATTTCTTTTTCTACCTCACCCCAGCTGGGATGGTTGTGGTACCAATGTGCTGGTGGCTTATGCCCACTTTGTTCCTGCAGTGAAGGGAGAATTGGGGCTGGAGGTGCAACTCTGAAAAAAACCCAAGTAAGATGTGGTGAAGATGCAAAATGGCCCCACCGTTCATCCCACCAATTAAATTCTTTAAAAGAAGAAAAAAAAAAGGAAGAAAGAAAAAGAAGTAAAGAAAGCCAGCCAGGCTAGACAGAGTGACCTGGCTTGCTTACATGCCTTTCAGTCATGGAGAGGGAGCTTTGCTCTGTGGGAGTTGTTTTTAAAGGAGTATTTCTTAAACTTTCCAGTGCTTCTGACCCAAGCCTCTCATTTTGGGAAACTCTGAGTAATTTAACTTGGTGCAAAGTAGAATTTATTTTTGCTTCCCTGCTTCCCTCCCCACCCCCATTAAATTTGTTTCTGAAAAACAAGTGAAACATTATCTTGATTTGAAAGCCCTTCCCTTTACCAAGAATAGCAAATACTGTTTTCCCATAAGAACAGTGACAGGGTTTAGTCACTGCCCAGGTACTTGGCACTAAGAAATTCCTCTTTGCTAAAATGGAGGTAATTTAGGTGGTTTCTGTTGATTAATAGTTCAGAGGAAGAGCACCGGGTAACTTTCTGCTCTTTGGCAGGTTTGAGTGAGATCCCAGCAGGATGAAGAAGCAGGAGAAGCTGGCAGTGTAGAGAGTGGGGGAGTGCAGTTCTGTGTCTACCTTAGTGAAGTCTATCACTTTACTGGCAGTGTAGCCTATGACTTTAAGAGCCAGGTGCCAGGGTTCATCTCACTACATAATTTGTATGGTTTGATGATTAAGCAGGTAGTGAGGGAACCCACAAAAACCAGGAAACCTATTCTTCTGGAATGGGGCATTTACACAAAGCACCAGCTGGCAGAGAGATTGCTGCAGCTGCATTATAATTGGGTGGTTGCGCTGATGAATGATATATTTGTCCAGTGGTCTTACAAATAATAGGTCAAAACATTTCTGTGGGATGTAGAACACAGATGCAAACTGGTGCAGATAGCTGTAACAGTTGTTCGGTGGGAAACATTCAACAGAGATGATCTTGCTATTGTTTGTACTTGTTTGGTGGGAGCATTTAGGGAGCCCAGCTGAACCCAGAGCCACAGTGTACTTTGCACTAGATTTAAGTGGAGCAGGAGACCTTCACTTCCCCTGCCCTGCCCAAACAAGGCTGGAGGAATCCATAGTAGAGACGGCAAACTGATATTCTGAGAATCTCCAGCAGTGGGGATTGCCCCCTCTTAAATTACAGTTGTGGGAGCAGATTCGTATTCTGTCAGTGTCCTTCTGACTCCTTTTCCTGTGCTCGAAGCCTTGGGAGTTAGATGCTGCATGTACTCTGAGCTACATGGGAAATGGGCAGGAACAGTGAATAGCTGTGTTTCAAATACTTGGGGAAGCTCTTTAGGTTCAGGCACATACTTCGGTTTTGTAGAAAGGTGCTAAGGTCTGTGAGAGAGCTTTGATGTGGTGCAGGTCTAAGGTTTAACATGCTGTGGGAATTAAATTTGCCAACTGGCACCTTGGAAATTATTTTTGTTCTAGAGACAAACATGGAAATAAAAATTAAGAATAATTTCTTCCTGCGACCCAGAGAATAATAAGAGACGGTACAGATTAACAGAAATAAAAGAGAACCAAACACATAATTATCCATGTTTTAGCTCCAGCTCCAAGAGGTTTTATGTGTCATCCAGCTAACTAGCTGTCAAGATGCTTACACAGCTTTTTAGTGGTGTCTTTTTCCTTGAATAATGTGCTCATTGAAGTCAGCAGGGGTGTAGGGACAGAGTGAGTGTTCCTTATGTCGTCATCTTCTCTTTGGGTTTTCCTTTTCAAACCCTCCCACTAAGGGTTACTCATAATTCCTCATAATTCCTCATTTAATCTGGATATCGGTGAGTATCACAACTCCTAAAGGATTATTGGCCACCTCAGCCTATTTTTAGAAATCCTGATTTCCTTCTGGTTGTAGCTAAACCAAACTATCTTTGTCCAGAGAATAAACAGAACATGTTAACAACTCTCCAGCTCCTCAAACATAAATCATTAATCCATTGTGTAAGGAAAGTTCATTTCAACCAAGGAGGTTGGATTGAAACCATGATACATAATCTTTGGTATGTGGAAGCTGATAAGTCCTAACAGTGTATTAATAAAGATAACAACACTTTCTGTGGATATACAAAAGAGAATAACACATGCAGTTCATTGCTCTCTCTGGATCCAGGGCAGATACAGTGGTAACCAACCACTTCTGTGGGGCATGGATACAGCTAAACTTGCCTTTGAGGGATACTGGGACTAGTAATTTTGGGACACACACAGATAAGGAACTACATACTCTTGGTATTTTTCCAGACAGCATTCATCTACTTTGTTGCTTGTTTATGTGTTGCTCTCCTTGGGCTAAAGGCTTTCTGTGCATTTTGTAGTGGTGAGCACAGAGAGGTACCATCCTCTGTAGAAAACATGTAGCCCCATTACACCTCATGCTAAAAGTATTAATCATGAAAAATACACTTGACTAATTTAGTACCATGCTGCACTTTGGTTAGAAAGACTTCAGTGAGGTTTTTTCCCAGGGATCCTTAGGTCTTCTCTTGTGGTGCAGAGTACAGGTATCGATTTACATTTGTTAGTGGGAATTCACCTAAGGTCATGTAGGGCATGTTGCATTTTTTATCGTACTTTTAGTAAGCCCTGAACACTGTCCTCATTGTGGGGTGAGTTGCTCGTGTTTTCTGGTCAGCTGGGTGATGCAGCAGTGAAACATGTCAGTTGACAGCCTTTGGGGGAATGTCCTGAATTGACACAATACAGAAAGAACAGACCCAGGTCTGCAGGAAAGCATGAAGCATGACTCAAACGGAGCTTTGTGTGCCTCTGACCTGGATCTTCTAGAAAGGCTCACATGGACCTTGTCTTTCCCATTGATGCTTTTAACCAGTGCCCATGTGTCCCATGAAGAGTACTGCTGCTTGGTTAGGGAGTTTACACGTCTCTTAGCAGGGACAATGCAAATGTGTTAATTGTAGGATTGTTTAGGTTGGAAGGGACCTTTGAACATCATCTGGTCCTCTCCCCACCCGTACCACGCTTGTCCTCACACAATGCAGGGTTTCCTTTTAGGTGGCAGGAGGTTGCTGAGAGCCTGTGAAGCCCCAAACCAGGCACAGCACTGGCACATGAACTCAGCAGTGCTAACCCGAGGGGAGCAGTCCTCTCCCCATCCTCCTGTCTGTGCTGGTGCAAACATGAACACCCCTGACTCGCAGTCAACAGTCACATTACCTTTTGTTTTAAAATTAATTTTCAACCCAGACTCCATGTTTTGAATCCCATGAATTAGGAAACTGGAACAATGTTGTCATTTGGGATTTGCAAACATTTTTGTTGAATACTAAAGCAAGCGATGTTGGCCTTTGTTCAAAAACTTTAATTTTGGATTAATATTTCCCTGGTTCTCATAGGCATTGTTCTATCTGTGTCTTCAGGAAACAGATACTTCCATGCACAAGCAGCCCCATTAATTGCAAAGGGATTGACTGTCAAATAAAGTCATACTTGACCTGAATGATGAGATTCTCTCTGGTCTTTACTGTTACCAGGTTATGAATTTCTTACCCATTATTAGTATTAATTCAATATTGGTATTGAATATTTTTTATGCAGTAGCCATGGGTGAGTATAAGTTTTTATATTTAATAAAAATATAGTTTTTTTAGAAGAGTGAGTTACTCTCCTTTGAAATTTAAAACTGCAAAATACTAAGTTAAGAGCAGCTGTCCTCAAAAGTGTGGTAAAGCCTTCCCTGTGTAAAGCACCTTTATGGCTTTGTCACCATGGTAATGATTAAAAATAGTGCTGATACAGGAGTGGGGGTTATATAGAATTTAAATGATTACATTAAAGAAATTTACAGCCTTAAATCTGGGTAAATCATGCCTTAAAACGGTGAGATCTGGAAAAAATCACATTGGATACAGTTAAAAGGGCCAGTGCATTTAGTGACCTAATTTATGATCTGGGAGAGGGAGGTTTGGTATCCTGTGACAATTCAATAGCCTTGTGCTCTAATGCATGATGAAAATACTGTTTGAAGAGCTCAGCACTTCTTTGGAGTGGTAGTTCTGGACTTAAGACCTCTCCTTGGTGGTTGCCCAGCACACAAAACTGTAATGGTCTTGGCTGTTTCTCTAGCTGAAACACTGAGGTATTTTCACAGAACACAGAAATTTTCATTTTCTGTTATTTTGAGGTAAAACAATAATCATACAATTAGGCCAAAAATGGCTTTTTAAAATTTTTTCCTTTTGTGTCTGTGTGCAAGTCAATAATATAATGATGGCAACTAAAGCTGTGGAATTAAGTTTTGCCTTTCAAAGCCTCAGGGCTTTGGAAGCATTGTGGGCTTTGATGACACACTATTTTCGAACAAGCAGGTTTATTGCTTGGACAGATAAAAGGTAACACACAAGTTTTTGGCTGGTGGTTGTACTCTTCCTCTGAAATGCTTGGGCACCAGTTAAGGGGCACCATGATCAGGTTTTTAGGATATCCTGCCTTTTCTCTGCCTCATGATGCTGTTCTAGGCCAGACTTTGTAGGGATTAGATGTGGGATCCAAGGCGGGTGTAAATGGATCTCTGTTGCCAAGAAGTGAGACTGGTACTGAGCTTTCTGGTGAACACAGTGAGACCATTTCTCAAAAGTTTTTGATTACTCTTCTCTTGGTGAAGTTGATGTTTG
The DNA here is from genome assembly GCA_013400515.1 of Erpornis zantholeuca. Classification (NCBI taxonomy): domain Eukaryota; kingdom Metazoa; phylum Chordata; class Aves; order Passeriformes; family Timaliidae; genus Erpornis; species Erpornis zantholeuca. The sequence goes on from VZTN01016806.1 coordinate 243,190, forward strand.
CTGGCATGGTTTGTTCTTCTTTTCTGTATGAAAGGTAATGTGAAATGCAGTCGTGTTGCCTGCTGTTCATCTGGTGATTGAAAAAAACACCCTGTCTGTAATCTGAACAACCTCATTGCAAATTCAGGAGCAGCATAATGGAAATCTTGTCACACGTACAGCTTTTATTTCCATAACATTTATTTTTTGCAGTTAAGTTGGGGGGTGGTTTTTTTGTCTTTTTTTACTTTTGGCTTGAGACATCTTCATGAGCACATGAAGTCTGTTGCCTCTCTCATTTTCCAGCACAAGTTTGACAGTCTCAGGCCATCTGTTATCAGAAGTCACTTGATAATTCTTGGCCTTGTTTTCTGTTTCTGGGATCTCATTTTGCTAGAGGTAGCTGTGCTGCCACAGCAGAAAGGCACAGATCTCACTTGGGAGGTGGAAATGAATAGATGAAAACCAGACAAGATGTTGACAGAAAGTTTTTTCTTCTATTCATTTTATGAAACACTGATAATGTTTTAAGAACTGGAACAGGTGGACTGGTTAGATTTTTTTAAGCTTTCACTGCCTTTGCACTGGGAAAATACCTCCCTCTTTCTTGGGGGGGCTACTGGAGCAGGTTCCTCCCATAAGGTACCTCTGCAGCAGTGGCAGCTGATCACAGTCTGTGCTCTGTGTTGGCTTCACATGAATCACTTCAAATCTGGGAGCTGCATATCCATGTCAGCACAGCACTTTGTCCAACCCAAGGAGGCTCTCAGCAACACGCTGGGATGCCAGCCTGGGTCGGAGCTGCTGCTCTGAGCTGCCCTGCCCTCATCCAGCCATAGGCACATATGCCTCATAGGCACACAAGCTTTGTGCACCCGTAGCTGCCTCCTGCATTGCCAAAATTGCCTTTTTTAAGGAGGCAGAACTCAGGCCAATTAATGGCCTAGTGGTGAAATTTGAGTAGAAACTAGATAGTTATTTTCTATCTTGCTTTAGCTAAGTCAGGACCAGCTCTAAATTTTCCCCTCTAGACTTGGATGCTATCCTATTCAAACTAATATTAGGTCTGAAGATAGAGGGGTGTCAAAAACAGCTGAATAAACAGGTCAGCTTGTTATTGTGTGCTTAGGTCTCGGCTCTGAAGAGGAGCAGATACAATTGCTGGAGAATGTTGTTTCTCAGGAATGCTGAGCTGCTGGCCAAGAGGGATCCTCAGGTTTTGTGCCATGAGTTGCTCCTCCACATTATTCCAGGGCTGACCTTATGACTAATTCTTTGCAATTCAGGATTTCGAGGTCATGGTGACCAAGAATTTCACCAAATTACAACTTCTTATCTATAGCTGTCATAATATAGAGCTCTGCACCAAAATAATTCTCTTGTTCAGGTTCCTAGCTGCAGAAAAATCTGTTTTTAGGAGATTTCTAATGGAGACAGGACAGAACAGGCCTGGTAGTCTTTCCCAGGAGTGTAATTATCCTCCTTGCATGATGCACTGGGTGTGAAAACCTGACTCTGGGAGATGACACATGCTAACTGCCTTGTTAAGCTGCTTGTTAAACTGCCATGGAGCCCAGTTCTGCATTCTGGATGTTATGAGAACTCAGAAGACCTCCATGACCCTGAAGGAGCAAAGGGGATCTAGGTGTTGTTCTAAATTTCTCTTTCATTTCTTGCACAGTTTGCCCTTACATTTATTTCTTCCAATACAATTAGTATGTGGAGTGCATCATAATATACATAATGTATTAGGGGCTTATAAAACTGCTGCTAATATCCACAAAAAACTGTAAAACAGTGTATTGTAAGTGTCACAGCCTATATCATCTGCCCTAGCTCTTGCTGTAAGCCTCATGTTCATCTGGTCTGTCATAGAGCTCCTTGTCTGTTTTTTTCTAGAGCACTGATGGCTTTAAAATTAGAAAAAAAAAAGTATCCAAAAGCAAGTATGTCCTTCATTCCCCTCTCTTCATTCAGAGGCCATTGCATTGCAGCTATTTCCATAGCCTGGTCTCTAGTGGTCTTTGCTGTCTTATTTAAGATGGGAATATACTGGATTAGGCTGTGTGACCAGAGGCAAGATCCATCAAGGACAACAGGGATGTTGTGAGTGATTCTATTCTGAGCATGAGATGGGCAGTGGTTCTGGGAGCACCCCAGTGATCTCTGGTTCTCTATGAGGATGTGAGTCTTGGGATCAGAAAGCTGAAAACTGCGAGTCTTCATTCAGTCTTGTACATCATGCAGCACTTGTACAAAGGAAAGCAAGGAAATTGCAGAGATTCAGAGGCATTTTGGTAGGCTGAAGAGTTGCAGAAGGTTGGGGGGTTTGTGCTGATGTGGCACAATAAGCTGCAATATAAAAACATGGAACAAAGTGATGGGAATGTTTCACATGCAAATGCTGGTCTGAAATTGGGCATTTTCCAGTGAGAAACTGGAAAATTCGTGCTCCAAAGCCTGGCGATCTGAAGAATTAAAATACCCTGCTTTTCTGAAGTCCCTTTTAAGTTGCTTGCAAGCATCAATCCAGTCCCTGCTCTCCCTAAGGCTCTGCAGCAGCTTTCTGACACAAACATGTTCCTCGAGCCGTGCACATCTCTCTTGCTGACGACATTGATGATGCAGGTACACAAGAGAGAAGCCAATTTCAGAGCCATTTATGGTGTTGAGGAGCTAGAAAATCAGCAAAATAATACATTTGCCAAGGAGGAGAAAGTGAAACAGGTGGATAAATGTCCATTTGGAAGGTTTTGCTGACTGGTGAGAGGGGAGGAGAGCAGAAAAAGTCGAGGGTGTCCACTGCCAGCAGTAGAGAATAATAAAGAAAAGGGATGACGTGGCTATTTTAATCCATTTTGCATATCTGGGAAGAAATAATTGCTTTGTGTGCTACTCGGTGCTACCTCAGCTTACTGGAATTTCCCAGAAAATAAAAGGGGGATAGATTATCTTTCTGAGGTTATCTTTTGTTAGCAGTTACTACAATGTGTAGCGATAGTAGCTGCTTAATCCCAGTCTGGGGTGGTTCCTCAGGTGGCGAGTTCTTCCGATCAGGCTTCTCACATGCCTGAAATTACTGGCATCTGTTCTGCAGCCTTGCAGCCGAGGCCACGTCCTGTTTTCCCGGTGATGACCAGCTCTCTCGTGCCTGAGTGGGATCTGAAGGGTGCAGTGCAGAGCGGGGGGGCTCTGCACAGCAGGTATGCCTGGCTGTGCTCCATGGTGGCCTTGTGCACAGCTTTTGCTTTGCCAGACCTGGTCAAAGTGCAGTGATGATAAGATTGTGTGTGCTCCTTTTTTTCCTACACAATATCTCTTCTCTGCAGTGGCAAAGTCATTTATTCTCACCACGGGCTGAGGGCTGGTGGATGCCAAGGCTCCACAGACACAGCCATCGTGTGTGGAACATAAAGGGCATGAAGGTAAAAGGAATTAGGAACCTGGATCAGTTCAGCTGGGTGTCAAGGCATTTTATAATGTAGTCAGTAATGGTAGGTCTCTGCATGGAGTAGCACACAGCAGAGACCGCATTTAGGTGGCACTTAATGTCACAGTGCCTTGTGTCATCTGTGCTCTGTTTGCTGCCTGTCAAAATCCACAGTCACACAGTTTCTGCTGTGCTTTGGCTATTTAATACTACTTTTTTCCCCTGTGCACTCAGTGCACACAGAGGGCTTCGGAAAGCGTGGAGTGTGTGTGGTACACGTGTTCCTGCTTTTTGCCTAATGGTCTGCTTTTTTTTTTTAACATGATTTTTCTGACTCTGGGTCATGCTGCAAATGCAGGAGCAGGTCAGACTTGCACCCCTCTGTAAACTGTGGGTTTTGCCAGAATACTGAGATCCTGATGTATAGACATTGGCTGTGTGGGGCGTTTGCTGCTCTGGAGAAAAGGGCCAAATATGTCATAGCAGGGAGCAGTTAGGTCCTGCAAGAGGAGGCAGTTGTGTCTAAACATGTTTAAAACCTTCCTTCTGCTAATGAGTCAGAGGCTGTTCAAGTCTTGTAGCTCAAGCAGGGTGTCTGGCTCCTGCCCTGTTGTGTGAGGCCAGCAACCTCTCTATGAAGGTTTTTCTCCCTCATTCTGCAGAAGAGATTTAAGCACCTCAGGAGAGTTTGTAAACTTCCCAATCACCAGCCTGCAGTTAGGGCAGACCTCTCCTGTATGTCTGGGACAACTGTGTTGATCAACTGTTTTGAAGTTTTTTCTCCTACCCAAGATCAGGAGGAAAAGGTGTTGTGTCACTTTTGCATAATTAAAAAAAAAAAAAAAAGAAACCAAAACACCTAAATGCTCTTGGGCAACATATTTTAAAATACTTCTTAATTTGGAGAGATGTTACATGGAATTTTCAACCCAAGATACCAGCTCTGTCCCTACCAATGCTTTTTGCGAGCAGGGAGCAGCTCGTGCTTCTGCTGGAGATGTATCTGCAGTCATAGTGAAATTCCGCATAGCCAAAGCAACATTAAAAACAAACCCCAACTTGGCTCCGGTACGGAAAATACGGAACAGCAGTTGCTGTGTGCAGGATGAAAGCTGATGTTTTGCCAACCTGAAGTGTAAAGCTGGTGCTGGAACTGGGGCCTGAAGAATGGGAGTGTTTGCCAAAAGGAAATGGAAGCAGGGATGGAGGGTTTCGGGGAATGCACCAGTGCTGGCCATGCCAAAAAATGTCTCCCCTGTGGACAGGTCTGATTACAAGAGTAACCGCATTAGCCCAGGCAAAGTGCAGCTGGAGCCACAGTTGGCCTTTTGCGTTTTCTAGCTGGGTTTACGGCATCTCAAATGTAGGAATGAGGTAGAGCTGGGTTTGGCTTGACCAGCTGTGTTCCTGCATCTTAGAGATCCAAGGGCTGTGCAGGGATTCAAGAGGAAAACAAGGCACCAGCAGAAACAAAGCCCAGTTTCTCTGCTCGGTAGTGGGGAGGTCTGCCAAGGATGACCTCTCCCCTCCCTGCTTTAGGGGGGCTGGAAGGAAGCCACAGTTTTTGAGTTGCTTTCAGTTTTTGGAGGCACACACACTGTATTTTCATGCAGGTTTGTCTTCAGTGGAGCTCAGGAATTTTGTGGTTTTAGTTTTCTTTCTTTCCCTTTCTTCCCGTTCCATCCTCTAATCCCCTGTTGTTACTGAAGGATATCTTTGCGGCAGTGTTGAATACATCAGAGAGCAGAAGGCAGAAGGATGGGCAGTCAGGTGACAGCTGTGTGCAAAGGAGGTGGAGATACATGTGTGTGTGTGTATATATATATGTAGATAAGATATATAATATGCTTCGGGAGCAAGTTCTTCAATGCATTAATGTTGCAGCTGCCCAGTGTCATGCTGGGAGGTGACTGAAGAGCCTGCCCTGCGACCCCTCCTTCATCCCATGCCCACTTTGCACTTCTCTTGGCACAAGCAGAAATGCGTTTTGTCTCTGTTTCATCCTTTTAAAATTGTGTTTATTTCAGCATTCTTTTCCTTCACAGTGGTACTGTCCCAGTGGTACCTGAGCAAAGGACAAACTCTGTGCCTGCGGGAAGTGTCTGTGTGGTTGTTCCAGCTCGTGCATCAGTAACAGCTGAACCCACGTCACCGCTTGCTGAACCCGTTGAACTCTGTCAGTTCTGGGACAGCGCTGACCTGAGCTTTGGGGGGGTTCTTGCCTGGGTTAGTGAGATCTGGAGCAAGGTGGCAGACACTGGTGGAAAAAAACGGGTGAATCAGGGTACACCGAAAAAGGTGCTGGCCGGAGACGTTGAGATGGGAAGCACAGCAACAGGGTATCAACATTCACCTTGCTGCGGGCACAGTGCCCGCCAGCGGTGCTTCTCCTGGGGGTGCCAGGATCCAGCAACTGCCTCGGAGGCCTGAGGGACAGAACACCTCAAATCTGCTCTGTTGCTGGCTTGCCATATGACCTCAAGGAAACCACCTTGGTTTTCTTGCTCTTTCTCTCCTTCTTGCTTTTAGTCACTGGGACTGTGAGCTGCTTGGGGTAGAGAATGTCACTGGGTGTATTTATTCAGGATGTAGATTCACAGGTGTCAGTCTCAGTGTAATAAATAATGGTGATTTTACCAGGATCTTTTTTATGAGTTGGCAAAAAACAAGGTGTTATTTAGACCTTAACTGAGTGGGAATCAGAAGTGCTGATCCTATAATATTTCCCTTCATTTCTCTGGTCTGTGGCAAGGAATTTATGGGAAAGTGAGCCTTGATCAAGGCAATTGCATTCAGAGAAGCAACTGAAGCAGAGAAGTCGATTCACTTCAGCATTTTGCACTGGGTAGAATGAAATATGCAAAAAATGTCGTGACCTGAAAACATGGTAGACTGCAAAAGTTTGCTGCTGCTGTTTTGTGTCTATTTTGGAGAGCAGCACATTAGTCTTTCTGTACAGGACTTTCAGAAGGTCATGAAGAGTTTGATTACAGCAGCATGAGCAGTTTGAAGTCCCTGATTTAGAAAAGTTTCCATAATCTCATCCCAGCCCCAGCCCTTTGCCTGGATTGGGACTTCTTATAGATTTAGTATTTTCAGGTAATTTTTTTTTTCTCTTCATATTGATAACTGTTGCAGGTAGGAACATAGTTGCAAAAGCTTTCACTGGATTGAGCTGGTGATTTAAGCCTGTCTCTGACTAGCAGGGGAAATGCTGTTAGCAACAAGTTGTCCTCAGGTATTTTTCAGAATACCATGAAGTAAGTGATACCTGCTATTATTAAAAGCAGAATATGGGTATGGCAAAATTTTGAGACGCCATGCCTTCTTTGTTTTCATGAAGATAATGAGTTAAAGGACAAAATGCCAGCAGGTGATGCTGCAGAATACATGGTGCACCTGGGCTTTGTAGGACAGGCCAACATGTGTGTTGGACATTGCCAGCAACTCTTTCTGTTCTTGTTACGCAGCGTTTGAACAAAATGTTCTGCTGCGGTGGAGAAAACCTTTCCAGAGCCTGCTCTCTGTGTTGTTTTTATCTCTGCACATTTGCATCTAGCAAGAGGCACCTCCATTTTACATAAGCACTGTCAACATGGAAGTGTAACACTAGCCCGTGTCAGCCATCCCCGCAATGAGCTGGGGGCACCTTCGTGCGGGAGGGAGCCTGACCTTTTCCCTCTTGCTGGAGCTGCCCTCGTTGCTCAGCAAGAAGTAAACAATTGCTGGCACCCACAGCCCTCCAGGGCAGTGCCCGTTCCTGCAGGGGCTGCTCCGGCCTCTCCCGTTCCTGCAGGGGCTGCTCTGGCCTCTCCCGTTCCTGCAGGGGCTGCTCTGGCCTCTCCCGTTCCTGCAGGTGCTAAGGCCTCTCCCGTTCCTGCAGGGGCTGCTCTGGCCTCTCCCGTTCCTGCAGGGGCTGCTCTGGCCTCTCCCGTTCCTGCAGGTGCTAAGGCCTCTCCCGTTCCTGCAGGGGCTGCTCTGGCCTCTCCCGTTCCTGCAGGGGCTGCTCTGGCCTCTCCCGTTCCTGCAGGTGCTAAGGCCTCTCCCGTTCCTGCAGGGGCTGCTCTGGCCTCTCCCGTTCCTGCAGGGGCTGCTCTGGCCTCTCCCGTTCCTGCAGGTGCTAAGGCCTCTCCCGTTCCTGCAGGGGCTGCTCTGGCCTCTCCCGTTCCTGCAGGGGCTGCTCTGGCCTCTCCCGTTCCTGCAGGTGCTAAGGCCTCTCCCGTTCCTGCAGGGGCTGCTCTGGCCTCTCCCGTTCCTGCAGGGGCTGCTCTGGCCTCTCCCGTTCCTGCAGGTGCTAAGGCCTCTCCCGTTCCTGCAGGGGCTGCTCTGGCCTCTCCCGTTCCTGCAGGGGCTGCTCTGGCCTCTCCCGTTCCTGCAGGTGCTAAGGCCTCTCCCGTTCCTGCAGGGGCTGCTCTGGCCTCTCCCGTTCCTGCAGGGGCTGCTCTGGCCTCTCCCGTTCCTGCAGGTGCTAAGGCCTCTCCCGTTCCTGCAGGGGCTGCTCCGGCCTCTCCCGTTCCTGCAGGAGCTGAGGCCTCTCCCGTTCCTGCAGGTGCTAAGGCCTCTCCCGTTCCTGCAGGGGCTGCTCTGGCCTCTTCTGTTCCTGCAGGGGCTGAGGCCTCTCCCGTTCCTGCAGGTGCTGAGGCCTCTCCCGTTCCTGCAGGGGCTGCCTGGGCCTCTCCCGTTCCTGCAGGTGCTGAGGCCTCTCCCGTTCCTGCAGGGGCTAAGGCCTCTCCCGTTCCTGCAGATGCTCTTGCATCCCTGCTGAAGAAGTGAGTGATCCTTTGCGAGCTGTGCATGGTAAAGAGGGAAGAGAGCTAGAATTTAGCAGGCTCTTCGGCATTAGGCATGGCCATTAATTTTCTTTATGTAATGACGATAGTATTTTCTGATGGAAAGACAGGTTCCCGAGAGTACAGAACGTTCCCTGGCCAGCAGTGGCAAAGCAGGGATGAAATTTTCTCATCAAAAAGGCTAACTTCATTTTTCCCTTTTTGGATCAGGTGTGCTGGCTGCTTTAAGATGTTCTAACATGAAAGGTCTTGCTAGGGCTGAACAAGGCAAATGTTCCATGCTGGCTGATTTTGTGCATTAGAGTCCATTTTTCTTAGCTGTTGACTACCTCAGTATTACCATTCTTGTCCAAGAAAGTGGTGTATGAACAAGGGCTGCAAGATGAAGCCATTATAGGATAGAAAAACATATGAAGATCTTACTTTAAAAAAGCTGATGGCTTTCTAGGCTCTCTTGAACTTTCTGTTCATAGCAGTGTTCAGAGGCTTTTAAACACTGATGGTAAAACCCACTGCTTATAGATGTTTGTCACATTTTCTGGCTTAATAAGTCTAGAAAAGTAATTTTTCATATGTGGACTTCAATTCTTTCCTCCTGTTAAAGAGGATTGAGACTTAGGTCTTTGAGTTTCTGCAAGACTTAATTAATTAGAGTGATATGAGAATGAAGGATGCCCTGTCAGTGTCACTTATTCTCCTCATTCTACTTCTTCTGGGTATTTATTCAATTCAGTGGGTTTACATTTAAAGTCAGCATGGCAAAATTTTGGAGTGACACTGGCTGTGTGGTTCTGGCTGGTCAGTAACTAGGAGGTTCAAATTCCAAGTTGGCTTATCTTATTTTCACTCACATAAATTTTCACAGGAGCTGTTGCTTTTAGTGAAATCCCACTAGAAACTGGATTCTTAGCCTGGTATTTTTCTTGTTCAGGCTATTAATGATAAATGTTGTGTGAATTTTTTCAGCAACTGAAGGCATCTTTTACACCTACATCCAGAGGGAGTGAACCCCTGGATTGACATTCCTGTTCTCCATGCAGTTCCTTACCAGGCAGCTTTGTTTTTCAGCTCGTGAGTGATTGTTGCTCCCTGCTCCGGAGCCAGCACAGGTAGAATGGAGCAGATGGCTCGGTGTTGCCTAAGTGCTTGCTGAGACACAGCAAATTGCTTCTGTAACCCACTGATAGGTTTCAGCCTTTAATTGAGGCTTTCAGCGAGGCGCTCAACAGTGAAAAGCATTCTCCTGAGAAAAACAGCAGCGTAACCATGGCCAAAGGTTCAGGACAGCAGAGTTCAGCCCTCTTGGGGATGGCTCCTCTGTTTATTTATTTATTTTCTGCTGCTTTCCCACCATCATTCAAGACTCCTGTAATGTCAGACTGCAGCTCAGTCTGTCAGTGCGGCGCAATCCTTTGTGCTGGAAACATGAAGCACACGCTGATAAGTTTGGGTTTTGTGCTTGCAGCAGGCTCGGCATGTCTGCAAAGGTGGCTTTCCCCTGGTGCTCCCTTGGAGTTCCTGTCTGCCTGCCCTGAGCAGCAGCTTTAGTGGGTCTCCCCTGCCTGGCAGCGAGTAAAGCTCCTGCTGTCTTCCCTCTTATGTACGACAGCATCATCAGAATTCTGACTTTTAATGGACATCTCTAAAAGGGAAAGAAAAACTCCCTGATCCGCCCTCACCCCAAGCAAGAGTGGATTTGACAGCGATAGAAGGATGTTTGTGGTGGAGTTGTCTGAGCAGCGTCCTGTTGGGCAAGAGTTTCCTTCAGCAGCTGCCCCTTAGCCTGAAGGAGCTGCTCCAAAAATGAGTTATAACTCACCCAAAAAGGGGCAGCCCAGAGCAGGCAGGGATGCAATAACCCAGTGGTCTAATTCTCATCCTCCCCCTGTCCCCACATTTGGTCAGCTTCCAATTCTGCTTTGAATTTTACTTCTTCACAGTACAGAGCCAAATAATAACTTTCAGCATTGGAGATTGTATCCGTTGAGGCAGCTTGGTTTAGTGTCCTCAGTTAGTCAGAAAGGAGTTGTTTCCAGTTAAAAAACTGTCTGGTTGTCTTAGATTTGGTGCTGGAGTGGGTCTAACAAAAAGAGCTTAAAAAAAGGCACTGCATGAATAAAAAAAATAAATTCTATGATTCAGGTTTCCTAAAGAGTCCAAGAAATCTTTGATGTGGAAGTAGTGCAGGTAGCTTAAAATCGCCGTTGGATTCTCTCTGTCCCAAGGAGCTCAGAAGTACAAAGATTTTTGTGCAGTTCTGAAATCCCACCCACATTTGATAATGTCTGCAGCATGTTTTTATGTTCCTTTAGCTTTTCAGTGGCTTAAAATGCACTGAAAGTGTGAACTACACTGCCAACGTGCTTTTGTACTTGGCATGAATTTAATTAAAAAGATAATTGGATTGCTTTATCAGCCTTTACACATCAGCCCAGTGCCACTCTCCTTTCCCCCACTCTAACAATGCTGACAAACCTGGTGCATTTGCAATCTGTATTTTTCTGCATTGTTCTCTACTCTTGTGTTTGGGGTGGGGGTACAGAGGTGGCTGTTTGCTGTTGAGCAGTAGATCTGCTCCACGGTGGGAAGGAAGTGGCTGATAAGCAGAGAGCCAGCCTGGTCAGATGGTTCCTGCTGGGGCTGCCCTGGGCGAGCGCAGGGGGAAATGCCAGAGCCGCAAAGCTCCAAGAGAAAACAAAACAAAACACACAGGCCCTTTGCAAAGTCCTCTGCCTTTAGTGCACTGATGTATAGCCCAAAATGTACAGCTGAATCTGCAGAAAATGGGCAGTTTATGTGATTTTCATGGAAATGCTGCTGAGGAATGTAAGATCGGTTTTTAGCATAAAACTGATGTTTTCATGTAAACAGAGAAGTGCCCAGCTGGTGCTGTTAAATAAACCTGAGCATGTGCCCGGACTTCTCGACATCCCTTTGTGCAGAGGGCCAGGCTCACACTGAGAGGAGAGGGGAAGGGCACGTGAACTAAAGGCAAGGTGGGGTCCTGGCAGTGCTGTCACTCCGTGCAGAGCTCTTTCCTCACCTCTGGCACTGCCTCCACACCCTTGTGGAGCCCCTCCTGGCTCTCGTGTGCCCTTTATATTGTTTTCAGGAGGGACATTTGAACACTCATCATCATTTCCTTGAACCTGTAGAGTGCCATCAAGCTAACTCTGTGAATTTGGGTGGGTGGGTTTTCTCTAAAGGTTGCTGTTTATAACATAAAACAGCCACTGTTCCAATAGTTTGTGGTCACATGGCTGCTGAGGAGTAAGAGTTGTCCTCTGCTTGTCCAGCTGGTCAGTGGATGGGGCAGTCGGTGAAATAGCTTGGACGTGGTCAGGGGCAAGCAGGGAACTGGGGCAGATGAAGTTAGGCAATCAGGAATGCTGTTCTTGAGTGTGGAAATGCTGCTGTATGGAAGATTTGGAGACTTTACAAGTTGGCTTTTCTTACAGCTGGATGGTGACAGCATGATTTGTCAGGGTCCTTCAAGACAGAAAAAAAGCCCTCTTGGGCTATGAGAGTTTTTTGCTTTGGTGAAATTGATTTAAATGAGTTCTGAATGTGGATTTACATTCAGAATAAAGGATCCATAAAAGTGATGTTTTACTAGCCTCTCTTTCTCCCCCTTGCTTAATGAATTTCTTAAAAAGGACTTAAGCTTCAGAAACAGTTTGATAGCAGGTATGTGTTGTTAGCCTGAGGAAGAAGGTGTTTGTGAGAGGAGATGATGAAAAGAAAGATGCTCTGGAGTTAAAAAACTCATTTTAAAATGAGAAGAACCACGGTTCTCATTGCTTCCACAGAAGAAATTGGTTTAAACATAAAAAGTTTTCCATTTAAATGTTTTAAATACAGCTTTTCAGCCACCAGAAGAGGCAAAACTCGAAACACATTGCAGCCCACTTGGGCAGTAGGAAACCATTCAAAGGGATTATGGTGGTGTCAGTGTGGCCCTTTCATGTGTCTTGCAGAAGAAGATTTACAAGTACAAGAAGGTGCTGAGTAACCCCAGCCGCTGGGAGGTGGTGCTGAAGGAGATCCGGACGCTGGTGGACATGGCACTGACGTCCCCGCTGCAGGACGACTCCATCCACCAGGCACCCCTGGAGATTGTCTCCAAGCTGCTCTCAGAGGTACGGCCTCAGCAGGGCTCCTGTCACTCTTAGATGAGAGACAAACAGTTTAAAGTTTTATTTTAACTTGAGCTGTCAAAAATGTGCCTGTGAGTCTGCTCGTGACTTCGGCTGACTTGAGTGGAGTTTGCCCTTGCTAGGGAGAAGGAAAATTTGACCCATGTTAGGTAGATTTCTAGAAACTAAACAAGCCCCATTAATCTTGACTTTGTGGGTTTGGTTTTTTTGGTTGGTTGGTTGATTGGTTTTTGTTTCTTTGTTTTAATTATCTATGGTAAATTTATCATGGGTCTAACTCATGTCTTAAGTCAGTGGTAAAGCTCCCTTTGACTTCTATTCCATTGGTTTTGCTTCCATGACCAGTAATTTTTATACCTATATATATATATACAGCAATAAATTGATTGTGTAGCTATTGTATTTTTACTAATTCTGGTAAAGAAAAAACATTTTCCTTCAGAGTTATCTATCCTTCTCCTATAACATCAGTTTCAAACATATAACTTTTCACGGACAGGAAATGTAATGCCAAGCAGGCTTTTTTCATGTCTTGTGATGGTGGAAGGATTTGATGTAAGCAAAAAAATCCACTATTGTTTTTTCTTGCAGCAGTCAAAAATCTTAGCAACTCACAGCTCTGTAACCCCTGGATAGATCATGCTACTGAAAAAGCACAGAGCAAACTCTTCTGCATAGGTGATAGCATAGGTGACTTCCAGTCAATTTATTGCATTCTCCTGGTACCACATTTAAAGAAAGAATTTCAGGAAGACTGGCCACAAATGGTTTCCAACACCACAACAATCCTTTTAAAAATTTTTTGTAGAAAAATTTGTCCTAAGAAAAACATTTGTCCTACGAAAACATTTCAAAGAAATGTATTGCTAGCTTTACTTTTTCAACGGATTGAGCCCTCCTCTGGCATCCTCGTGTTTGTGTGCTCAGCAAAGGGAGCAGTGAAGGCTTGCACCACCCCTCATAGCAGGCTCTGTACCACCTTCTTTAGGGGAATGATTTTAATGCCATGGTTTCTATTCAGAAAATAAGCAATTGAGTCTTGAACCTTTCTGCTTGTGTCTGGTGGTAGCTGAGGACTATGTGTGCTGATGTACCAACTCAAGAGTGCTCTTTGCTCACTCATCTCTTTTCTATTCAACTCTTTCAGAACAACAACTTAACCACTCAAGACCACGAGAGCATTATTGTGGTGAGTATCTTTCTGTCAAAAGATGAGGACAAATCTATATTATTTGAAAACAGTTCTGTTAGTGCTTGTCTCTGCCCCAGTGAAATAGGGCAAATGTGAAAGCCTTTCCACCAATGCTGCTGAGCTTAGGCAGGAATCTGCATTTGTCTATTTTTTGTGTGGCTTTGTAATTTTTCTTTCCTTGTTTCACAGGCGAATTACAATAAAGCTTTCTTGTCAGCCTGTGTGAGAGAGCACAGCATGTTGAGTGTTAATAGTCTCTCCAAAAGGCCTCCTTAGGAGGCTACACAGCAATATCCATATCTATATATGTACTTTAAATAGTCAAACCCCATCATTTCCAGATGTGCCCTATAAAACCCCTAGGCTGAGTAGTTTCCTGAGGGGCAGAATGTCTCCATTGCTGAGGGTATGTGAGCAAGTGATTGCTGTTGTAAGTGTGAAAATGTGTGTTGCTCCAGTTTAACCCCCTGCCAATTTATTTGTAAAAATATTCTCTTTTGACTTTTTTCTTTTCTGTAGGTCACGTTTATTTAGACATAAAAATAAGTGAATCAAATGGCGGCTCTGCTGCTTGTGAGGCAAAGTATAAAATCTCAACAGTTTATCAGAGAGGTGGAACTTGGTTCCCCATCTCTGTGATTTAATTTCATTCTCTGGTGATTTCTGGGAGACTTTCCCAGTGATCTAATCTAGAGCCCCACCACCACCTGATTGTATCACATCTGTCTCTTTCTGCAAAATGACAAGGTGGCATGTAGCTGCCAGTAGGTGTAATTGTATTGAACTGCTGTTTAAGATACCCTTTTAGCTGGAATCAGCCACTGAGATAACTTTGAGGTAGCATTTACTTTTCTTTGCTATGGCTTTCATTTAACTCTAGTACCAAGGGTAGCTCAGGCCCCCAGTTACAACTGGTTGTTTTGGTGGAAAGGGTTTTTGAATAAAAGATGTGAGGTGGCCCTGCTATGAGCAGGGAAGGTGGACCAGGTGGCCTCCACAGATCCTTTCAGCCTGTGTTATTCTGTTCTGGATGATGGCCTCTTCAGTTTAAGTCCTGCCCTCGTGTAGGTTGTGCCCAAGCCATTAAGGAGCTGGCAGTTCCTGGGCATTCAGAGCTCACTGCCATTACCCAGATAACCTGGGCTATTCCTGGAAAGTATTGCTAATACTGTGTATTTGTGTAGCATGTGGAAAGTACACAGTGCTTGGCCATGCAGATGGGACCAGCTTTACTTCTCTGGATGGTGCTGGAGCAGATCAATATCCCAAGCAATCCATTCCTGCTCAGGATGGGGAAACACGTGTTACCACGGCTGGGCAACATGGGGTAGCACGTGTGTGCTTTTGACCATGGCACCCGTAAGGAAAACACAGGAAAAGGTCCTTTCAGGCTGTCACTCTTCCACACTGACCACAGAGGCAGGGCCATGACCTGCTTGACCATCTCTCTTGTTGGTTTGGCAGGTCCTGCAGCAAACAGTCCCAATGATGGGTTCAGGAAAGGTCCTGAGCTCAGATGTTGGGTGGGCAGTGAGGATGTTCTGGTCTCACTGGATGGGGTTGTGTTCTCTGGGCCACACCAGAGGAGGAGTGAACAGTTGCAGAAGGATGGCACATGATAATGAGTAGAAACTTCATAGTTCTTACATGTAACCAGACAGAGCTTTGCAGATGTGCTTGGGTTTCATTGTTAAAATTCACACTAATCTTGAGCTATTTGTGTGTGACTATGAAACATGGCCACTGCAAGCAGACTCACAGGGCTGAGTAAGGAGATGAGAGGGAGAGCAAAAATAAAAGCTGGCTGCCTTAGCAAAACCCCAGGTGCCATCCAGAAAAAATATCTGGTGTTCAGTTGCTTAATACAAAATGTCCTGGCTGCTGTGTTTAGTGTCTCACACTGAAATGGGTACTGGGAATCCCTTTAACTGAAGAGTGGAAAAGCCCGAAGGCACCACTACAGAGAATATATTATTCTAGTACCATTTTCTAATTTACAAAGGAAGTAACAACAGCATAAGTTCATTACCCCCTCAGTGGCAGGTATGACCTCTAATGTGTTTACCCAGCATAAGCACATTGGTTTGCGTAGCAACAAAGGAATGGTTGATCTCAGCTTTTACAAAGTTAGATGCTTGATTTTGATAAATAGGGTCCTCCCAGGTAAGAACAGTGCCAGGTTGCTTTTAGTGAGCAACCTTCTCACAAATAAGAGCTTGAACTCCTCCACAAAGGGATATGTGTGTGTGGTGGTGTTCGTTTTTTTCTTCTAGGGAGATGTTCTGACTGAAACAGTGAGCCAGATTAATCCTTGCTTCATTGCATCCTAAAGCAATTGGTCTGCTCTTGTTTCCATTTAAACCATTATAAACATTGCACTCCTTTTCCTGTTTTATGTATTTACACTGATGTAGTTAAAAGCAGAGTTTTCCTGAGGATTCATAGCAGAAGTGTGCTTGAGCTTACTTGTAAATAAACACAAAACCCACCTCTAATTTCTT
This sequence comes from Erpornis zantholeuca, assembly GCA_013400515.1. NCBI lineage: Eukaryota > Metazoa > Chordata > Aves > Passeriformes > Timaliidae > Erpornis > Erpornis zantholeuca. The sequence continues at coordinate 259,239 of VZTN01016806.1, forward strand.
TATTGATGCTTTTGTCCTTTTCTAAAAACAAGTATTTTTCCCCCCAAGAAAAATACTTCCCTGCTTACAATATGCTTACTCCAGTTGCAGCCTTGTAATTGAATTTTTATCTTTTTTCTCCCTTTCTTTTTAAAGGCAATTGCACCTTTGCTGGAAAACAACCATCCTCCTCCTGACCTCTGTGAATTCTTCTGCAAGGTATCAGAACAGCTTTGCTTTCTGAAATCTCATAGTTGTATATCAATGTAGTTCTTAGAGCAGGAGGTTGGTGTTTTTTCTTCAACTCCTTACCTCCTGCCCAGATTGATTTCACTTTTTGGTCAGCAAGCAATGATACTGGAATAGTGAACAGCACCATTATGATAAATACAATCATATGCTTGGTATATCAGGCTGTTTTGTTCTGATACTGTGTGAGAGTTAAAGTTTTGAGACTCCCACACCTCAGTCTGGGTACAAGAGGTGTCCTGCCTCATGTTCTGTTTGGCTAATGCAGAACTCAGTGGAGCCACTGTGTTCAGATGTGTGTAATTCTGCCCATATGGTAATTTGTTATTGGGTGGTGGCAGTGAGGAGATCATAAGGAGTCTCTTCTGGTAAATCCATGTTTGTGCTGCATTTTGTATCCTTTATCCATAAACTTCTGAGTACTTTGGGTTGCAGACCTTGTGGATTTAAAAATGCTACTTTTCCTTGAGGCCTATTTGTGTTTCAGTTTCAAGTCTGCTTAAATTTGCTTGCTGATGACTGGGTATGCATTTGTCAAATATTCTGGATGCTGATTGTAATTCCCATCCAGAGTTATTCATCAGCTACTCTTTCCTACAGAAATTGAGTCAAGTTACAGGAACTCCTCTGACTTGTTTTTTATAAGCACTCCTGGGTCATCTGTAGCCTCAGACTCAAGGTGTTTTATTCCTGATTTGGGGTTTTTTGCCTTTGATCTCTATCAGAGATGGGCACCTAATTGTCTGTGAATGTGTGGGATGGGGTGTGCATAGTTACAGGAAGGGAAACAGGTTATGGACTTCCCAGAACTGAAGTGGACAGGGCAATGAGAAGGAGAATTTATCTTCAAAATCGACCCTGCCTTGAGCAGGGGGTTGAACCAGATGACTTTCAAAGGTCTTTCCCAGCCTATCTGACTTTTGATATATTATGATTGTATATTTTACCCTGTGATGGGAGAGTGGGTTGTTGGTACCTTCTATGATCCACCACAGATTTTCAGCATGGATCCCAAAGAAAGGAGGTTTGTGGCATTACACTGCCTGTGTGAACATTACCTTCCTGTCCCCAACCCCTTTCCTTTAAAAACTGTTGACAGTCTTCAACTGAATTTTACAAAGGGGTGTAAGACCCCAAAGTGGTTAATTGCAGTGAAGTTTTGGGAAGAATGGGTAACAGGGAAGGGAATTTGCACAGTTTGTGAGCTCCCATGGGAATCTTCTACTAGATGCCAGCAAATCCATAGGAACGAGCAGTGTTACAAGTACCCTAATCCCAGGAAAGATTCATTTAGCCCTTGGATCTTGTTAATCTCGGGGTAATCCACGCGTGGGGTGTGAAGCCAGGGGAGATCCAGGTCTGTAATTCCTGCAGCTCCCAACATGACCTGTTGCTCATTGCAGCACTGCCGAGAGCGCCCGCGGTCCATGGTGGTGATCGAGGTGTTCACCCCAGTGGTACAGAGGATTCTCAAACACAACATGGTGAGTGCCCGTGCCATGGGAGCTCCAGCGGTCTGGAGGAGTTTTACTGCCCTATCTTTTGTAATCAGCAGCTGCTCTGTTGCCTGTAATGAGCTGTAATGTTGCTCTGTAATGCCTGTAATGAGTGGTATCTAAATGTGCCCCCCAAACTGTGAATGCTACATGTAATTGTGTGTTACTTCATTGGTGCAGAACTAATAAGCTTTTCAGTGGGATTCTCAAAAGCATCTAAGCAAAGCCGTGTTTTGAGGGATTTTTCTTCTGGCAGCATTGCCAGCATATGTAGCTCCAGCTCTCTCCCACCTGGCCTGTGGCACCTTTTTTATTCCCTGCATGCCATCCTTGCAGTTAAAACAGTTTAAAATCAAATAAATAACAAAACCAGAATGGGGACTTCGTTGATTTTGAGCTGGGGCCCTCAACACTTTTTCTGTAAGACCTCACCAGCTCTCTGTATTTCCATTTTCCTTTAGGCTCATGTCCAATAAGTTCTTACCTAGGTTTCTTGAATATCGTTATGTTTTTCTACTGTTACTCTTCCTTCTCATTGCAGGATTTAGGTACTTTGTCATTTTATAGCTTTTCTTGCCTGGACTTTTTCTCTTCTCATGGCTGATCTTGTCGTAGTTTAAAATAAATGCCCTGCTTTTCTCCCCACCCTATAGACCAGAATCCCTATCCCCCAAACTCTGAATATATTCTTACATGATCCATATTCCTTTCCAAAGAGAGGTCTGGGGTATTTAGCAGCTCTCCAGTTTTTGTGGCATATTGTTTCCTGCCATGGCTTTTAATTACATGAATAAGTCTTACTTCACAATGCAGTGGCAAAGAATAACAAATAAATAAAATAAAATATTTAGGCAGTTGATTTAGCTGTGATCTCAAGGATGAACGCCTGCAACTTCAGAATCAACTTCTTTTCACTAACACATAATTTTAGAGACCATTTGTTGTCATGCTGTGATTAGCATGAACCCAGTAGAAAACAGCTAATATTTTTTATTTTTCCAATCTTATTATTTAACATCCTGAGTTTACAGAACTAGGTAGAAAGCCCAAGATGGCAAAAAGGTCATATTCCTGGCTCTGTGCCAGCACACTGCAGACATGTAAACATTTTTGAATATTCTGTAGTGTTCAGTGAAATATTCTGTAAATGTTATTCTTGGATTCCAGACTGATTTTTTTAAAGCATCCAGAGCTCTTGAGGGGTCTCAAATAAAATCTAAATGCATAGTGTAATGCTTGTATTTGGTTAGCTTCAGAGAATTGGGTATATTTACCATACTTAACATTTGCAGATTGAAAATCAACATGTCTGTACCGCAGCGTGCAGTCAGAGAATTTATGGTGTCAGGTATTAATTGGAGTGGATTTGGGCACTTTACCACTCTCTGGGGACTTCTGTACTGAATAGTCCTTTAGAGAATGTGTGTGTGTGTGCACATAAATAAGTTCCTCTTTAGGGGGACACTAAACTTCACCACCTCAGGAGGCCCAGTGCAGTCCTTGGGGCAGGAAACCGAGCTGGCTCTTCCCAGCTTTGCCTCCAATTTGTTCTGTGGCCTTTGAAAATTCCCGACGAGTTTTGTTCCACACTTTTCTGCCTATAAAATGGGGAAAGAGTATCTCATTTATCTGTGATTTTAACATCTCAAAAGAACAAGGATAGGTTTTTGTCTTGATGGTAACACTGGTTGCATGCAGGACTGGAGGTTGTTTTGTGCTTAGTTGTTTGGGGAGTGCTCAGCAACCTCCCAAACCTTTGGGTTTCAGCTGTTTGTAGGCTCAGCCCAAATGTTTGAATATAAGCACTTTTTTCTTCTTTCTTTCTTTTTTTTTTTTTTTGAGCAAACAATATTGATGGTGTGTTTTGTTCCATGCTTGGTATGTGATTGGGCATTGTATTATATTTAGAAAGATGTTTTATTTTACAGAGATCGGCAATGACATCCTCTTTATGATCTCTTGGACTTTGATTCCAACTTCAGTTAGGACGCCTAGATGGGTTGAAAACTTTCATAAGCAAATTGCAATTACAAAAGCTGTCCTGCAAGGCACATTCATGAAACTACTCAAATGTTGTATGAAGCACACAGGGTCTCCTGCCCTTGGATCGAGTGCATTTGCACCTGCCAGAAGGAGCTGTGAGAAGTTCAATGATTTAATTGTAATACCGAGTGTGGAATTGCCCACAGTCCCTTTGCTGGGTGAAGTTACCAGGCAGCCCTTCACTACCAGCAGAGTGATACTTAAGTCTTGAAGGAGACATTGCTCAGCCTAAGCTTGTTTTCAAGTTTTTGGTCATTTTCTCTGGCTATAAAACTTACCAGATATTAATACAGGTTGTGCTATAGAAGTGCCTGAAACCAAAATGAGTTAACAGAAGGTTTCAGTGCTCTGGGTGTTTATCATCCCTTTTACAGACCACCACTAGTTCATTACCATTTGTGGCATTTCTTTAAAATTTCAGTTGCCACATATTTTTTTCAGGATAACTTCCACAGGCAGCTGCCAGAGGGATAATTGGGAATGCTTGTTTGTCCTCAGTGGACCTTGTTCCCCACTTGGAAATTCCGCTCTGTAGCTCTGCAACACCTGTGTAATAAGGTTACACCTGTGTAAATGTGAGGAAATGTGCTGTGGAATAACACTCACCAGACAGCAGAATTTACTCCTTTCACATCTAAAAATAGCAGGATGAAAAAAAAATGTGAGGAGATGCAGGATTTCAGTTAGCAGGTGCCTCTCTGACTGCAGGATTTAAAGAAAATGGCTCTTGAGCTCACCTGTCAAATTCATGTTGTACCTGGAGTAAAGTCCCTGGAGAAAAAACTGATCTCTGGTTTAGTACCTGATTGCTTATTAATTGCATTTCGAAATTATTTTCTCCAAGACCAGAATTGTATCACACCAAACATGGGAATATAATATTATTTTTTGAGTTTTATTTCTAAAAATCTGCAGTTAGGAGTGGAAGCCAAAACGCCAAACAAAAAAATGTATTTCACAGTCAAAATATTAAGTGAAAAGTGCAAAAAAAAAAGTAAGTATAGGTGAGATTTTTTGGGTTTTAGTTATCTGTTTCATTAAACAGATCTTTGTTCTCAAAAGGTATAAAGGAAAAAAGAGATTGGAAGCCCTGTCTTTATTAGTGGGGAGAACATTACTTCAGAGGCTCTTCTCTTGAAGCTGTCGGCATAAAAGCAATGTGAATTCAGTTGTGTTTCAGCTGGTTTCTTTTGAAAACCCACAGTTTGGATGTACATTCACCATCTTCACCGAGTCTCTCCTTCTTGGACAGGATTTTGGGAAGTGCCCTCGGTTGCGGCTCTTTACTCAGGAGTACATTCTGTCTCTGAACGAGCTGAATGCTGGAATGGAGGTGGTGAAGAAGTTTATTCACAGGTTAGTTATGTTTAATTAATGGTTTATTTCCAATCCTGTGTCCATGCTTTAGTGTGTTACTTCTCCCAACCCTGCTTTATCTCTTTGCTGGCTGTTAAAAGTAGATAGTGTTTTTGGTACTGGCAGACAGCAATCGAGTCCATCAGGCAGTGTTGCTGAAGTCTCTTTTTAAAAATGCTGGTTTTCAAATAAGGCTGAGGTTTTTGCCTACTTCCACACTGCAAGCAAATGGACTTTGCTGTGTGTACATTCTTCTCTAGACTCAAATCCTCTGTGGAATGATTCAAATTAACTTTCAACCTCAAAATGCTCCCTCATGAGTGAGATTTTGGGAGGACTTTAGGGATACCACATCAATTAAATTGATGATTAAATTTAACTGATGATGATTCAACTAAATTGATGGTTACCCTTATTCCTAACTAGGGCCATTGGATTTACAGAGTTAAAATATCTCTCTGTTATGGCCCTTCTGAAGATTCCCCCAAGGATGCCAGGTCTGACACCTCGTTCTGTCTGACTGGTTTTGCCCACAGAAATGTTCCTCTCAGTGATATCATCCTGTTTTTTTGTTTTTCAGCATGCATGGTCCAACAGGACAATGCCCACATCCCAGGGTCCTGCCAAATCTTGTAGCTGTCTGCTTAGCTGCCATTTATTCCTGTTATGAGGAATTCATCAACAGGTCAGTATGAATTCCCAGCTGAACATGTGTTACTCCCTTCCAAACCCACGGCACTGCTCAACAAGATCAGTGTGAGCTGGGTGTGCTAGAAAACCTGAAAGAAGCTGAACCCTCATTCCCTGGTACTCACCAAGGGAGTGAGCGAAGGGAAGAGTGAGACCTTGAAGAAGGGGTAGTGTGTAAATCCCTGTGTATCTGCAGCTTTCTCAGCTCTGTCTCCGTTATTGTGGAAAATTTGATTCCTCACTTACCGCAAAATAGACGCCGCAGTTCTTGACACACGAGCCAGTTTCCAGTAGACACTGAGGGTTCCCCTCTGCTATGTGTCCTGTTTGTTTATGCCTATCTGACTTTCCTCATGGTAGAGCATGGACTGGGGCTGCTCAGTGTCCAACACAAATTCCAGGCACGAGGGCTGCAGACAAATGTCTGGGCATGTACTCTAGCCAGATACATACTTGGGCATGGATTCTGTTACAGCTTTGCACAACTTGGACAGGAAAGTTCACCTTTAGACTAAGCTGGCCTGTCAATTAGAGTAATGAAAAGCTCAAATCTTTGTAAAACAGGGGCTGCAGAACAGTCCTATTGGAGCCTTTTACTGTTTTTAATTGATTTCAGTAATCCAGTTACACAGGAGAAAGCCATCTGATGAGCTGGGGTGAAATGCAGTGGGAAATTACAAAAAATCGTGGCTTCTCAGTGTTGCACTCTCTCTCCACTCTCTGCTGGTATGTCTGTCCACTGAAATTATTTGTTTATTTTTAAAATTCAGTCGGGACAATTCGCCAAGCCTGAAGGAAATTCGGAATGGCTGCCAGCAGCAGTGTGACCGAAAGCCCAATCTCCCCCTCCGCCTTCTTCACACGAGTCCTGACCTGGTCTCTCAAGAGGCCACCTTGACTGAATCCCGTCTCAAACCAGTTATTGTCACTTCCAACGAGATCCACGTGGAAGTGGAGCGCAACAACACGGCCAATCAGAAGATGACAGCCAGCGTTGGCAACGACAGCGAGCCCAACCTCATCGACTGCCTGATGGTCAGCCCCACCTGCAGCACCATGAGCATCGAGCTGAGTGCCCAGGCAGACAGGATCCTCGGCTGCTACGTGGAGATACTCAAGATGCTGTGAGTAACTATTTTGAACAGCTTTATGAGCAATGTCATCTTAACAATGGGGGGAGCTTTTCCCACAGGCCTGTTGTCTTCAGCATCTGTGGCTAGCCAGCACATGGTGATAAATCTTAACTCCAGCTCTGGAGAGTCCAGCCTCTGAAAGAGGCATCTGGCACTGCCAAGATGTTCTAAAAATAGCATTAGGAAGATGAAAATGGAAAGCTTATTTGTACAGTGAGCCTCAGGAATTTTACAGAAGACGGTATGTTGGTGCCAGTGGTTTCTGTTTTTGTTCTTGCCCACCAAAAATAAATAAAAAAACCCATTTGTCTCCTGCAGGACTCTTAGGATTGCCTGAGACAGAGCTAGAAAAGGCAGGTCTGTGCCAAGTTCAGTGCTTGTGCAGTGATAGGCAGCACCAGTGCCCTCACTTCAGCAGGAGTTGAATATGGTTCTTGTTGGTCACTTAGGTGTCCTCCATTTACATGCTTGTAGGAGTTTTATCACTTATTCAGATTTGCTTGTATTAGAGTGGGGATTCTCTTTGTTGCTTTGGTACAGAGGACCTATGTTAGGGAACGGGTGTTCAAATAGTCTTTGCTATTTGGCAGGAGGATTCCTGGCAGGCAAGTCTTCAGGATATCTTAAACAGAAATATAAAGGAAAGTGTTCTTCAGGAAAAGCTTGGTTTTCTCTGGATAAATAAATGAAAAGGAGTAACTGCAGAATAAGATAAGAAAAGGTGGACTGCAGAGTGGGAGCTTGTAATAGAAGTGCAGTAAAACAACTTTGTTGACTTTGACAGCTAGCTCTGGTACTGAGTTGCAGTTTGGTTTATGGCACACTGTTAAACTTCTACATTAATTATTTTTAAACAGTGTAAGGCTTAATGAATTCATAGTTGATTTTTTTAGAATCCAAGACATGGTGGGTGAAATCTGGACTCTGCTGTAAACCGTGAGCATGTGCCTACACTGCAGACAAATGCACATCTGGGGATGCACTCTCAAGGAATTAAAACCAGTCAAACTGCTGTGATGGAGGGTTTTGGGAAGGTTTTGTCCCACATTTTCTTTTTTCTTTTTGAAATACAGAGTACAAATTTGCAACATCACTCTTCCACTCACTGCACAGCTGACTTGCAAATACTTAAGCACTCATTCAAAACTGGAGACAGGACAAGTGAATACAAGATACTGTTCCCATTAGATTCTTGAGCAGGAAGTTGCTGTGAAGGCTAATTTTATATTTTTTTTTTCCCCATGGCCTAGGTTATTTTGCCTTTAAAAACGTTTGCATTAAAAAAGCACAGCATCTGAGTTTACTTCATCTGGAGGCTCCTAAGTCTCCATGCACCCAGGTGCTACATTAAACACGTCGTGTATTTATTCCTGTCCCCTTGACTCTCCCTGTTTTCCATAAACACTGTGCACTCTCCCAGTCCTGATGCTGGTTTGGATGCTGACTCACTAAGCATTGACGGTTTTGGTTTCATCATGCAGCTGACACACACTTATAAACAAATTCACAAACGGGCATGTTCTTCCTCACAGTCTCTCCACATTTTAAACATTTGATATGCCAGGTCCCAATTCCCATATAATTTGCTACACAAAGAACTCATTTCACTCCATACCTTAAAATAATATGATTTTTTTGGATGTGTTTGCTGTCTTTTTAAAAATCAAGCTGTTCAGCAGCAACAGTGAAAATGGGAATGTGTTACTATTATAGGTGTTGCAGGTGCTGGGCAGCTTTGGGCCCTTTTTACCCTTGTACAGAGGGAGTTCTGAAAGGTGAAACCCACAGGATGTGCACAGTGAGGGACCAGTGATACCACAAAACTGGTGCCACTCTCCTCAGAGTGCCCTGCCAGAGCCCACACCCTGCTTGAGAAATCACAACCTGTGAGAATGTACAGCAGCTCCTTGGGTAGAGCCATGGCTGTAGCTCCACTCATTTGAGTTCTCTTCCATTCCTGTTCATCCCTTGATTTTTGGGGGCCTGAAAGCAGTAATGCAGAACTGAGTTCTGTTCCTGATTCTGCCACTGGCTCACTAGGAGGTTTTAGATAAGTCACTTACAAATGCCTCGTTTTCCTTGTTTATAAAATATAGGTAAAGATTTTCAATGTTGCTTTTTAAATGCTGAAACCAGTGATGGAAAAGCATTCTAGAAGGGCTTGAATTACAAAAATACAAGATAATGCTGTTGTGATGCTGATTACCTTCATGCTTTAACTCTTCTTGAACAACGGGTTCCTGTTGTATTAAATACTATTACTGTACTTAGAAAATCTGAGAATATGAAGAAAGAGAGTTGAAGAACATGCCAGTAGGAAGAAAACATTAATTATAAAACAACTGCTATCCAGGAGCTGAGCTCTCAGCGGGCATTCACTAAAATAATGTTCTTATTAATAACACTGGTAAGCCAACATAAATAAGTTGCTTAGCATTGAGTTTGATTGTTCTTTTAGGTGTCTGACTCAGTATCATCATCAAAACAAGAGAGTCACTAGCGATGATATCTTTTTTACATAATTAACTTAGGGCAGCAGGGAGTAATTTATTTAGGCAGATTTTAATTATTGGAAGTCTAGCAAATAAGAATTCTCACCAGTAGCTTAAACAGAGGACATTTTATTGTTCACCTAACTCTTACACGATGCTTACTTTTTGGGGAAAAAACTCACTTTTAATATTGATGAAGATGTTATTTAATAATCACCTGTAATACTTCACTTTTTGCACAGAAGGCTAAAAGGGCAGTTTAGAAAGTTCATCTGTGGGGCTCTTTCAGCACCTAGGAGATCTTTGACCCTTTTTCTAATGTAGTTGAGTAACAAAACACAACTATTGCATACTAAAGGAAAGCAGAAAATCATGATTGTAAAGATGCTGGCAGATGACCCAAAGTCTGGACAGATTTTAAAGGAGGGACAGTCTGTAGGGGAACATAGTATTTTGGTCCTGCACTCAAAAGTGGATCAAACTTCTGTGTCAATATTCTTTCACTCATTCTGGACTCTGATAGTGTTAATGACACCAGCCAATGACTCCTGAATGCTACAAGTCTTAAACTGGTGTGTAGAAAATGCACTAAATTAATTGGAAAATTTCTGTTCGTTAAATGAGAGGCTCTGAGAACAGCTCAGCATTGCCCAGCTCCTACTTGCATGTTCATGTTTCCATGCATTTGGGAATGTCTCGTTCAGCCAAACTTCTGCTTGAACCAGGGCAACCATGGTTAGAGAAAGTTGCAGTAGAATGGGCCATGTGTCCTCTCCTTGGGCTGGAGAACTTCATGTGTCACCTGAAGGACCCCACTGGTTGCAGGGGATGGGGAGACACTTAAACTGTCTCTGCAGTGAAATCTGGGTCAATGAACAGCAAGGTCAGCTGGCTGTGAGAACAGACCCCTCTGGGGGAAGCTGTGTTGGTGTTGTATCATAAGCTGTTACCCTTTGTCTGTGTTATTTTTTGTTTCCATGGCTGCCTGTAGTGGCAAGGGTCTGTCCAGATGTCCAGACACTTGTACCCCTCTCTGGGGCCAGTGTCACAACCTGTTTTGGGCAACCTTGTGTTGCTGTTTCCTGATGCTTCCATGCCAACTGTGAGCAGTGGAGCCCATTTTTGTTGTCAGCAGTCAGAGCAGAACCTTTCTAGGGTCTTCCAGTGGTGCTAAATTTTCTGCTTTTGAAAAGCCCATCTCAGTAGAAGGCTGAGCATGAAAAAGCACCTCACTGTTTTGCAGATAGCAGGTTTGTGCCTTGTATTGACAAGGGGTCTGATGAGGCTTTTTTTCAGCCTGCCCAGGCACCCCAAGCTAAACCTTTACATCATACAATTCAGGAAGCTGAAGCTAGAGCAGGGAAAGAAGGGATCAGGCACACATCTGGGGGTTTGGTCATCTTATTATTTGACAATAGAGGTTACCTCGTCAATCTGCTCAGTCTGGAGAGCAAGCTGCTTCCAAGCAGTTGCTCTTGTCTCTTCATTATCCTCCAAAACCCAAGGACTTGGGGCTCTCAAGGATGAGAGCCATGGCTTTCCAAACACAAGCACCCACTGGAGCTTCCCCTGGCTGCTCTGCATTCCCCAATAGGTCAGTGGCATGCTCTGAATATCCCAAGTGGATTATCTTATGTCATGTTTATCGGGGTTGCCCTGGGCTGCTCGTGTGTTTTGGATTGTTTGTGGCGCACATGACATGCGGGCAGGTTTTCACTTTGGTGAAAGGTGATCCCGGGGAAGGAAAATGTATTATGTTGGCAGGCCAAGAGCGATGATGGCCCAGAGGCAAAGTCACTGCAGTGGAGGATTATTTAATTAATATGGTTGTTCTGTGCTCTGGCTGATCCCCCAGGACAGGTTTCAGGGTGAAGGAGGCTGTGTGCGGTGGCAGGCGATGGCTCTGGCAGTTGTCATCGCTGGCTCCATGATCCCCGTGTGCTTCCCAGGACCCCTCAGGTCGGACTGCAGCCTGGCTGCTGTGCTGCTCACCTAGAATTGCAAATCCTGCAAAAATCAGAGCCAGGCAGTTATTTTGCCCCTTTCATAAGGCCATGCTGGGATTTGAGCTGTGTGATGAGTGTTGAGCCCAGCACCCTTTGAAGAGCTGGGAAGGGAGTTTGTCCCAGGTGCTGTCCCAGGCTCTCCCTGTAGCTCTGTGCTCCTTCCTTCTCCTGCCCAGCCTCTTTGTCTGGCTCATTGCAGTGGTTGTTAACTGCAGCCAGAACTAATCCATCTCCCTTTCTTTCCCTGCTTCAAACACTTCTGTCTTGTGTTGGAGCTTTGAATGGACTGAGGTAAAAAAAAAGAAAAAAGCAACTGTCTGAAATGAAAGAAGAGAAATGAGATGAGCACAGACAGAAGGAATATGTTTTTGAAAAGGGAATAGGTGGGAGGAGGAGGAACACCGTAGGCTTTTAATAAGTAGTTTAGTTTTATTCTTGTGCTATGTTTGTTTCATGTTTCCTAGCTCAGATTGAAGGGATTACAGGCTGTGCAGATTTTATGTTCAGGTCCCACTCATGTGACCAAATTTTATATATTTCATGGGAGACAATTTTCCTTCCTTCTTTCTTTCTACTCCTCCTGAGGAAGCAGACTGTGGTTTATTTTCACTGCCCTTTCACAGACCTGCCCTGCAGGTGGAGGCTCTCCTTTTTTTCAAGAAAAGTCAAAGTGATACCGTCCCATTCTGTCTGCAGTTTCACTTGGTCTTGGTCTTAGTCTATTACAAACCAGCTTTTTTCTTACTCTTGCAATTTCCTTTGAAGATCAGCCATGAAAAATTGATTGGTTCATATTATTAGCAATCACAACTCTCCAGATTGCTCAAGAAGGAGCTTCAGTGGTGTAACAGCCTGAGATGTCACAGGAGCTAAGCCTCAAAGCGGGTTTCAGCTTTTAAGCTTCTGTTAGAAATGATTTGTAGGTGATGTATCTCATGTGATATGAAGCACCTTTAACGCTTCTGAATTTTCTGACTCAGCCTTTTGACTTCCAAGTCTCCCCTGCTCAAAAATCTGCTTTTAAAGTTGTTTGTATCTACCAATAAAAATGTGGTGTTTTTCGAATAAAACTAGCTAGGAATTTCCAAAGGGTATGTATATTTAAATAATATAAAAGAAAATGTCTGGACTGTGTTCTCACACCTGACAAATGTAGTGAGACTCAGGCTGTGTGGACCTGTGGCACTTCTCAGGGCTGTAGCTATAGATATGTTGCATCAGCTCTCTCCTACAGAGACCTGGTAGTTAAACAAGAGACTTCCACCTGAACCTGAACACGGGTCAGAGCTCTGTCACTGACCCATTCAATGTGTCTGTCGGTCAGAAACAACGAATAATCTTGTAGAGAGCTTTAATTAATCAAGGCTTTGTTGAAAGAACCCAGAGAGCTCAGCTTGGAGCTGCTGTATCAGAGGTTTGCTTGCCTTATTTCAGTTTATATGACAAGCCCCATCCTCAGGTGTTTCACGATATTCACTTTACACTGACTGAATGGAAAAACAACTCCTGTAATGAAGTTCTGCTTCATATCTTGCTGTTCTGAGACATTAAACAAAGTTGATCATCTTCCTTATTTGTTCAGTGGCTAAGCAGGTGAGGGACTTTTTGTCTCTGGAAAGAACCTTATGAATGGGTGATCACAAAGTGCTCTCTCTGACTGACTCACACTCGCTTTAGGTTTCTGAGAGATCCCTTGTCTCAGAGCTGCCCCTAGTTTAGACCTGAGAACAGAATTTTTGATGGAGGAGAAAATCAGGTTCACTGGCTTCTAGCACCACTGTCATGGTCACAAGGCTTCTTTTCTGGATTACTGTAACTTTACATGTGCTGTTCTGGTTTTTAATACACTAAACCACTTTCAGGTCACAGCTTGTGTGAGATATCACACACTTGTGTAACCTGAACTCCACACTGCTCTTGGGCAAGTGATAACTGCTTCCCTGGTTGACTTTTACATCACGATTCTTCATTCAAGTAAAACTTCTCTGCATGTAGCTTCTTAAGAGAACCCTGCTCATGCATTTAAATTTTCTTTCTGTGAACACGCCTTTGTGGCCTGTCCAACATGATGTGTGTTATTAGTTTATGGACATTTCTGGTTTATGTGGCTCAAAAGATGGATAAGACTTTTGGAAATGCATCCATCTTCAATTTCTCTGGGCTAGACATTTCCTTCTGCAAAACTGCATTCTTTGGAGCAGTTCCTGTGCATATGTTGTCTGTCTCTAATGCTATCAGTAGATACTGTCCATTTAAGAACATTACACTTCGTTCCTTCCCAAAGACACACCACACTTTTGTGCCAAGTTTCCTGTAAGCTGCAGCCAATAATCTGGTTTTTAACACTGAAATCCAAAGGGTAGCAGCACTAAGAGGAGGTGGCAGGCTTTTCTACATTGTTTCTACAGACATTCCCAGGTATTTCAGCCCATACATGATTCACTTCTGCATGTACTTGTTACTAATGGGACTGAGAGCTGGGGTCTGGGCTTCGGCTGGTGAGTTCTGTGTCAGAAATGGATTGCAGGGGGGTATCTTTGTTTTTACAACTGAACTTATGTCTTATAGCAAAGAAAAATACCAATTAAATGCAGAGAAGAGCTATAAATAGCAATGGCCTGGTGATTGCTCTACCAACTTAGATAAAAGTATTACTTAGTGATTAAATGTCAACAGGTTTCATAAACAGCAAATGTCTTTAAGTTGACATAAAGAAGGCCTCTCTGGAGGTCACTGTAAATACCAGATTTATTGTGCCTCAGTGGAGAATGTGCTGAAAATGGAAAGGGAAATGTCACTGTAGATTTTGAGAGTGTTTCAGTAAACCAGAAAGGTTGTTGGTGCCCATGGTAAAAAGCTTTTAACTCCTTGAACTAACTATTTGCAAACCATATTTAAAACGTGGCAACCTATTGACAAAATGTTCATTTTGCAGGTCAGACTATGATGACTGGAGACCAGCCCTGGCCAGCTTGCTTCAACCTATCCCATTTCCCAAGGAGTGAGTTTGCACTGTCTTAGTATTTACTGGCTTGTTCTTGTTACTGGTTTCTTATGGTGAAGTATACGTCAAGTAGAAAGTGATGCTAACAGAAGCTTTGTGCCTCTAGTATTGATTTAGAAACTGAAGTTGATTTTGGCTGATGCAGAGGGATGTGAAGACCTCCCATGTTCAACTTCCTTCCCCATTTCTCTCAGATGATCCCAAAGAGAAATATGGTTAACTGGAGACAGGCAGACAGGAAGGGAAGGAAAGCTGGTGAGGAGGAGAGCAAAGTGAGAGATTTAGTGGAGGAGGATGCTTTGCTGGCATCTCAGAGACTCCTGTCACTTGTGTTTTGCATGAAATGAAGAAGCTGCCCTATGGATCAGCCGAGCTCCCTCAGAAACCTATTAATGAACAGTGGTGTTTATAAAGTGCAGACCTCCATGGACAAAAATTACAACCTGTAATTGTACAATTTGCTGGCTTATCACATCCCCTAATGACCTGATGTCTTGAATCACAGAGGTTTAATCCTCCATGCCAGGTTACCTGGGCTACAGTGAGAGCTTGGAGATAGGTAACAGAGACATCATTACCCAAGTCAAACGTGAGTCCTGGGGGAGTTGTAAACCATACCATGATGCAAGGCACTTCACAAAATGACCATTAATTGCTTTACTGATGTATGGTGCTAATTAGCTGCAACCGTACCCTAATTGCATTGCAATTAAAGAATACACCTGGCTCTTGGAGGTAGCCAAAACTCTGTTTGTAATTATATAATGGTATTGTAAGTCTTTTACTTTCTTCTGACCCAAAGGTCCTGCTAACATTAGTCAGAGCCTTGGCTAAGACAGACTCAAGAAAGCTACTAGATTTGTTCCAAATAATTTTTCCCCCTAGGTTAGTGAAAGAGGCTTTATCTGATTTTTTTGGAAAGATTTTTTTTTTCTTATGTGCTGCAGTTGCTTACCAAGTCCTTCTATTATCTGGAAAGAACTGAAGAGTGCTTGTTTGATTTTTTGAGCTTTTTTTTCCCTTTTTCCCTTCTCATAAATCCTCATGTTCTTCTGTTTTCTGTTTTAAATTTCAGGGCTCTCGCACATGAGAAATTCACAAAGTAAGTTTCTGGGGCTCCTTTGTTTTATTGAGTAAATACTTGTACTAGTCAATAATAGCAGTGATGCATTATTCAGTATTGTGTCTCGAATGGCTTTTATCTGTGATGAGCTGTAAGCATATTCTGTTAGCAGTAAAAAGTTTTCTTTGTAATTTACTGTGCTAGCAGGAGCCCAAGGAATAAAGCCACTGGGTGCTGATAGAATTTACAAAGGAGTTTGTCAGTGCACATCTCTGAAACATTTTCTAGGCTGTTGTGAGCAGACATTGTCCTTGGTGATCACTTTTAGGCATCATATTTCCTTCCCATGGAAGGAGTTCAACTTGTTTCTCTCTAAAGTCCATGAATATATATAATTTTAGGAGTTATTCAAAAGAAATGTTAATCTTGAGCAAATACTGCAACCAGCAACTGCTTATCCTTGTCCTTCTTACACTTATTTTTTTTCAGAGAGCTGAAATACGTGATTCAGAGATTTGCAGAAGACCCAAGGCAAGAAGTGAGTTTGCTGGCAGTTTACAGAGAGTATTAACTGGAGGATTGCAAGTGCACTTGTTCAGATCTCTCCTTAAGTAGCTTGTTCCAAAACACAGTGTGGTTTTACTCTGCCTAAGTCTCTTAAGGAGTAGTGGCCACTCAGTGTGGTTTATGTGCAAGGTTTATGTGTTATCACCTCCTCATCTGGCATCAGCTGATGTCCTTGTCCTGCAGTAAACTGCAACCAGCAAGATTTTCCCACCCTGTGGGATCACTCAGAGCTTTTCATCTTCCATACAAAAAAACACCAGAAGCAAAATCCGTGGATCCATGCAGCTTACAAAATAACAGGTTTTATGTGGCTGTGTTTCAGCTAGGTTGTGTGCAAATGACCATAATTCTCCTGAATCGGCAGCAGAAAGGGGAGGGGGTGGGAGGTGTGCTACTGGGGTGAGAGTGCTGCTGCAGCCTCGTGGTGGCTGCTGCTTCAGAGCCTGCTCAGCATCATCAGCTTTGGCTGAGTCAGAGGGAACCTCTCATCCACAGTGATTCTTCCTTTTGGCATAAAGGCAAGAAAGCTCCCTCAGTCTGTGGGTGAAGCTGTATCATCACTGCCCAGAACTCCTGATTTCCATGGGTTTAGCTCTCGTGGGCAGTGGTTACCCTTGTCAGATGAGACCACCTTGTCCTAGAACGGCACCAGGATTTTATGTCACTGGTGTTCCATGCCCAAAGGAAGTTTACCTCCTCCCCCCCCACACATGCACCCCAAAATTGAAATGGAACATCTGTTTCTTCAAGTGCAGGAAAAAAATAAAGCTTAATTATGACTTCTCTATTAAATTGTGGGACTAAATATAGTAATCTCTACAGTAGGCCAAATTTAGACTAATGGTTGCTCACTGGTGCCAGTTCTCCAGTGCTGTTTCCGTGTTGTGTATCCCTGCTGAGTTTTCCCTGTGGATTTCCTTCACCCTGACTCTAGTCAAATCTTATTAGAGAAGGAGTAATAAGAATTTTTAATGATTGGAATGAGCAAGCCATCAGCCACTGCATTTGGTATGCAGATCACATCAGATGTGTAGACACACATGCTGGGAGGACAGGGAAATGACAGAAGCTCAGAAATTTGGGGTTTTTTGTTTGTTTTTTTCGTGGTGGTTTTTTTCCCAAGTGAAAGGAGCTGTTCTAGATTAGAGCCATTTTGTATTTGATTTGTGTAAAGGGAATGAAAAAGGCCATGCAATTCGTGATGATGCAGCTTCCCTCCTTGGTTATACTGAAAAAATGGATTCTGGGAGTGGAGACTGGTCTGCAGCTCTGTAGACTGGAATATTAACCATGAAATTTCCAGCAGTGCCTGGTTTTGCAGTTACTTTTGGCCCAGTGTGGGAGACTCTGGTGGTTATTGGCAGGAACTGTAACCTTCCCAATGTGTTCACTTCTTGGCAGGTCCACTCGTGTTTGCTGAGTGTGAGGGCTGGCAAAGACGGCTGGTTCCAGCTCTACAGCCCTGGGGGAGTGGCCTGTGACGATGATGGGGAGCTCTTTGCCAGTATGGTACGTGTCTGCAATCATGGCACTTTAGAAACTTCTTTGCTGTAAGTAGCTAATGCCTAGTTGGCAGTAGCAAGATTTACTTGCTTTTGTCAAGAAATAAATTATCAAAATCATGATTCTTTAAACCAGGAGCGTTCACCAGAATATCCAGATCTTCCTGTCACCAAATCCATCAACCTCCCTTGCAGCCACATTTTGGTTAGCACGTTACTGTTCTCTTTTTGAACCTTGGCACGTTTTCTCACTGGTAGTGCAATGCACAAGCCATGCCTGTGCCTATGAATGTATTTTTGTATTTATAAATAGGTGTGTTTGTGTGTCTATATATTAAAACTCTCTCAGGGAACATGGAATACTGGGAGACAGACTGTTCTGTACATCCACGCCTATAGTTTTCGTTTACAGGCTACCCTGGAATTTAAAACCTGCTGTTACATTGACTTAATCAAAGGATGGATGGATAGATATAAAAAGGTGTTATCAGCGTCTCTGCCCAATTACATTGTTGTGAGGAGGTGTAATTAGAATCCAGCATTCCATTTCCAGCAGTTATTTCTTTTGTAACTCTGAGCAGAGCTAGACAGAAAATAACAGGTTTTAATCAGTGATGTGATTTAAGCACTGTCTTCCTGTGCAACCTGGGTCAAGTCACATAGGTCTCTCTCTGTATTAATTCTCCATATACCAAGTAAGATGGAAATGAAATTACTGCCTTTCCCTGGTAAGGGAGAAAACATTTGTTGAAGTTGACTGTGAAGTGACTTTCAGGGGGATCTACACTTTGTGCATCTCTCTCATGCTGAACATTTTGGGGCATAAAGAACGTACATGTCTGTCTATACCCTGAAATTCAGATAGATCAGACACCTCTGAAACTGATAATGGAAGAAGAGTGTTTACAAAAGGTTTCATCCTTCTTCTCTGTTTATCTGTCTTTTCTCTTCAAAAAGAAACTTTCTTCAGAACTGTATCGATTCTCCTGAGAGCTGTTGTGGTTCAAGATATTTATGAGCATCAGGAGATGGCGTGCATGAGAAAGCACAATGCTAACACACATTAATATGCAGTACTCTGTGCCCTTTGCAAGGATGTTGATAAATACTTAAAGAGCTGCTAACGACCAACCATAAAGTTTGAAAAATACCCTGTTCTGAGATGTACCTAATGTTACTTTACTGTCAGTGTCAGTATTTTCCATTGCTCAAGAAGACCTCTAAAAAAACTTAATGAAAACTGCATGAAATTAAATCCCTTTTGGCTTGGAGGTTCACGTTTTTAAAGGCCACCTTAGCTGATGGATGCTTAAGGAAAAAAAGATTTTCTGTTTTTCTAAAGAGCTTGCTGGTAATGAAGCCATGATTCACATAAAATTGACCTCATCATGGCACGGTTGTGATATTTTCAGCAGTATTGAACATAGTGCAGGCAATGCCATGAGCCAGGGGGGCCACAGAATGTATTTACAAGGTTACTGTAGAGTGGTGCTGATGTTGAGTCCACATAATGGAGCTCTTCCTGCCCAGGCTATTGGAAAATTCTCACATAGTGCTCTGCAGCAAATGGTGAATCAGCCATCTGGGCTACAAAATAAGACTTTCTTGTAGGAACCCAAACTTCTCTGCATTTAATCTTAGGCTTTTACATTGGAAATAACATGGCAAACCTCTTTTGTGAGAAGAGACTTATATTTGATTTGTACAATATACAATTTGTACAATTTGTATATTTGATATCACACCATATGTGATATCACATGGTGCTTTCTGGAGCTTGGAGAGTCTGCAGGACAGTTTTGTCAGTTCAAGAACTCAAAGGAGTCTCACTTAGGGCATGTTCTCAGCAGTTCTTTAATTTCAGGGAAAAGTGAGCAAAAGAGAAAGCAAGATCATGAAAGCCCATAAAGTCATCTCTGACTTAGTGCTCAGGACTGCCAGATTTTCTTAAAGCAGTCCTTCCTTCCCCAGTCAGCTCCTGTCTGTTCATCCTGAAGAGGTGATTTTGTCTGTCACCAGCCCTTAACCAAGGCCAGCAGACTGCCAGCAGCAGTGCCTTTTACCTAAACACCCAGCCCACAGAGCCCCTGCTCCCCAGCTGCCATTTGCAGAGAAACTGAAGCACAAACAGACGCGAAAGCAAAATCCCCGTGGTTCCCCTGGGGCTGGGTTCATCAGGTTACTGCCAGTGGGGGCAATTGCACAGCTGCTCTGATGTTTCCTGGGGAGCCTGTGTCAGGCTGTCAGCTGGCCTCCTTTATGGAGAAAAACTTCCCACTCCCTCAGATCTCACTGGGCATCACCTTCTTCAAAAAGTCACTTCCATTCAGCAGTAAAGCTGTTGAGACTCTGCAACCCTAACTTTAAAGAAAGCCTTCATTCCTTTAGGTTTATTGCAAATACTTAACACTTTTTGACTGCATAACAATCACTTCCAGAGGTGTATGTGTTTCTTAGGCCTACACCCCTAATTTTACCTCTGTTTCTCTGACAGGTTCATATTTTAATGGGGTCCTGCTATAAAACAAAGAAGTTCCTGCTTTCACTGGCTGAAAATAAATTAGGACCTTGCATGCTGCTGGCTTTGAGGGGGAACCAGACGATGGTAGAGGTAAGCCCTAAAAATGTGTGGTCATAGAGGTTTATGAGCAGTGTTCAGGTACACACTGCCTTTGCTAGAACTGGTTCTAACAGAGGCCAGGTTTGTGTTGTGTCAAACACCAGCAGTGGGTGGTTGTTTCTCTGAATTAAAGGGAACAGAATATTGTTGTTCTGCAGATCCGAGTGTGAATTAAATGAAAGGTGGGTGCACGAATTTTTGGAGAAAGACATTGTTTGCTGTAATGCAGCTGGAGAGGTTAGGGTGGGAAATAAATGGCCATGATGGTGTAAGCTGTGGTGAGACATTACAGTTCACAACCACAAGGCTTTTTCATGATGAAATGCCTGATTCTTGTCGTGCCACCTGCAAAATGAGCAGTGCACAGGAAGTGCCTTCGTAAAACCATATTTGCTTGCATTAATACATTTTTTTACGCTTATGATTTCTTATTTTTGTTGTGCTGATAGTTCATATCTGTTTTTCTGGGTTTCTTAAGAGAGGTTTCTTGATAAATATCATATTATCAGGAAGAGAGTGGATAAATAGATGGAAGGAGTTAAATTTTTTCATTGACTTAGATCTGTGCATGCTAATTTAATCCAGTAAATAAAGGAGCATACTGCATGAATATAATGTTGCTGGATTTTTTATTGTCTTCATTAAAAATAATTGAAATTATGGAGGGAATAAAAGCTTTGCATTTTAATTGCAATGCCATGATACATAGCTGAAAAGGAAAGGCAACATGGAAGGGCAGCTTGTGTCCTAAATCTGTGTGACCTGCTGGAATCATCCCTTGGGATCTGATTTGCTTCTGGCAGTCCCTTTCCCAGGGTGAGCTGAGTGTGTCCCCAGCGAGGTGGGGATGTCCTGGCCACAGCAGTGAGCTCCCAGCATCATCCTCCCTTGCAGCCTCTCTGCCCTTTTCCCATCCTGCCCTGTGGACTGGGTGCACCTCACACGTGTTCTGCTTGCACAGAAATCCCAGCACTTAGGGATGGAAAATCCAGCCCCTAAGGAGCTGCTTGGCTCTGCTGCTGCTGGTGTGCAGTGTCCCAGCTCTGCCAATCCCCAGCCCAGCCCGGGGACCTGGGAAATACTGGATCGATTGTAGCTGTTCTGGAGAGGGCTGTGGCATGGAGCCATCTTCCAGGTCCGATGCAAGTAATTGTACCTGTCAGTCAGAGGGAATGAGCACTAATGGGAGGCAGGATAAACAGTCTGGCTTTTGGAGATTACTTCATTCTTTATGAATAAAATGTGGTTTCATGTGTTGGAAATGGTCATAAATATTGCTAGGATATCTTCTAATCTAACCTCCATAATGCATGCTCTAAAAACTTACCAGGAACTGAAACCACCATACCCATGGTGTAATTAGGATATTTGGCAGAAATGGAATGAAAACCCTGCACTGACCACTCTCCTTTCGTTCTGCTGCTAGATTTTGTGTTTGATGCTGGAATACAACATCATTGATAATAATGACACCCAGCTCCAGATCATCTCCACCCTGGAAAGCACAGACGTGGGAAAGAGAATGTATGAACAGCTGTGTGAGAGGCAGAGGGAGTTAAAGGAGCTGGTATGTCACCCTGCACATATTGCCATAGCACGTTGGGGTCTGTGCTCTCCACAAATGGAGGTACAAAAGAAAGACAAGCAGGGTGTGAAATTCCCAGTTAACAACAGGATGGGAGCAGTACTCAGAGGATTTTACTGTGAATATATATACTGTGTGATATTTACTGAAGTGACTAATCCCATACTATGTTTATGAATGATATTCGATAACCTGCTTAGGATCTGTGTGGAGGAATAAAGGTGAAACCCTGCTGTCTCAAGATCTTACAAGTCAGCTTGTCAAATTCTGCCACCTTTTGACATATGAGTAGCAAATGGCTCTAGAGCTGGCCAGTATTTCGGAATGCTCTGGCATTCACAGCATTTCACTGAGATGGTCTTTAGGTCCAGTTCTCAGAGCTAGAGCCTGTAGAAAAAGATTCTTCCTGATTTTAAAGACAGGACCTAGAGATTTAAAATGGACCTGCTCTCATTAGCACTTTTTCACCTATGCAAACATACCCACCAACTTCCCCTTCCCCTCTTTTATATTTGTCTTTAACCCATGCTCCCAGCCTGAAAAGTAGATGCTTTTTTTGAAGTCAAACAAATTATTTTATCAGTTGCACAGTCTTAGCCCCTTTGCTCACTTTGCCCAGCATTTTAAAGCTGTTTCCTTTAAAGTGAAAGTAGCCAAATGCTGGCAGGCTGAAGCAGACAAATGGCACGAAGACCCAGTGAGCTGTGGTTAGTGGGTGTCCCCTGGGGAGCCACAGGCACTCACTGCAGGGAAAGCAGGGATGAGGTGGAAAGGCTGGCAGGAAGCTTTGAAATGGGAGCAGGGTTTGCTCTAGTGAGGAGCTTGCTGTACTTCAGTGTGTCTGAAATGTAGAATGGCAACTTGTTTGACCAAAATATCTTCTCTTCTACAGCAAAGAAAAGGTGGCCCCACAAGGTTAACACTGCCATCGAAGTCCACAGTAAGTTAATCATGTCAATAGAAAAACAAGCTTTGTCTTTCCATATTTGAACACTTGATTTACGTTTGCCATGTGGCACAGTGGTTTTGGGCAGTTGAGTGGGGAGCCATTCCACGTTCCATGTCAACACAACTGGAGTTTACACAAGTAAGGGCACATTTCTGCTCTTGGGTCTGTGCAGCAGTTTCTAACACCAGCAGCAGGCTGTCACATTTATAGCGCTGCTCAGATTTGGAATGGCAGATCTGGGGAAAGGATTGTGCATTAAAAAGGCAAACCTCACAATGTCCAGTTCTGGGTTTTAGTCATGGAAGTCTCAAAGAGACCCAGTACTGTTGCATTTAAGCCTGGTGCGAGCCCAGACTAACTTCACTGAGGCCAGGTAATGGTGCTGAGTACAGCTGGGACCTAGACCTCATGGTTAAATCTTCATGAAGTTCAAAGACCCATCTCCAGCATTTCTTCTGGCACTGAAGCCTTTGTGTCTCATAAGGATACACACGCAAAGGACATTTTTGTCCTAATGTTTGGACAAATTTTTCCCAGGGTGTGTGAAGCAACACTGCCACAAGAGCCCAGCTGCTTGCCAAACAAACAGAAACTGCTCAGTGTGGTTCTCTGTTACTGTAAACAAGCGGAGCAGTTGTGCAACTCGCTCTGGTTACCAGTATCGGTGACACCAGGTCCCAGCCTGGGCATCCACAATCTCTCTTATCAATCTCCTGTCTGCTTCCAGGATGCAGACCTGGCCCGCCTGCTAAGCTCGGGATCTTTTGGAAATCTGGAAAACCTCAGCCTGGCCTTTACCAACGTGACAAGTGCTTGTGCTGAGCACCTCATCAAACTGCCTTCGCTCAAGCAGCTGAACCTGTGGTCAACTCAGGTAAGTGCTCTGCAGCCTGAGGCTCAGAGCAGGAGCCAGTGCTGACTAATTCCGAAATTCCACACTACATCAGCACAAGAAGAGTGTGTGAAGAGGCTTGCTTAGATGACTTTGTCCTCCTGCTGTTTTTACAGGGCCTTCCTGTGGTTTAGCTCATCTTGGCAGCTGATTCTTTTCTCTTCTGATTTTTTTCTCTTACCCCTTTTGTTTTTCCATTTTTAAATTTTTGTTTTATTTTTAATTGTAAAAGAGTTTGCTGCTATCTTGGGTTGGATGTTCCAGTTGGGCACAGTTGCTGCTGTACTGAGTAGAACCTGTGCTTCTGTTCAGCCGAGAAATGCTTCTGCTTTGACCCATTTAGGATGAAAAAATGATTCTGTGCAGCTCATGTGGTCAAGCAAAGCACAGAGTCTGTGCAGTTTAGGCAATGAATTGCTTGAAAGCTGAACAACCCAACAGCAACAAAAAAACCCTCCAGATAATGAATAAGTAGAAGGAAATTATAATGAGAATGTGATTGTTTTGTAAGCAAAAAGAGACCAAGTTAACTGAACAAATTATTCAGCTTTTGATTGAAGGAACTTCTAAAATTAAATTTTTCCTCTACGTTTCCCTGCTGGTTTTGCTCTCTGAGGTTCTCCAGTGAATAGGTTTTCCCCATTTTCTGTTACCACCTATTCATAGTGCTCACTGAAAATATGATTATTGTCAGTGAAACCACAAAAAGCAGCATTTTTTTGCAAAAATGTCATGTAAATATTTTGTTTTGTTTTCCTAACTACTTTGTATCCCAGAAATATCCTTTTTTTTAATATGAGGAATGTGAAGTAGAAACTGATTGCTCGCTTGTTTTAAGACTATTTGTATCTCCTCCAGATTTGTCTTAACAATGTAACTTTTGCATTTGAAAAACTTTGATGCTTTTTGTTCAAAATGAGTTTGATTTCACTGAACAAAGAGCCTGCTTTTTGTGTGGTTTTGTTTTGTTTTTTTTATTAAAAAAGAAAAAAAGCGTTTAGATTCCATTTTATTTTGTGATATCCTGGTTTCCATTAATCTAGAATTTAGAAACAGCAGAAACCAAGTGGGTCAATAGAACAATTACCAATCAATAGTACATTGTTCTTGAGACCAAAATAGCTAATTAATACCACTTGCATTGTGCTTTTTTTGTGTGATGTGGTTGGGAACTGGCTGAGGCTGCCATAACCATCATGTATAGCCTGGGTTGGAGCCCGCTCGTACAAAGTCCAGGCTTCAAAGGCAGCACTCTAATTAAGTGATGGCCTGTGGTTAAGTGCACACAAGTCACTTAATTTCTCCGTTCCCCGCCTGCAAGACAGGGATAAAACTATTTGCTTTCTCTGCTGTCATTTGTGCTGGTGGTGAGTGATTGGAATGTGGCTTTGAGGGCTCAGTCAAACCCCGTTTCCATGGCCCTGTTTGCCCTGAGGTTCTCCCATGAGGTGTCGGTGCCTCGCCTGACTCAGCTCTGCTTGTGCCCCACAGTTCGGCGACGCGGGGCTGCGGCTGCTGTCCGAGCACCTCACCATGCTGCAAGTGCTCAACCTGTGCGAGACCCCGGTCACGGACGCCGGGCTGCTGGCACTGAGCTGTGAGTGACGAAGCTGTGGGGGATATCGGTGTGGGTTCTGAGGGATTCATGCGGGTTTGGGCAGGAGATGGATCTCTCAGTGCCACCGTGCCACTCCCGCAGCGATTTAGGGCAGGCTGTGGCTGTGCTTGGGTTTGATCTTCCCTCCTTCCTGCCCAGTCCTGCAGCCATCAGGCTGTGGCATGGTGACCTGAGCCTGATGGCTCTGACTGGCCTCGTGTGGACTTTGTCCTCCTGGGCCGTACTCTAGATGCCTCTAGGTTCATGGCACCTGTCTCCATCTCATGTGGTGACCTGTTGCCCAGGGACTTCCCAGATTTCTATCCCCTCTGGGTGGAACCTGCCCTTGTGGTGCAGGAGGGGAAGATTGCAAAGCCATCTGGCAGCTTCTCAGTCAGTTTAGCAGCTGTGTGCAGCAGGTTCCTTACTCCTGGCATCCTCTGTTCTTTCGTTTTTGGGGAGATGAAACTTTCCATGTTCTTTGTTTAAACAAGGCAAGGCAGAATGAGGCATGCAGGATGCCCTGAGCACTGAGAGCTGCTTGATGTGCTGGAATTAAAGTCCCCCCTGCACCCAGCAGTGCCTTACAAACCTCAGTGTTGGGCTTAGAGGGCTACTTTAACAGGCTTGATCTATGCTGACGTGCCAGACAGGCCAGTAGTTATGGCTCATCTTAGGAAACTATTCTGCTAAGTACTGAGGCCTAAAATGGGAGCGGGGGGAGGAGAGGGAGGCCTGCCAGATCAGCATGGCCCCTGCGAGCACCATGCAGAGCACTGAGAACGGGCACTATTCAGAATAATGTGCAGGAAATGGATTATGAGAAGTTGACTGAACTCCTTTGAAGTCAGCAGACTTAAGCATATGCTTAATGGCCCTTCCTAAATAGGGACTTTTTCCTGGATGAGGGCCCAAACAGCTGTTTATCCATTTGTATTTCTATATTTTACGCTATTCAGCTTTTTCCTGGGAGGGCTGCACATAGTCATGTCTTGTTTATGCTTTGGCCTACTGTAAGCATGATATTTTAAGAAAATGCAGCATGATCATAAATATCTGTGTGTTTTCTCTTTCAGCCATGAAGAGCCTGTGTAGTTTAAATATGAACAGCACCAAACTTTCAGCAGATACCTATGAAGATCTCAAGGTATTTATGAATTGCATCCTCTAAAGATGAGAAGTAGCTGTAGCAAGAGCATGGTGGTGATGCCCAGTGGAGTGGATAGCATGAAAGTTATCTGAAGAGGGTGAAGTGGATTATTTTGGGGATATAATGACTGAAAGCAGCATTGTGAGGTTGCTGGCTTTGATGGACCCAGGAAACATTTAATTTACTGAGTGGAAAAGTATGAGATAGAATCAGGAGCTCAATCTTTTTGCCAGTGCTATCAACAGTAAAGGCTTTATCAGTAAAACTTTCATAAATAGAAGCATATTGATTGTTTTTGATGAGGATGCAGAGACAGGTACAATCTAGTGCACACCATGTCCTGTGCTGTTAACAGGACCTAAAGTAACTTGGGTGAACAGGATCATGGAGCTTTGATTTGGAAGGTGAAGGGAGAACTAAAAGCATTGAGGAAGATGGAAATTTATCTTGACACCTCTAGGACTGGAACTGGGCTCTGAGCAGAAATGTCTGCACAGATGCCCAGTTCTGAAATTTGACATGTAATGTCTGGTTTTACTGTGAGTTTATAACCACTTAGGCAAAGTGGTGTAAAGAACCAGGACGTAGCCCTAGGTGGTTTCAGACAAAGCTTGGTTGAGATGTATTGGCTTTCATGACTTCATATGGACTTTGCCTTCATTCTGGTGGTGTGTGAGTCACATCTCCCAAAATCTTGCCTTAGACACCTAAGGACTCAAGATGAAACTCAACATTTGCTTGTCTTGGATTTTGAAACAGATTGGGCCAGGTTTACTCAGAAGGTCACAACCTTGGGTTGAGTTTGGAACTTGAAGCAAGTCCTGTAACTGCTCTGCTTTCAAAATTTGTGGCAAACATCTATCTTTGGTTCTGGCTGTGGAGCCAGGGCTTCCCCAGGGACTCAGCTGCAATGCTGCTTGCATGGAGTTTCAAGTTTTCAAAACTTGTGTCACAATTGTATATGCAAAGAAGTCGTCCTTGGAATTAACAGCTGGCTTGCAGATGGGTTCACACAATGGAGCTTGTATCAGGCCCCAGGCATTTACAGACAATCAAGGTCAATGCTGTATTTGGCCCAGGGCTCTGAAATCACATCAATTGAAAGTCCCACCCCTGCTTCTGAGCCCCTTTGCCACTCACTTCTTACTGAAACTCACATTTTCCTAACCAGTTCCCTCTGCTCTGGTATTGCATTAATAGTCCTTAGCAGCAACACAAGAAAGTGACTTGCCAGGGCAAACAGCAAAACTGGCTGTGAGCAAAGTCCTGATGATTGCAGAGAATTCAAAAAGCTAAGAAAAGAGGCAGGCATCACTTTTTCCCCTTTCACCTCTTCCACTGAGATTTATCTTGGTGGCCACTTTTTTAGTGTGTGTTGAAAGATAGTAGTTTCTCTCCCTGGGGCACATGGTTGTAGGTTTGTTAAGAGCAGCTCAGACTTCAAAGAACATATTTTTGATACAAATCTTTCCTTCTTCTCCCCTCACTTCGTGAGCACATTTGGGGCACAAGCCAGTGATGACATTTCCTCTCAGCTCCATCCCCCACCCCACTAAACACGCTTGCACACACACAGACACCCACATATGTACCAGGCAGGCTGAACCAGACAATAAATAAACACCCACTACTGAAGTCATTATTGCCTAACTGAAAAATTATTTGCTGGCAGTGTCTGTAGGATTATGAATAGCTCTTATCAAAATATGCATGCACATAAATCAAGGAGTGAGGTAATAATGACTCCTAGAAACTTCCAAGTCCTCAATTATGCCATGGCCTAATTAAACGTGTTTATTTGTTTTGAGAGAATTAGCTGTGCAATTATGGTCAGAGAGCGTGGAAACGATTGGCGAGTAGGAACAGCGCGAATGGCCAATCCCCATCTCTCTCATGTGGGGTAATTCAGGAATGATATGGCCAAAAGCAGCGGAGTTGTGGCAGGGGGACCTCAAAGACACCAAAAGTTGCCAATGCTCTACAAATTGTTTTGGTATGTGGAGGGTGAAGTGAGCAGTGTGGAGGTTGAAGGAGAAACATGTTTCTGTCTGCTGCAGTTCAAGCCTTCTGCCTTCATGGCGGGCGTTGGACAGACACATTTTGCTAAGCATTTCCGTAAAAAATGAAGATCAGGGTCTGATCTGGACTTGGTGGCTGGTGTGTGGGCTTTTGAGCAGGTGGGACTTAGTCCTGTGTGTCTGTAAGGGCTCAGTGTTCCTTTGCCACAGCTGCCCACTCCAGCTCAGCGCTGGCCCAGGGTGTCTGGCCTCCTCCTGCAGGTGGTGGTTCACAGATCAGTCCTCCCGGTTTGCTGGGAGGTGCTTTGTCCCTTTATGGAGCCCCCCTCCACATTTGGATACAGCCTCTGAATTGAGTAAGTCCAGGGACTGTTTCCTCATGGGAAAAGGACTAGAGAGCTGGATCTGCCCTTTAGTTTTCCTGGGCTGCCTGTCACCCTCACCACCACCAGTGGGGCTCTGTGCTTTCCTTGCTAAGGGGAGGTGCTTTCATCCTCTTTCGGAAGCCCACATTCAAAACACAAGTATGATCTTCAGAACCGAACAGGTCCAGGCTTGCTGTCACACAAAGAGTCACAGGACACAAAAGTTTTGTTGGCCTTTACCTCCCCTGGGCAGCCAATCATCAACACCAACAACAGCGGGACAAGGGGCTCTCCATCCCCAGGAAGTTCTTTCACCCCCTTTCTCTATTGCTCCTCAAATTCGGATACCACTCCTCTGTTGGATAAGTACAGAATGATCCCACACAAGAGATTTGACAAGAACTTTTAACCTGAGCCCTGAACACGTTGTTAATTCTGGCCTTTTCCTCCCCTCACAGGCTAAACTCCCCAACCTGAAGGAGGTGGATGTCCGCTACACCGAAGCCTGGTGAACTCTCCCTGCCTCCGACTCTTCTCTTTTGCTTCTCGTGAGAAGGAAAAGATTTTTAAAAAACAGACAGATTGAAACAAACCAGAAAATAACTTTTGGCCAATTCCTGTAGAGCAGTGAGTCCGGGGACTTGGTGGCAGGAGTTGTGGTTGTGGGGTAGCAGAGTGGAGTCGTGTGCGTTGGGAGGACGGGGCAAGCCTGGACCCTGTCGGATTCTTTCAGCTTTGTGATTTCAGAATCAACATAACTTAAATTGAAAAGGAAACAAAACAAACAAACAAAAAGGACTTTGTAGCAGCAAGAGGATTATAAAGAGGAAAAAAACACCTTTGTGGATTTTATTTGCCTTTGTGTTTTATGCTGTGTGGAGAAAAAAAATATATTCCTTTGTCCTTATTTACCTGGGTTTCCCTGGCTGGCACCCAGCCAGCCAGAACTCCTGTTTCACCAGTTTTGCTCCAGAAAATCAAACTCACAAAAATCTCAAGAGAAGAAAACCAAAACCAATATGATTTTCACCTCCTCCCATGTCCTTGCAGTTGTTATGCAAAGTAATTTTGTTGTAAATAAGATTTACATAATGCACCTATTTAAGAAAATGGTTCACAAATAACAGGTCTGGGACCTGTCTTTTATTTATGAATTGTTAATTCTTTTACCCTTTTTTTGCGTATAGTACTGTATAAACTAGTTTGCTGTCTTGTTGTTATTATTTTTTTTAAGGAAATGTCCTCCTTGAAGAATTGCCTTTTAGTAATGGAAACTGTATTATACTCCCTCTCTGTCAACATTCATCGCGTTGTCTTTTTGATTTCAAAATGCCTCAAATGTTATCAAAAAGGAAGGAAAATCTCTATCAAGGGGGGGCATGGTTGTTGGGGGAGGGGGTGCCAGGGATTAATAAAAGTCATAATTCCTTCCAATGTCTGAAATCTTTTTTAGTCTTCTAAGCCATGTCAGGTTTAAACACGGGAGACGTGGACAAGACGTTTATTTTGGCAATGGGGTGTTTGCAAACTGTAGATTTTACAAGTTGCCTCTGTTGTTTTCTGTTTATGTCCAATATTTCAGAAAGAGAAAAAAAAGCTCTCCCTCCACTTTGTGCATCAGCTTTTTCTGTTCTGTTTTTTTTTTTTCCCCCTCCCCTCTTTCCCTCCCTGTCCTGTGCTCCCCCTCCCTGCCCTGTTCTGTGCACGCATTGTTCTGCATGTTCCTCTGGGGAGGCTGAGGAAATCGCGGTGTTGCTGATCCGATAGCTCTGACCTGTCTGTAAATGTGACTGCTACATTTTTCAAATTCCACAGTTGCTTAGAAGATGATTTTTTAAAAATTGTGGTTTCTTTTATAACTATGCTGTTGACTTTTTTTTTTTTTCATAATGAGCCTTCATTGTACAGAGCTGCTTATTTAAAAAAAAACAAACAAAAACAAAACAAATTGAAGTTTTTTCCTCTGTTTAACACTTTTATTTTATTCTTCGGCACCTCAAGGTTTCACATACAGCCAATGTAATTTTTTATATAAATATATATATGTATTTAATCTTATTCAATGGAAAGCCAAGCTTTTTGTTCAGGTTTTTTTGTTATTTTCTTTTTTTTTTTTAAGTTTGTTGCTATGTAGACAACCCCATCCCAAATGATATTGTTTTTCTCTTTTTTTTCTTTTTTTTTTTTAATAATGAAACAGAAATTGAGTCTTAACTCATGTAGTGTGTCAGGTTTTTTTTTCCCCACTTCAAATCCCAGACTGTATGAAGATGCAGTATGGGAAGGAAGAAGAAGAAGGAGAAGAAAAAAAAAAAAAGAAGAAAAAAAATACGCCAACATTTTCCTTAGCACTGTTGCTTTTACCAATGGTTTACTACTACTGTTCTGTAGCCGTGTACAAAGAGATGTGAAATAATTTCAGGCAAAAATAAACTGTAAGTGAATATCTTTTAGCTGCATGCTTTGTGTTTTCTTTGAAGCAGGCTTTGGCTGGCTGGTGACGTGGGGATGCAGTGGGAGGTGCAGACTCCAGAGCAGGGGGACCAGTGGGCAGCCAGGGCGTTTGCCACCACTCCCCAGGCTGGAGGAACCACCACCTAGAAGGGAGGAGGAGGAGGAAAAGGAGGAGGGAGGACAGCTGAGCTCTGTGAGTCCTGTTCTTGCATCCCTCCCCAACCCTGTTCCCTGCACCATCCCCAATCCCTCAAAGGCTGAAGGAATCCTTGCAGTGGCCATCAAAAGAGTTGCACTGGTGAGGGGGTTTCTTGCACTGGTTGCCTTAAGTAGGCAGAGAGGGAAGCACTGGGGCATCCCCAGGCTCCAGAGGGGTTTCTGTACATTAAAGGGGCATTTCAGGGCCACCTCCAAAAGCAGGGATGTGCTGTTTGTGTTCTCCCACTGTCCTTGACGGAGCCCTCCAGGCTGTGGGCTGGATGCCCGCAGGAGACCCAGCAGGAGCTCCACAACTCTGCCTCCATCATCGGCACAGCTACTGAACTTCAGCTTTCAAACAAATGGGCCCCACTTGAATTCCCACAGATGTTCTGAGAGCTGCCTTCATCACCTGTGTTCCCTGGCTCCTGTACTCTCACTTCTATCTGTCTATCTGTTCTGTTCCACAAAAGAGACTTCAGAACATGGAGAAACATGGATTTGTGCTGTGCTTCCAGCCAAGCTAAGAAGTGCTCACAGGGTGGCCCTTGATAAAGAGAATAACCTGCCTTCTTTTTTTTTCCTTCACTGAAGCCAGACAGCCATAGCTGAGTCTGTTGGACTCTTTGGGTGTTTCCCTTGAGCAGTCACCACTGCCTATGGGCTCTCCTGCCCTGGCAACAGCAAGGACTTCACAAAGACTTTCTGGACCCAGAAGAGACAGAAATATTCCTGGGATGTTGCATGAGGGACCGAGAAGGAAAGGAAGCTGTAGGCCTTGGTGAGATGAAGGCATGTGTTGGATTCAGCTTCTCTTCCTGCTGTGGACAATGACCCCTCCCTGAACTCCTCAGGCTCCGCCTCTGGGGGAAGTGGCGACAGCATTTGGGTTCTGCAACCTCAGCCCAATCCATCAGCATTGGTGAGATGCCTGACCATCCACAGAGCTTTGCTGAGATGCCACGTGGGTGACTTGGAGTGAGCAGAGAATGGGCGTGTGAGATCCCCCTTCAACACCTGCCCCAGTCCTGCCTTCTGCAACAGCCTCCAGGAAACTCCTTCGTGCTTCCTTCCTGCTCCTGAACCAGCAGAATCTCTCCCCCTGCCATGGCAGCAGCCTGAACAAAGTCTGAGTGAGCTTGGAGGTGATCAATGTGGTGCTGAGTAAAATGATTCTTGGGATCTGTCTCACCTGGCTGGAGCCATCACTTGCCAGGGCAGCTGCCTTTGGTGTCAGGCCTGTTGCAATTACAGAGCATCATTGTGAGGCTGTCTCAGGGCTGTGTCCGAGTGAGGATTCTCCTGTTGGTTACGGAAGGTGGGGATTCGATGTGCTGTAACAGAGATGCTGTATCTCTGCTTGCACTCAGGTTTTCCTGAGCTTTTTGTACCAGAGCACTGGGCCTCGTGGCTGGCTGGTGGCTTCCCCTGGATAATGATGCCTTTCTGCCTGTGCCCAGCTGCTGCTCGCTGATAATGGAGCCGTTCAAAAGCTGCCTGGCTCCATTTGGGAGGTGACTGCAGCCCATCTTCCTGGGGACTCGGAATGCCAGGGGCTTGTCTAACCTGCAGTTCTCAGCTTTCAACCCGAGCTCATGCAGTACCTCTGATGCAAGTCCAAAGAGCACAAAGCTGCAGCACAGCTGAGTTTCGGGAGCAATTTTCTCCTGTCCTCATTAAAACCCTGTGGTTGTCCTGCCTTCCTACTGCTGCTTCCACTCCTCACAGCTACCTTTTGAGTTTCAGAAGACCAAACACAGAGATCAATCTCACGAAGTACTTTTGCCTCCAGTTTGCCAGCTGTGTGGGCTCAGCTTATTTGTTGCTCAGAGAGTGAAATATGTGCCTAAAATCCTAAGACTTCAGCATGGATTTGCTGGTAGGGGAGTACTGAAACAGCTCCTGGCCTGAAGCATTGTCCGGTGGGATTTTTACCAGGTAAGAGCTTGGTATGTCTTGTTCATGGGATCCAGATGGAGGCCAGGTTATCCACAAGCGCCATCTTTGGAGTCCTGGGGCTCCTTGCCCTAATGCTGGCTGAGGGACCTCACGGGGACATGTAGGAGATGGTGGCACTGGGTCCGTGTGGAGCATCTGCAGTGTCCCTGGGGCAGACCTGCAGCTTGCTCTGTGTCCTGATCTCATGTCCCTGGGGTGGGTGGGCCTTGTCCCGGGGCTGTGACCTGGCCTGGTCCCCAAGGCAGGCGGTGGCTCCATCTCTGAGCCCCTCCAGCCCCCAGCACAATAAGTGTTTCTGATACTCTTCATTCCTTATGTTTCCCAGAGAGCATCAAGCCTCTGTTCAGGTTAAGTCCTCTTGGAAACAGAGTGGGCTCTGGACTAGCAATCCCTAAATGCAGTAAAGGAATCAAGGAATAATGAGGTAAAAGCTAAGCAGGGATGCCAGCTCCACCCAGGACTGCTGGCTCTGGAAAACAACAGCCTGTTCCCTTCTTTGGGATTTCCACTCCCCTGATGGCTGGGAGCGGCAGTACCCTCCTCTCTCACATGTACAAGGATTTTAATCTGGAGAAAGAGCTCCTTGAAACTTTCCAAACATCCATAAGCAGTAGGGCAGTAGTGCTGACCTCTCCCAGCCCCTGTAGCACCAACCAGCTGTGCCCATTAGAACACATCACTCAGTTATATTGCTGTCTCTTGAATTTTTAATGATTTTTTCCAACTAAATGGAGTACACATATCAAAATATTTAATAAGTAGACATTACAATGCATTTTTTTTCCATTTGCTTTTCTATTGATGGGGAAAAGCTTAAGTATTTGAGATTAGTCATTTTTAGTAATGACAGATCTTGGAATGTCCTTTTTGCCAGTAATATCACACGTGCAGGTATTTTGTGAGCCTGATAACTACTCATTTTTTTCAGGTAATCTCACTTTCATGCTTTCCACCAACCAGCTAGAACAAGTACTGTAATACATTTGTAATTTTCCAATAGGCCCTATCAGATTGTAAATATATACATGCTCAAACCTCACAGAGATCTGCTGGCCAGGGATGAACCCCTAAATATGTGTCTTTTCCCTACCAATCTCTATGAAGACCCAAACAGACCTCCGTGTAGGAAAACAGAGCTCCCAGTTTGTGTTCAGACCATCGAATTTGTCTCAGCACCTAAATTCACCAGTTTGCTTCACAGATCTGGCAGTTGATATAGTAACCAGTTTCTCGTTAATTTTTCTTCCAGCTAGGATAGGATATCAAACATTAATCCTTTAATGCAGCATACATTTGAAGTTGAGTTGTTCACAGTAGATACTGAGATACTTTTAAGTCATAGCAGGCTCTCCCATCCTGAATCTCCTGGTTTTAAATAAGTCTTTGCTATGAAATCCCTGCTTTTGTATTAAATTATGAAAAAGTTCTTTTAAAAAGAGAAGTTTGCTTTGAATATGAGGTCAGAGACCCACTGAGTGTCTCACTTTAATAGAAGTGTTGCTGCTGTCTTTGGTATGCACTGTACCTCTGTATATTGCAATACTGAAACCTTGGCTTAGGGACAGCTTTCTTTCTGTATTTTACCTATTATGATGACATTAAGGATAACTAATATTAGTGACTCATTTGCCAGGTGCTTTCTGATCTTGGGGCTAGGTTTGGTTATTTACTGCTGCAGAGTGGCAGAGTGTGATCCCTGAAGGTTGCAAAAACACATTTATCAGGAACACTTCAAATTTCAGTTTAGGCCATAATGTTGGAAACACACAATCTATGGTTGATTGTTTATAAAAGAGAAAAGGTATTGTAAACCTGTCTACTGACTAGGGTTTTATGTTGTTCTCTGATTCTGTTTTACCAGCTGTCTCCCCTCGACATTGTTTTCTCCAGGCCTGACAGATGGGATGAGCAGTGGCAGGGCTGGGGGAGCATCCCTGTGCCTGCGTGCCTGGATGGGGCCCATCAAGATCCCCTTCGTGGTAAGAAAAAGAGATTCTGCTCTGCTCCTAGTGTAGGAGCAGGGTTTGTCCAGTGTAGCAACAAAAAAATAAATAAAACCTTTATAAAAATCCCAGCTACGGCTGAAACAAAGCTCCGTGCGATCGGGGGAAGGGTTCTGTGAGGGGCAGCTGGGAGAGCTGAGCTCAGCCACAGTGTTGCTCCTGCCCTCGCTGAGGTGAAATGCTTGCTCTAACATTGCAATGAACTCGGCAGAGTATTTTTGGCTGGAACAGTCTGACCCAGACTTCTGCAACAGTCCACTATTAACTGATAAGTTAAAGGAGGCTCTGGGGGAATCACAGATGTGGCTGACAGGATGAAATCCATCCGTGGAACTGAGGCTGGCAGAGGGCTGAGTCTCCTTGCTCAAGCCTGGTGAAGGTGCCAGGTCCTGCTCCTTCACTACTCTTTTCTTCAGGAAACGTGCTGGGTGTCATGGTCAGAGGGATTTTTGGTTTAGAGCTGGCGAATCTCCCCCGAGTGCTGAGGGCAAAGCTCCACTGTGCAGCCAGGGCTGTGCGAGGCCATCGGATGCTCCCACGGGATTACATCCCTCACAGAGACCTGGGATTCCCTCTTGAGGGTTTGTCTGCCTCCTCCTGACAGGAGAGGGAGTGGTGGTGGCTCTGCCATAGTGCCTGTGTTCCTGCACAGTGAGAGCTGCAGGACCCCAGAGTGCCAAGCCTCTGCCCAGGTCACCTCCTTCACATTTCGGCAGCTTCCAAAGCACCTGTTTTGGAAATACAGTGGATTTATGAGGACAGGGAAAGGGGGTTGGTGTGAATAGGGCAGAGCACGGTCCTGATGGGTGTTTCCAAAATGCAGCCCCATCCTGCTGCTACCAGTGAGGGATTGCCCAACACCCCAAATGATGTGAGGAGGGTCTGGGCTGGTGGACATCCCTGGGTGCTCTGGCAGGCCTAGTGCCAGGGTCACCTCCTGTGAGAAACTCNTGCAGTTGAGGTTGAGGCTGCTGCAGAGCCGATGACATCAATGTTTCCATGGCGACAAAATCTTCACTTAGGTATGTGAGTGCCCTGAGCTTGCGGCTGCCAAGGAAACCCGCCCGAGCTCCGGCACCAGCCACTGCGGTCCTGGGCCTTCCTCCTCCTCCTTCTC
Source organism: Erpornis zantholeuca (assembly GCA_013400515.1). Taxonomy (NCBI): domain Eukaryota; kingdom Metazoa; phylum Chordata; class Aves; order Passeriformes; family Timaliidae; genus Erpornis; species Erpornis zantholeuca. The sequence goes on from VZTN01016806.1 coordinate 295,726, forward strand.
CTCCTTCCTCCTCTCCCTGCCCTGCTGCCCAGGGGCTCTGAGCTGCACCCTGCTCCCTGCCCTGTGGGGAAGTTAGTTGGTGAAATTGTCCATTTTTCATCCCCACTGCTGTGCCAGCGCATCCCGGGAGCCATGAGGGAGAACCACCACCAGCAGGGACGTGGGGCCTTGGTGGCCCTGTGACTGTCCACAGCCACACCACAAGTCACCTCCTGTCCATTGATGGGCTCCAACACCTTCATGGCGGCCAAGCAGAGCCCTTGGCTTCCTGCAGCTCATGAGTGAAGTTGCTCTGGGTTTTGGGGCCTGCTTTGGGCTGACACCGTGCTCAGGGGCCACAGGGAGCCCAGCCTGTCGTGGAGACCCTTCCTTTCCGGGGCCCTGGTGTGGCTGCAGGGGTGACTGAGGAGGAGCAGATAGGTGGATCATCTTCCATTCCTCCACGCATTAAAATGCAGCACAAAGTAAACCCATCTGTGACCACTCTTTTGCTGGGAGGTTGTCCTAGGATTCAGGTTAAAATCCTTAGAGTACCCACAGCGTCAGAGACCACCCCCAAGGAGAATTAGGGAAATTCATGAGATGACAACGGTGTTTATCCTCCCCCATCACATTTTCCCTCCTCTTCATTAGTACAAATGAGCAGCTTCTCCTGAAGTTTGGTTATTCTCTAGAAATGCCCTGAATTCAGACAAGAGCAGTCATTAGTCACCAGGGTGAACCCAGGGCTAACGAGCAGTGAATGAAGTGATGAAAAATAATTGGCAAGAGCTCTGGGTCTAAATAAAGTGGGATTTCAGTGCTGTGCTCAGCTGAAGCCATGCCATAGCTGGCCAAGGGTGATCACCCTGACCGGTGCTCCCACAGCAGCCTTGACAGCCCAGAAGGAGCCCACAGGCCCCTCCACATGATGGCAGGTTGGTTGGTGGCTGGTGGCCAAGGGTTCTGTCCTGTCATGAGCTCAACTGCAGTGAAAAATTGTAATCCAAATCCCACGAAAATGGATGGAAAATGTTCTTTTTTAGCTCATTTCAAGGCAGACCCCAGTGATTAATAAGCAGCCTGGGGATCTTTGTTTGGTTTTGTGTTTTTAAGTGGATATTGAGTACAGGCCTAAAGGCTCCAGTGATGGATTGTGTCACACGATGCCACTGCATCACTCCCTGTGTGACCATAGCCAGGCCTGTGTGACCCCACCAGGGCCTGTCTCCTTGACTGTCTGCACTCTGAGCTACAGAGCACCTACTCCAAGGTAGTTTTCATTTTAGAAGTTGGAGGTTTGGGTCTTTTGGACTTTATCATGCTGTTATTTTAGAAAAAGGGAAAAAAAAAATAAGAAAGAAGCAATCTGTGTAAAAGAGAAACATCTGGCATGTGAGACACTGCTGGCGCTCAGGCCCCGGGGTCTGCGATCCATCAGGCACCGAGTCACACTGTGGCTGAGCAGAGCCAAGGAAAGGAAAGGAAAGGAAAGGAAAGGAAAGGAAAGGAAAGGAAAGGAAAGGAAAGGAAAGGAAAGGAAAGGAAAGGAAAGGAAAGGAAAGGAAAGGA
>VZTN01016806.1:297305-319669 GCA_013400515.1 Erpornis zantholeuca
GAGGAGAGCAAAGGAAAGGAAAGGAAAGGAAAGGAAAGGAAAGGAAAGGAAAGGAAAGGAAAGGAAAGGAAAGGAAAGGAAAGGAAAGGAGAAAGGGGAAAAGGAAAAGCTCAGCAGTGGCACAGTAGAGCTGCCAAATCCCACATGGCACGAGGCAACCAGCTTGGTGCTCCCACCCAGGGGGTTGAGGTGAAAGTAGAGCAGGTGACCAGGGGTGACAATCACCTCGTGCCACTTTCATTTTGGGGGAAAAACACACAATATACCAGGAGGCCTGTGGTTCAAGGAAAGCCCAACCTGCAGATTGAGGCTTTAAAGGAAGTTCAACAGTTTCACAGTAAAAGGGCTTAATTTTATCCCACAGCTGTGGTAGGAGCAAAGGGGATTAACTAACAGCAAATCTCTTGAGAAAATAAAGGATTTTTTTAGGCCTGAATTTTTGAGAAGAATTGTCAGTTTATTGATATCCCTTCAAAATAATTATGAATTTTACACAGCACCAGACCTCCACTACCCGACTTCTGGTCACAAGAGAGGAGTGTAGTCAAAGGGAAATGACTCACAGCTGCCTGTGGTTGAAATTAATGAGATATTTATCTGGAAATATTCTTGTCAGTGGCTTTTCCTTGTATTCTGCGTCAGGACAACAGCATGGAAAACATCGCCAAGATGGTGTCCTCACTGTGGTGGCTGCAGGGACAGGAGGATCAGCTCTGGTAAGTGGAGGATCAGAGCGTTTAGGGCCAAGAAATCCCTGTTTGAATGTTCCAGCTCGCTTGCTGCAGGAAGCAGCCCATGATGACCCCACAAGTGGTATTCAATGAGGACAGAAGGGAGAAAGGAGATGATGGAGAAAACCAAAAATCAGCTGTGAGACCTTGAGATCAGACTTGTCCTTTTCTAAAAAATTTTTCTTTGCCTGTGCCTAGAAATCCCTTTCACATCCTGCATTATCTTTCCCGTAAGCAGCAGCTCTTCCAGGAGATTTAAATAGAAGTGGAAGAGAAATCCTTCCCCTGCCTGCGCCCGGGGTTACCCCGCGCGTCATCTTCCCGGAGAGAAACAGCAGTGGCCCTGTGAGCAGAGAGCTGAGCTTTCTGGATTGCTTCAAAGCCCTGCTCTGCCAACCAGATTATTGATCAAGAGGAAACGTCGGCGTTTCAGAAGCTTCCCCAAAAAGGCACGGAGCCTACTCGGCTCCCGTGCGTCACTGGGGATTTTTTTATCTGCGGATTTTCTGGCGTGTTTAACACAGCCGGGTCGTCCAGGAGGGACCCTGGCAGAATCTCCCTGCCGAGTGACTCACACTCGCACATCATGGGAATATGGGTTGACTTCAACATACTGCACTTTTCAACTCTGATTCATGCCACCCCAGGAGAGTAAATAAGGCAACTCCGCACGCATCTCGGCCGTGACGAGCTGCCTTCCCACTGAAAAGGTGTCAAGGCGAATGACACTGCCAGGGAATGGTGTCACCTATAGTTTAGCCAGCGATTTCCCAAATGGGACAAAATGCCTCTTTGCATGCACGCCACGAGTCCCCTTGCAGCCCAGGGTCCCTGCCCTCTTGCACCTTGCAGGAGGCCTTGACTAAACCAAAGATGCTGCACTAATTCCAGCGAGTTGTTGGCAGGTTTGCTAAAGCCTGGGGACATTTATTAGCAACCTGGGGTTGTCACTTTTCAGGCAGATATTTCTCCGCAGATCACTTCAGAAGGGTGACTCAAAAAAGGAGAGAGCCTCGCTCGTCTGGATGATTCCCAAATCCAGGGTAAGCCAGGTCGCTGCAGCAGAAGGCGTTACGTGATGTGTTTAGCACCATAGAGACAAAAATCAAGAGCATATTTTTTTTTAACACGATCTAAATGAATTATGTATCTGAAATCAGTTGTTTGGGGAAAAACTCCAACTGTCATTACTGGTACCTGAATGGTGGTGAGTCACCAAATTACAACCTTGGGTTGGGGAAATGGGGAGCTGAATAAGTAGATGTCTAGTTGCCTGTTAAGCCAGTGAAGCAATCCTGCTAAAGCACCTCCTGTACCAGTCAGATGATTCCTTCAGTACAATTTCACTCTAATCCTGGCTTGCAGCTTTGCCAAGAAAGCCCATGAAAAGTACCCAGATGCTCCTTACAGCTCCCGTTCAGTGTCTGCAAGCGGCGGCAGCCCCTGCCCTGGGTCAGCTCTGGCAGCTCCCTCCAGCACATGGCTCTGCAAACCCAGTGACTCAGCAGGAATATCTTGGCAGAAATCATCAGAAGAAGGAAGCCTTAGACATCTCCTGATAGCAGATTGTGGATTTGTGCTTTTTATTTAGCCCAATCTGTCACTGAGACCGTGTAGCTATCGGTCTGTGCCTGGAGGGAGCTGGATTGCAGGTGATTTTTCTGATTGTGTGTCGCTGATGTGGAGAGGTGAATGTGTTCTTAGGCAGGTTAGCCAAACTGAGGGGCAGAAGCTATTGAATAAGCATTAAGTGAATTGGGGGCTTAATTCCCAGTGAATGCCAGCTCCTCCAGTTATTTTCTCCCTTAGGCTTTAATAAAAATCTCAGTCTTATCCTGAAACCTGCAAGAGAGAAGTATCCCCAGCGGCATAATTAGCACATGCTATGCCACCACTTACAGTGCTGTAATACTGTCTTTCTTTCAAAAGAAAGAAAGAAAGAACCCCCCCTCATTTGATTACATGTTCTTTTCTCTCCTCCAGCCTTGTCAACATGAAGCACAGAGATTGCCTAATCTGCTCTCGTTATTTAATTACGTGCCTGCGCTGGCTTCTGGCCGTAACCCATCACGACTGGCACAGCATTCCTGCCCAGCCTCCAGGCACCTCCAGCTCCGGTGGGTATGGGAAGCGTGTCCTCACATTCTCTGCCTGTCGGGTGTGCGAGTGGTCAGCCAGCACCGGAGTAAGGACGTGGCTTGGATCCAGCTGAGGAGTGAAGTGCTGTGTCCCCAGCACCCGGGCCTGTGGGCCCGAGGGGACATCAGCCAAGCCCTTGAGGAGGAGGCAAGTGGAAGCATTGGGTGTCCACACCCTTCCTGGCACGCCCGCTCGCCGGGAGTGCCAGCTGGGATTTGTGTGGTGGTGTCCTCCCTGTGCTCCCGGGATCCCTGCCGGCCCCAGGGTGGGCCGGGCTCGGTCCAGCTGCGGGGCGCTGGCAGCTCCCGGTGGGAGCTGAGCCCCAGCCCTGGCACAAATCCTCCTCTGTCCAGCCAACCTCTCCTGCCCTCAGGGGACAGCTGCAGCCTGCTTGTGTCTGGGGGTGCTGTCTTAATCCAGCCACTTGAAAAAAACAGTAAAAAAGTCCCTCTGCTAAAATGCTGCTCAACAGCACGGATGAGAGTTGAGCTTCAGTGATGTTATACCAGATGAATTTATCCTCTCAGCCTTAGTCAAACTGTCTGCATACCTGGTCCCTAAATCACTGGTTTCGTTGTCTTGTTATTTGTAATAACTCCCTCACAGAGCTATTAAAGTCCTGGGATTAAGGACCTCAAATGTGTCTCCAAGACAGAGTCCGTGCCCTCCGCTGTTGACAGTTTCCCCATGTGAGGCCCTCAGCAGCGTAGCTGTGCAGGCCAGAGAAGAAAATAAGGAGAACTTGGTCCCCCCAGCTTGAGCCTTGAGGCACATGGTGCTTTTCTTCCTCTGCCACTGGCAGGGAAATGAGTCACCATCAGGACGGCATCCTCTGCGTTAGGTTGGTGTAGCTCTGGAAGATGGACCCTGGCAGAGTGATGGAGGTTTGATGGCACTTAGAAAGGGCTGCTTCTATCAATAGCTTTGCACAAGCACTTTGGTTCTTCATGGTTTTCATCAGGTGAACAGCTGCAGAGGGACAGGCTGATGTATTTTCCATCAAGTCTGCCCCCCTTGCCTGTGTCTGAGCAGCTTTACCTTGGGGGACGGACCTTGTGGGGCTCCTGCACTGAGGCTGAATTGTTCCAGCACCAGGACTGTAACACATATGTGGGAGACCTTTGGAAAATAAGGAATTTCAACTGAAATATGGTGCTTATATTTCTTAGGCTTTGAGCATCCCCACCTAAATTCACAGGGTGCTGAAGGATGAGGCGCCTGTTTTCCTCCGTTCTCATTTCGTTTCCTTTGTTTGGTCCCCATCATAGCAGCTCTTGGGCCCAGACCCAGCACTTAGCAGCAATAGCACAGGAATTGATTTCAGCAGAAGCAGACAATTTCCTAAATTATTAATGTTAATAGTGGACAAACCACAGGACACAAGCAAAAATATACAGAACAAAGAGCTGAAGAAAAGCAAGAGGATGGCAGCTGGAATCATCAGGGTGATCAGAGACAGAACATGGATAGAGAGAGAGATGTCCTGGGTGACTGGGACCAAGATGGAGCACACACAGAGAAGGTTTTGGGAAAATCCAAAAGCAAAGCAGTGCACCCCTTGGAGAGATTCCCAATTGCTATGGATACATGCACCATTATTATCGGGGTTTTATAACAAGCAGCTCACACACAGAAATTTCTATACGGTGAAAGATATGTGCCCCACAGATCTGTGCCTGTATTAGAAACCTGCTGGGGGCAGGGGACACTCCTGTGTTTTCCCCATCCTGTGCCCTACCTCGGGGGTGGTTCCTGAGGTTGCCCAATCCCTATGGCACAGGGTAGCTCGTTGCCAGCCTGCCTGGTGCGTCCTAGTTGTGTTTCTCAGAACCCCTCTGTGTTTTCAGCTGATTTGCTTTGACATCAGCAGCCGGCAAGAAGTTCTCTGTGTCGGGGTGTGTGGGAGTGCTATGTGACACCTTAATCATGCTAAACAGGAACACACATTCAGATTTCCTCGGCATTTCAAAGAAATGTGATTTCCTTTGTGCTGCAAAGAAAGAGTTGACTTGATTGCGACTCTCTGTGGAGCTCAGCTCTGGTGCCTGTGAATTAGGGTGCCAGGATCTCATTCTGGGAAAAAAAAGGGAGATAAAACACACCAGGCTTTTGAGCTGCAACTATCAGGGTTAAGTTTCTTGCTGGTAACTGGGGTACATTTTGAGGAGGCCTTTTTAATTTAATTGGCCAATGTATCCTGAAATCAGATTTTGTTCAAAAACTAAAATTCGTATCCAGAGTATCATATCATACTGAAACATGTATACTGAAATATCATACTGAATCCTAACTTTGGAAACAGTTATTAGTTGTTTAGCACAGGCATGGGAAGCTAATGCAAAGTCCAAATGAGTGATTCACTTGTTAACTTATTTCTTCTCCCCATACGGGTGACAAATATTTAAAATCTCAGTCAAAACTCAACTAGGGATGAATATAAATGAGTACAGATATAAGTAAGCTTTTGCTTACTCAGATGAAAGGAAATAATGGTAGGGAGGAATCATGAAACACCTGCTAGCACAGGGCCCAGTGAAGAGTGATGGTGTTGCAGGGTGGGATTTTATAGCTGGTGTTATTTGCGATATGTGGCAAGGCCCTTGGGAAAGCTGGATTTGCTGGTGTGTTCATCCTGCTGACAGCCTCACTTGCTCAGCTTTGCTCATTCAGACACACAGGATTGCTTGGATGCTCAACATGAAAATGCTTTTCCTTTTTTGTGATTTAAGAGATAACCTTAAAAAACAGTACATTTGGTAAACTACCACTCATGGTAATAAGCAAAACTCCTGTTGGATCTGATAAATGAATTGGAATGATTATGCTCAATTTAGCAAAGCATAAATTTGTGCTCCTGTGTTCCTGCTAGGTATGTTCCCGAAGCATGGGAAAGGGGGTACTGCCCAGGAACTCCTGTCAGGGGCCCTGAGGTTTGCCATGGCATTCACCAGACATGTGATAATTGTTGCTGCCCAGCAGTTTCAGTTTTCAGCACCAAATTAACTGTTGCTTAACCCTATTCTCATAGCGTGCAAAAGAAGTAGGTCACTCAAAACAGCAGGTATTGCTCGGCTTGGAAATCCACTTGTGCACACTCACAGTTCAGCAGCTCCTCTAGAGGAGGGATCACATCCGTTGTCACCAGGCTCCTGCCCGAGCTGCTGCCTCCAAAAAGCAGTGACGTGCATTCCTCTCCCAGTGTAATGTGAGGCTGCTTTTCCTTTCCCAGGTGGGCTGCTCCAAGACAGGGAATGTCCCCTTCCATCTTCGGAGGGAATAATCCTCCTGTTTTAATGGAGAGCTAATGATAATCTCACCTTGCTCTCTGAATAGTGGTCTGGATTTCCAGTCTCAGACTGGTTCAAAGGTTCAGGCAGAACCTTTCTGCAAATCTCCCACTGTATTGCCACACAGTCCCACACCCAAATGGGTTTCTCTCACCTCATGTTCCTGCTATATTTAAATCTCAGTATTTTGTGCCTGGCTGCTGGCCTGGATGGCTGGAGGCAGTCCTGTGGTGGCACCTTTTGGGGCAATTGCAAACAGAAAAGGGTTCTTAGTCCTTCAGCTAAAACACATCCACTTGCATCATGGTCCGGGTTGGAAGGGAGCCACTGCTCCTTCTCCCTGGGTGGAGCAAGGGGCTCTCCCACATCCATTTGTCAAATCGATGTCGTTTTAGAGCTGGGGTTAAGCAGTCACATAGAATTACCTGTGTAAAAATACAGTGCAGGGAATGTTAGCTAAGCTTCACTTAGATCACTGCAGATGTGTTATTTTGGGACACATTCATACTGTGCAGTCCTTATTCAGACGAAACTGCAATTGACGTAATTTTTTCCATAATGTTGCTTTTATTTGAAATCATATCTATACATCTTGTACAAATCAAACTAATAATAAGAATTTCCATGTCAGACTCTACTTATAGATTAATTTTGGAATTTAGTTTATAGACATGATTTGACTTCAGTGGGATTTATGTCCCTAAAAGGACTGCACCAACAGGGGACAAATGCTAGAAAGTGGCTTTTTGTCTATAATTCAACATATTTGTTTGTGGAACCCTGAACAGTGTTCTAATCTTCCATCTGAAAACTGCCTTGTCACCTCTTGATTTACAGCCTTTTCCTTTGCCTTGCTTCTCTACGACTCAGTATTTCTTACAAGGCAGGTATTGTCAAATCTTTCTTGAAACATATAATAACCACCTTTTGTATCGAACAGGCGTATAAATTACTCAGCATATAAGACAGAACAGAAAATAAAGAGTTGAGTATCTGGCAGAGATGCCGAAGAGCGATGTTATTATAACCTTACTGTGAAAGATTTGCCAACAGAAAGTTACATATCATTGAGGTAATCAACGACAATATTCCCTTTATTACACCAAATACCAGAGAAGATTATTGTAGGATATATTTCCAGACAAATCACAACTCCCTTATCGGGATGTTCAGTAGCCATCCTTGTGCATCACAGATGGGATTCATAGCTTAAATAGACCCCAGGCAATGAAAGACACATGATCACAGGGGTTGCCTGTCAGTGTTACAGATGTATTATTCAGATCTTGGGAATTTTCCCAAGATGTTTGTTTTTAAGTGGGAAGTAGTGTTCCTGCAAAATTAATATCTCACCGATTTTCAAATTTTCTTTCAAGAAAATTACACCAGGAATGGAGCAGCTATTTCAAGGTGGAACAGTCCAGATGAAACCAAATCACAGTGCTTGGCTTGGAGCAGTTTCAAACAACCACCCATCCTTGCCTGAGCTGCTGGCAGATGTATGGGATTTATGTTCAGATGCTTTGTCCCTCCAGTTCCTGCAAACAGGCTTGGCTCATCTTCTGGCTGAAGCAAGGCACCCACCCTGGCAGCCAGCAAACACCGTGTCCCTGGGCAAAGAGGTACAAGGAACCAGAATGTACCCTTGTAGGAAAAGCTGAAGGTTTCGGTTGACAGGGGAAAAGAAGTTTATGGGCTCAAGAGGCAGCTTAGAGAAAAGCATCTCTATCAGCCTCTCCGTGCCTTGCTTCTCACTCAAACTGCTCAGCCCTCTTTGAGCCTCCGAATCAAGTGGCCTGTGCAAAGGTAATCAGTGCAAGGACAGCCCAACACGGAACAGAACCCCAAAGCATTATCTCACCAGCTCCGTCCTTGGTGCCTGACTCTATCCCGAAGCAACCCTATTACCCAGGGAATGGCCAGCCCTCCCCTAAACATCACCTGCAGCCCCCGATCGATAACAAGCAGCGTTACCGTCAGCGCTTTCTGCTTGATTTATCGGTGCTTGTAAACATCAGCTGACTTTGGGTAGAACCTTAGGATCAACCTGACTGAAGTGGAAGAAAAAAGAGCTAAAAGCCCTTGGTCGCCGTTTATTCGCGGCTAGGATTTGGTGCACGGCTCCACCTCATGGCGACCGCACGACAGAGCTGTGGTTTGGCGTCGCAAGTGAGGAATGACAGCATTTCCTTGGCTGTCACCAACTCAAACAGACTTAACTGAGACTCTGGAAATAAGAGTCCAGGCCGAAATCTCGGTGCTGAGCTTTCTCTGCTTGGGGCGTGAAAGACGCACGCAGGCGTTGGTTGCTTTGTATCCTTTCCCCTCTCTGCGTTAGTGGTGGGTGAGCATCCTGGAATCATTTAGGTTGGAAAAGCCCTCTAAGGTCCCCGAGTCCAAACAAGGGCCCAGCACTGCCAAGGCCACCACTGGACCACGTCCTCAAGAGCCACATCTACACATCTTGTAAATCCCTCCAGGGATGGTGACCCCACCGCGAAAGTTTAAAAGTGTTATGACCTCAAGAGAGACTTATTTATCATCTGATTCTCCGGACACAGGTACCTCACAGGCTCCGCATCCCGTGGGCTGTCAAGCACCGATTGCGGGAGTCCCCGTGGCTGCCGAGGCAGGAGCCAGGGTGGCTGGGACAGCCCGGACCCCTTCCGGTGTCCCCGCACACGGCTCCCGTTCCGCAATCTCTGCTGCCCTCGCATGGCACACCTAGGCAAGGAGCTGAGCCTGGTTCGGGCACATTGGGGTTTGATCAGGACATGTGCCATCAGTGACCGCCACTGCGGGCTCGCAGGCAGCTTGGCAGGTGCCGATAGTCATGAGCCTTTCCAGGTTAATAACACTGACAATTGGCCGTCATATTCAAAGCCGTGTTCAGTAATGAATCTGAGCTGCTCTAGGAACGGTCTTGGAATACAGACCTAACAAGCCAACCCAGCAATCTGCACGTGTCCAGGCAGGGAACCCTTGTCTGCTCTTCAGTAAGTGTTTTTTTTCCTTTATAATGTCATTTTGTTCTTCACTAATGCTCTCCAAGGCATCTAGTCTAATCCAAGGTTATCAGGAAGGCTAATCAGCTAGACTTCCCAAGAGCAAATCATTACCTAGGAAAATATTACTCATCCTGAAGACCAAACACAGCCTTGAGCCCTTGAATAGGTGTTAAAAAGGCTGATCCAACCTGACGGTAAGAATAAAAATTTCTTTTGCATTGGAAATGTTTCATTGCATTAGAACTGCTTCTTACTGCTGTAATCAGTAAGAATTTTGTTTTACAAAAATATCAAATTATAGATCTAACAGTCAGGAAAGTCTGAATAGATTCTGCTTCCTAGCTATGAGAAACTCTGGTGCTTTGAGTTTCTCATACTCAAGACAGTATCTCACATCCATTTCTAGCTATAAGTCTGTAGACCTTTACTTTCATTTTATTTAAGCTTAATTTTAATACAAGACTGTTCTTACTGTACACTGCCTGTGGTTAAATCCCATGGTGATATCTGCAGTGTGATGCACACCTGCGTGCCTGCTCTCGTAGCAGTTACCAAACCCCAAGAAAGCTCGTTGTACAAGGGGCAGTAACGTGCAGCATGCAGAGGACTAAATGTGATGACCCACGGGATGTGTGCCATATGCAAATATGGATCACGTGTGCAAGAGCAGATTTGAGAAGATAAGCTGCTAAACTGGCCTATCTCTGGGAGAAAGTCAGGCTGGGCAGACTGAAAAAGCTGAGCTAATAGCTGAACTGATCTTTAATCCATCTTTGCTGTAAACTAGAAAGAGATCACTAGGCACTAAGTAGCCTGCGTGGTAAATGATAAAACCTGAGGAAAATGACTGGGAAACTGGGAAAGTCCAAACTTTGAAAGAGCAAAACTACTGGAATGGCATAGTTGTATCCAATGCAAGGCAGATGGCTGTTGGGGTGTCTGGAGGTGACTTTGCTGATGCAGTTAGATTTATTTGATCACTTATGATGCTCTTGAAAGAGAAAGGTAAAAAATACCCAGTGGACGTGCAGCATGAAGAGAGGCACTTAGGAGCCAAGCTTGTCTGATTCTGCTGAGCAACTTTTCTTCTATATGAATCCTGAGCTTTAGAAAGTCTGCTGATACTGGATGCAGGCAGTGAGTGGCATCGTGGTATCACAGAAGCAGCAGCAGAGCAACAAACTAAGAGGATTAGACACAGCAGAGGGACAGATAAGAGGCTGAGGAGGAGTAATTCTCAGGATGGGGATCCTACCTGTTGTTTAGTGATCTGTTCATGTGCCCACACATGATAAATGTTATACACTGCAGCTTATGGAAATTAGTAGGCTAATTCATTAGCCAGTGAATCCTGTGTTGCTCCTTCATCTCTGCCCTGTAACTCCCAGGGATAAGGAAAGCAGGCATCTCTTCTCTCTCCCTGTGGATTGATGTGCCTTCTGCACGGCTTGTAGAAAAGCACTGCACAGGCAACAGCTCTTGGCGACGGAAACACCTGGTATGCTTGGACTCACTGAACCATCACTGGCTTATCATTAAAAGGGAGGATGGCATACATGGTCCTAGAAGAATGCACACAAATACTGGTATGAATAACAAAGCAAGCGCCACAGGAGCATGGATGATATTTTAACGTCCTGGGAAAGGAGAAATTTAGGAATCTGAATCATGCAAAGATGCTCACTGGTGTTTCTGGGTCACTAGCTTGGAACCACAGCAGCCAGGATCTCCTCGAAGGTTTGCTGAGGGCTTCAGGCAGAAGGAATGGAATTGCAACTGGAGCAAGTTTCCTGGCTGAGGCTCACAGTCCACACACCACAGCCTTCCAGCTTGAGGAAATCTAGTAGAAGGGACATATAAATGTGATGTGACATATATGAATAGGAATATTACTTTGGCAGTCTCCCTCTGTGTTATATTCTCAGTGGCAGCTCCTATAAATCATCAGCTCTGTTATGTTATCTCTAAGTACAGGATAGGGCCAGTATTGTTTTAAAATTCAATTTATCATGCTAATTCCAAGCCTCAGGGCTGTAATACGGACTTTCTTTTTATTAGATAATCTTTTGCCATTGGGATAGGACTATAGAAGGTGTTAAAGTTCCCATCAACAACTGATGTTTTAAAGTATATTTCGTTTTTGCCAACATGACTGTATTGTATGGGAACTGAAAGAAGAGAGGTATAAATAAATATGGCATATTGGCCTCAGAATTACAAATTTTTTTCAGTGTTACACCCATGCAGATTTAGTTTCTAAGTACAGCGAGGTAACTTTTGATAGCACAGGTTCCATCTGTAATAAAAGAATAGCAATGCTAGTTGTAGGGATAATGCTGCATTAGTAGTGGAGCCTTGTTGATAAATAGTGTACCACAAATACTGCATCCAAATACCACACCACAGAGAGTGGCTCCTGTACTTCTGAATCAAGATCTCAGCAAAGTGAAGTGTCCTTGTCTCCATTTTGCAGCTGGGGACGCTGAGGCACAGAGTGCCTTGCCTGCAGTCCCCAGGGAGCAGTTACAGGGCTGAGGAGAGCAGAGTGCAGCGACGGCTGCGATCCCAGCACAAGTGGTGTCCTGCCATGCAAATCCCATGCTGTGCAGACCAGCTGCTCCTGGGCAGGGGTTCTGGTGAGGGACTGGGAAGCTCCCTTTGCAATGAGATGTTCTGATCCCCCCAAAAAGGCTCAGTCTTTTGGAGTGCTGCTGCTCTCTTGGGATGTTTGTGCAGTGCTTTCTGCAGAAAGTTGTCCCTGTCTCCTTTGCAAAATCAACCTCCACCATATTTGCTGTCCAAACAATTTGAGGGCAAATACAGAAGGAAAACTAACAGCCAGCTGCTTTCCATTGAGCTCACAGGTTTCTCCTGGATACTTTGCAAGAGTTTTGTTTAGCCCAGCTCTGGCTTCTCCCGTAGTGCTGTGAACAAGCAAAGGAGCCGCGACTGCTCTCGTGTGAGTGCAAGTGGCCCGACCGTGGTCACACAAGAGCAGCAGCTCAGGTGGTGGGGTTTGAGATGTGGCCTGGTGCTACAAAACCACAGCACAGCCTCAGTGCTGTCCTTTGGTTTATTCTTCTGCACTTTGTTCTCAAGGGCATGCAACAAGCCCTACAGAAGTAAAAAGAGTGTGTTTTCTGTGTTTGGGATTTTAGTGTATATTTTTTGAACAAATTGTTGCAAATCAGCTGCTAAAAATGTGTCTGTCATTTTTTAAAAAGGCATTTCCTGTAAAATCAGTTGGGATTGTCACCCTGCCTGGGTTCTCTACTCCTCTGCAGCAACCCACAACTTTGGTGCAAGAAATATGGCCATTTCTTCCTTGCTTTTTTCTCAACTGAAACATATCCAGAAAGACTGCTCGTCTCCTTCAGTCATAGGGAAGACTAACTTCAAAACATCTTTATTGTGCTGGTAGAACCAGCCTATCCCTCAAGCATTCATCTTTCCTTTTGACAGTAAAAATGAAAAGGAGGTGTTGTTGAACCAGCGTGGTGCAGGGGGCTCCATGAACACTGAGGAGCAACTGCAGCTTTTTTTTCTCTTCAGCTGATCCAAATTTTTATGCAGAGCCTGATTTTTGATAAAGTGATTAAAAACCATTTTTGAACAAGCCTGGGAAGGCAGCAAATTTGTTCTCAGCACACACATAAATAAAGCCGTCATGTCTGAAGGTCTAAAAAATATCTATAAAACATATGTCAGCAAGAAATAGCATTTCCAAGGCAGTTCTGCTCTCAACTTTGATGCTTGAATATTTCAACAGAAAGTATTGGTGTGGATTTTTTTCTTTCCCTGTTTGCAAAATGCTTTTTTTTTAGTGAATCACTGACAAATTTCTTACTCTATTTTCTCTTTTTTTTTTTTNTCAACTGACATATATCTTAATGTATTTTAGGTTGTTTGTAGGTGTCTTGGAACAACAGATTTTTCCTTTTCTCTTTGTCATCACAGGAATCAGTCATTTGCTGGCTGGTTGGATTTTTCATTAAGGCATTTCAAAACACACAGTGCTTTGCTTAATTACAGAACCTCTATTTTCAGCACCCTCATCAGAAGGTAGATGTAACTGTGTAACATGCAGATTGAATTCCAGGTATTTCAGCCAACTATGACGTTCAAGGACTACTCTTGTGAGCTTCTGAGTGGTTCTGTTGCATTAATTTTCCATGCCCATTTACAGCAATAAAGATTATCAGCTTGTTTACTGCTAATAAGTAACGACCATGAAAAGCCAAATTAAAAGCAGTTTTGTAACTTAAAGAGATATATATACACCAGCTGATCCTCTTTTTTCCATTGCTTCCAATATTTACAGTGTTGGTTTTGGATTGGTGTTTTCAGATATCTTTCTTATCTACGTGGGCCGAGCTGGGGCAGAGACGGCAAGAGGCAGACGAGGACAGCAGAAGCAGGGACTGCCTTTTTCCACTCTAAGTGCATGATGAAGATGTGTGTGAAACTTCAGCTTGAAACCAATTATGCCTCAGCTCTTCACCTGTGGGAATGGAGTTAATAATCTCTCATTGTCTTCCTGTCCTCCTTCTGCTGTTATCTGTGCTGGAATACAAAGGAGCACTGGTTTTAGCTATTTAGCATTTCTGTAATAACTGCAGCCACAGATGCAAAGTATTCCACCTAAAGTGACAATCTTCAGAGTGAAACATGATATTGATACCTCAGCTAGCTGTAGGTGAACTCAAACTTTGCATTTTTTAGCCAAAAAAAGTTTTCTCGTATGCTTTTGCTCTCTGAGAGAACCACTGAACAAAAATGCCCGTCTTTTAAATTCTCAGCCCCACACTTCCTGACTGACCCAGTATGAACCAGTACTCTGCACACATTATTTCCTCTCTTTGAAAAAAAAAAAGAAAAAAATAGCCACAGTCTGGCAATACTTTGCTTTTCCATTGACCTTATCTCTCATCTTTTGGGGGTAGAAAGCTGCTCTTCACAAGAAGGGAGCTAAAAGCAGAGCAGGGCAGAGGCAGACACAGGGTTGGAGACATCGCCTTCTCCAGCCCTGTATTTTCTGATTCTGTTGCCTGATCTCTTCCCTGATATCAAAGCACCTCACTGGCGTCCACAGTAGCAGGAGGCTGGAAACATTTTATTTTATTCTTTCTGTAGTATCGAGGATGTTCTTTTGCTGCCTTTTTTGTCTGGCAATTTTCTCAGCAAAATATCTCCTTGCTGCAGCACTGCTGCTATTGCACTGCCCAGTGCTGGAGCCTGCCTGTGGTCACACGGCAGAAATCATCCAGAAACAATTTTAGCTCTTGTCTTTGCTGTGTAACTGAGGCTTTCCTGCCACAGCAGTAGCCAAGGTCTCCTCAGCCTGCTGAAGATGTCTGTCATCAAGTCAGCAGCTCTGTGTGTTCCCTCCATCTGTGCTGCCAGTGTGCTCTGTGTAAGTGGCTGGCACTTACCGGGAGCAGGTTTCTCTTACTTTTCCTTAGAGGTCCTATAAGGAATCTCTTCTCCAGTTATATTTCTGCATGTTTTTTATTTTTAGTTTACTGTGTTTTCTTTTTTGGTCAAATAGTGTCATGCTTTGTTTTGTTTTCATAAAATATCTCAAAAAATTAACTCTCTTTTGCTGTATTCAAACTCTGTTTCAATATAAATATTTGTATTGCATTTCAATCTGTTAAAATTATATTTATTTCTTAATAAATTTATCTACATATCTAACTACAAATTCTGATTATTATTTACATATAAATCAATTGAAAACCGGTATTATTCAGCTTCAATGTATTCACTATTTTTAAAATAAAAAAATTAAATGAGTGCCAATTATCAGTTGTTAACAAATTGAACCTTCTCTTAATCTTAATGCCCCCCAGGGTAACAAACCAGGAGTTCTATTCTGGTCTAACTTTTAAATCCTTGGTTCCATGCTTAAGCCATTTTTTCCTGACAGCATGTGGCTGAACACCAGCTGAATGTTTGCATATATTATAAATGCATATCTCAAAACAGACATGAGTTTTTTCAGGTTTTGACATTTTTCTTTTTTCTTCCTAAGGATTAAAGATATTTGACATTTTCCTAAAAGCCCAATGAGCAGAGTCCCTGAGACTCTTAGTGTTTGTCAAAAAAGTAAATTATAAAGACCTTGGATGTGGAAAAACTTAAAACAGGAAGAAAGGGCATCCCAAAGGTTTAGAAACCAGAAGGCAAAGAATTCAAAATTTGCTTAGGACAACCAGAAACTTAGAATTGTTGGTTGGTCTCAGCTGGGGGCATTATTAACATATTGCCATGTTATTGATGTGTGATGCAAGTGAGACTGCACGAAAAGGGCTCAGCCCATGTGAGTGCTAGAAGGGGAGAGAGTCCTGCTGGCTGGAAGGGACATAGTTCAGAGTTAGTGTTCCACTTTCTTTCTCAGGACTTATATTTTATTTATTTTTCCCCTGCTAGCAGTAGCCACAACAAAATCTATCCTTGTGAAGAAATGAGTGTCATCAAAGGTGACAACTTTTTTTTCTTTTAAATTTTAAATTAGCTAAAAGGACCAGGCTGTTGAAAACTTGATTAGAGATTTTGTATGCTTAAGGGGTCTTAACAGTGTGCTTTTAGCCAGGTGGAATCAGAGTACAAAGAGAAAGAAACCTCTGTTTGACACTGCCTCACTAGTCTCAGCAGTGTCTCACTCATTATTCTGCACAGGATTAAAGGTAAGCACTGTATTGCTGCCTTTGAGGCTCAACAGGACAGTTATCCTTTGCAAAAATGGGGTTAAATAATTCCCCATGTGTGGCAAAAAGGTTCTGGAGAGAACACAGTTGGGTTTAAACAACCTGGCAGAGCCTTCAGTGTTCCAGCCTTTGTCTTCTCTCCTGCAAAATATTCTGTAGTTTAGCTACAGGATAAAAGGAGTTTCTTGATCATAAAGGAGTATTAAAAAGCTATTTTTTTTTTTAAGAGGGGGTGGTATTTGAAAATTAAGAGTCCAGTCTGAGAAAAAAAGAGGAAACCATTTGTATGTGCATGTGTGATATTTTTATAATCATTACAAGCACACACAAGCCCTGGATGCTCAGTTTAAGTTAACCAAGCTATTTTTAATTGGAGATCAGGCCAAATAAGCCCCTGTAAATTCACATGGCAAAGTGCTTTATTCTAGACATTGTCTCCTGTTAAGTAGGGAGCATGTTAGAAATTTTCCTTTCATGGAAAGGAAGTTGGTTGCTTGTTGTTGTTTTTTTTTCTCTGCAGAGTTCAATTTTTGTGTTTCTTTTTAAAACAACTCATAGAGTCTCTAAGTCCAGATTTAGTTAGTGATTGAGAGGTGTTGGTAGCTGGTGTTTACAAACATATTGTGAGGTTCCAGAATATTGCACAAACATCTTTTCGGAGAGGTGGAAGGATATTTTTTTTAATATGATAAGGGAAACAATAGGATTCTACCTATATTCATACCCATACACACACACGTGTATGTGAGACCAGCAACCATATGGAGTTACTTGACTGAATTTCTGAAAATGGTCCTTTGTTCTTCTAAACCGAGGCTCTTCTGAAGGTGCAAAGGTAAATTTGCTCCCCAGCATATTCAGAAGTCTCTTAGTGCAGATCATGGATGTAGATCACCCCATACCAGCTCCTACCTCGATCTGTTGGCACACAGGATCTCTAACACTGCATGTTGAAAAGATGCTTATCACAAGAAGCAGAACAGAAGGTTTTGACCCTTTAACGTGACTCACTCGGTTATGACTACAGTGCAGAAAGATAACAGCAGTTGCAATAACGATTTGCATTCTATACAAATGTGCTGATCCTGGAGATATAACCAGATGGATGCTTTTCCAAGGCACAGGCATCTGGAAGGCATATCCCTGAAAAGTATCTCTCATTCTATCCCTATTCAGAAATTACCACTCAAGTGTATCATTAATTTTTCAATGATATTTTGATTTTAGTGAGATTTTGACAAGTGTTTTTACATGATTACATGCTTATCTGCATTAAGACCATCGTGCTCTCACCATCCCCAGAGAATTCTTGTGTTTTGATTAACTAGAGGGCTTTTCTAAACTTTTCTGATGTAGCATGTGTCAGATTAAAGCTGATCTATGCATGAGTGAGCACAGATGCAAGGAACTTCTCCTCCCTTCCTGTGTGCCCTGAGGGAAGGCCTTGCACAATAATAAATCCCTGCAATCAGCCATGTAGAAAGTAGAGATAGACCTGGGCTATCTCTTCTTTATGATCTCAGAAAAGCTTCCACCAGCAGTAGCAAAATCAATGTTAAGAAGAGTTCAGGAGAGTGGGAGGAAAAAGGAAAATGACAGTGGAGAGAAGCCTCGGTGTGTGTTCTTCTCACACTGTGAGAGCCTCCTGCGGCTCCCTGAGATGAGCTCAGAGCAGTGGCTGAAGACTCAAGTTTGGCCCTGCTCACTGTGCCCAGTGTGCCTGAAGATCACTTTCCTGAACCTCTCCAGGCTTTCAGGGATAATGAGAGAGAACGGGAGGCTAAAGGAGATGGTAACAGAGCCTTTTCTCTCCTCAACTCACCCGTGGTGCTACTCTGTAGTGGGAAAGAAATGAAAGGCTCAAAGTTACCTGGGGGGGAGAGCTTGACTGTGTCTTGCTGTGTTACAACTCACTTCATTCGAAACTATTGTCAAATGCTTTTTTTTTCCAGTCCTTCCCACTCGAATTTGACATTTTTTTATGAAAGATTTTTATGTAATTGGGTTAAAAAGCACAGAATAAAATTTCCTCTGGTTCCCTGCAGTTTTCTTCTGCAGTTTTCATTTTCTGCTGAGGCCTTGTAACATTGGTATCAACTCACTGTTGATAGTACTGGTAATGAACTACTTGGCATTTTATTGCTGTGGATGTAGTGACTGTAATATTTAACTCTTCATCTGAAGGGGGGATTGCAAGCCCTTTAAACATACTGGTGTTTTCTGTAGCCAAAGCTGGCTCAAGATGCTGAGTAAATAACTTGTTAGTGTATAAAAAAATGCACTTTGACACTTATTTCAAGTATTTTCACATCTATTTTTTAAAAGGTTTTCATTGAGCATCCCAAGCCACACAGCAGAGTTTTCATTCGACTGAAAGTTTTCAAAACATAATTCTGATAAACAAAAAGGTTTCTTCTGGCACAGTGAGCTTTGCTATGAGGAAATGCCATTCCAAAATCAGGACATTAGGATAAAACCTGAAAGCCATGTTCTGCCCAAGGCATGTAACTGCTGTAAGATCTTTGGCAAACCTCCTCACTCTCTGGGCCTTATGCCTTTGAAAATGTGATATAATGATTTTCATTATTTTTAAAAAAGGGTTTTGACATCTACAAATGCAAATTGTTACAGAAATTGTAAGGGACAGCACTGTATTTTATGTATGAGGCCAGTGGGCAGTAACTCCTCAGAAGATTGTTAAAATGCAGATCTTGCAAATAACAAGAGACAGGGTGACTGAACTGAGGAGTAGCTCAGCATTTGAGGACTCAGACACACATTTCAGCAGGCAGCAGGCCAGGCACTTACAAGCAGAACCTCCCTTCCCTCATGGCAGCTTTTCTGCTAGTGACCTTAGTAGTTCACTTTTAAGTCAATATTTACTTTAAATAATATGATTAAGTGACAATAATTTACCAAGTTTAAAATGTAATGCTGATAAGAATGGAGCCAAGTACACACTAGAACACTTTCTACAAGAGATTCTCTTCAAGGAGCCTGAGCTCTCCCACACTGAGAAGATATGCTGGGAGTGTTGGACCTGTCACACTGCGTTGATGGTGTTGAAGGTGGGTCCCCTGTAAAATTCCCCTTGAATTGTGCTGCTACGGCTGGACATTGTTCTCAAAGATCAGCTTCATGCTACAGAAGCCCTTTGAGACACTAAAGATGATCACTAACACCTGATCAAGGCTCCCCAGAGCAGCGGCAGCCATTGCCATGAGGAGCTGTGGTGGCACAGGACCAGACTGCAGCCGTCATTGCCACCTCAGCTCTGAGGTAGTATGTGAGTTCTCTTGACATGTTTAAAGTCCGCTTGAGTCCTGCAGATGAAAATTTCACTAAAGCAAAGCTTAAAAATTAAGTTTTCTTTATGAAACATCTGATTAATAAGTTTTGAAGCTCTAACCAGAAAATCTGGCTGAGTTAATATACACCCTGTTAAGGAGTGCAGATACTCCAGTGGTTTTTAGTAAATCCTTTGGCTAAAAACTGTCTGTGACAGTCTCTAAAATATTTGTTCCTCCTGCCTAATGACCCTTTAACATTTCTTACAGTTGATGGGATAAAGATTTTCAATTTCTGTCTTCTACACAAAAGCTGTATTTTCTTTGTAGCTCCTGTGAGGAAGTGGCACCAGTTTTGTGACCATTATTTATTATATCCACGAGGCTGCCTAGCCAGTCCTGTGCTTCTCTCCTGTGCCTTGCTTTATTCTTCAGGGGAAGCAATCTACGCTTCATTACCAAATACAAGACAAGGCGGAACTTTTCAGTGCTGTAATTAAGAATGTGTCAGTGTGAACACTATAAATTCCCTTTCTGAGGGATTTATGACCAAAATATAGAACTATACTCTCAGCTGAAAAACTCACTTTTCAGATCTTATAGTATGAACTGTGTGTTTTGTTTTTTTTTAACAATTCAAGGAGCTTTTTAAAATTATGAGAAGAAAGTTCAATAGAAAAAAAAATGAATAAAGGAAGGAAGATTTTATTTTAGTGGTTAACCTTCTCCTTTTTAAACACACAGGCTTTGCTGGGGCAGATTTTTCAGCTCAGAGAACTAATTTTCCCACACCTCTCCTCAGCACACACGTACAGGCTTTTTTTTTTGCTACAAGAAAGGACTGAAGATGTCACCTGATAGTTTGCTGTGACTGTGAGATCCATACTCCTTACAGGAAATTCTGTTGTCTGCCTGGAAGGTCTCACTTCTGAGTTTTGGATGCTGGATGGCAGAGAGGCTGATTCTGATAACAAATCTGTTGTGATTGTGAAGATGTCTGAGTACCCTTATTTCTGGTCTAGTGAATGTGCTGAATAACAGCTGGTGTTTCTAAGAGTTACTCTTTTATTGGTTTGGTTCTAAGGATTGCTTACTCCTGAGATTTTGTTACATACAGCAATTTACAGGATTCAATGTTATGATCCCCACTGCAGCAATAATTTTCTCCAACATACATATTTTTTCTGGCTATGTAATGACTCCTCAGCTTTAAGAGTGTTTTATCAGGTTAGTCTAAGGTCATGTGATAAATGTTGGGAACTGGTAAGTTTTATTTGTCCTTCCAAAACACCACTGAGGCACAACCACAAGTATGTCCAGACCAAAGGTTTTCTTTGCAGCAGCATTTAACTACTCTGAATACCACAAAGATGAGAAACTCTGTGCCTGTGTGGCTTCTGGGTTGTTCAAGGGTGGTTCCTGTGCTGAAGCTGTGCCATATGACTGGTGAGGAGACTGTTGGTACCTGGCCAAGCAAAGCAGAACCAGGAGAGGCTGCTGGGGCTGGTATTTGCTGGGACCTGGACTCACTGTCAATGGACCCAGATGACTCCTGCATCTGACAGCTGGCACTAAGTGATTACTGTCATCTCCTGCTTGTAAAATATGTAAAATGTCCAGGATCACCTGCACCCTTCAGCTCTCCATGGTGTGAATGCATGCTTGGGTATTAGCTTCTGCAGCTGGAGAAATTGGCTGCTTGGCTCTTGCTTTTTGCCACTGTTCATATAATTTCAAAGGCAGCTTCAACATGAAACATAGAAGATTTAAAGATGAAGAGCTAAAAATAATGTATGGGAGAGACACTATGGTGTGATTAATATATATTCTCCTATTCCCATTCATTTACAACCATGGCTCCTGTAAGATGTGGATTTGTAACTGAGTCATAAAAAGAAATGAACTTTTCCCAGGTTAGACATCTGGAAAAATGTGAAAAGTCTTCACAAAATAGCA
Source organism: Erpornis zantholeuca (assembly GCA_013400515.1). Lineage (NCBI taxonomy): Eukaryota > Metazoa > Chordata > Aves > Passeriformes > Timaliidae > Erpornis > Erpornis zantholeuca. The sequence goes on from VZTN01016806.1 coordinate 318,424, forward strand.
AACCATGATAAGATTGTTATGATCATCTTTTTATTTTGCATTTAAAATGAACCACACCTTTCCCAGGTATTGGGTTTCAGGCTTTTCTTCCTTTTGTGGTGGTATATTTTGAATGTGTTCTTCAGTTCTGTTCTGATAAGTCATACTTATTTGAAACCCTTTAGTACTTTTGACCATGATAAAGGCTTGTTAGTTTGCTTTTGTGAAGAGTTTCCCAAATTGCTCCCGCAGAAGAGCTGGATACAATTGACATTTTCTTCTCCTTCTGTATAGCTAGGTAATATTGCTGGTGGCATTTGGTGCAGAAATCCATTGCAGATATCATTTTGTTTCAGTAGTTTCTGCATGTATCAAGTGAAAGGGTGAAAGTATCAAGTAATGTTTGACTACTGTTCAACCATCTGTAATGCTGACTGAAATTATGGAAAACGATTTTTCCTCTCAACAGAGAAGACTAGCCTGTTAAAAGACCTGTGCTTTTCACTCCCTTCTGCCAGCCACCAGTGTGGGAAGGAGGAGAGATGAAAAGTTACCTCCATGAGACTTAATGTCAGTGTTTGGGAATCCGCATTTGGAATACAGGACCTGCCATTGTAACATGGCACAGCTCTTGCAGAAATGCCCAAGAGCCTCCCTGCAAACGCGGTGGCATCCCTAGCTTTGGTTTCTAGGCATTTGTTTTGGTGTCTGCTGAACTGGCATGACTTTTTCCCTGTGAGCACCTTGTCATCCTGTCTATGGGTGCAGGAATTTTCCCCAGATTTGTCAAATTGGTCTGGGGCAAGACTAATGCCTCGAGTTGAATGTAGCCGGGTTTGACCTGCAAGCAGGATGCCATGTCCTACCACTCCTCTTCTGAATCCCAATCTGGGAAATACTGTCAGCATTGCCATTCCTAAACCGAGGTGTGATACAATTGTAGCGGATCACTCGGAGTCAGTTTTAACTTGACAAGGTAACTCCAGGGACAGTGAAGTTGTAAAGCCTTTTCCTAAGGCTCAATCACCCTGCTCAGACGAGCAGAACATCAACTCGGAGCGGCAGGACAGCCCGCCCTGGCAGAGGGGACACCGCGCCTCAGGGGACGGGGCTCTGCGGGGGCGGCCGGGAGCTCGCCTCGACAGCAACCCCGGAGGAGGCGGAGGGACGGGGCGAGGAATCCCGAGGAGTCCCGGCCCCGCTTCGGCGCCGAGGGGGGCGCGGGAGGGCAGGACCGGTGCCCCGGGAGGGCAGGGCCGGTGCCCCG
>VZTN01016806.1:319987-363896 GCA_013400515.1 Erpornis zantholeuca
TGTCTTGCGGCGGTTCCGCTCCCTGCTCGCCCCGCCGGCTCGCAGGGCTCTGCGGGCAGCAGCTGCATCGTGTATCGATTGTTATTAATACTGCTTTGGTACTGCGCTTGTGTCACTGGTGGATATCCATCTTGTGAGGTGATGTCCTAAGTCGAAAGGCAGAGCTCAGGCAGAGGATGCAACAACCCTTTTGCAATGCCTAGGGCACATGGGAGAATTTAGAAATTGGCTGGAGTCAAACTTTGGATGGCGGCTTCTTGGTTAACTTTCTGTGGAAAGCACCTGCTGTGTCACATGGATGAAATTATAACAGCCTGTGGATGCATCAGTCATTATCCAAGATATTCTTTGCTAGCTCGTACATTTATAGTTTGCCTTTTCTACAGTTTTTCTTCTCTGTGTTACCACTAAGAGAGTTATGAGCTGTACGCTGTTTTTCTGCTACGAAGGGTTTGTGTGCAAAAGTCTGAAGTAAAACTAAATAGACAGGCTAGATTAAATAGAATTTAGGGGTTTTTTTTCTGTCCGTGTTCACTTGGTTACTTGCAGTGTGTCTTTTAGACTTTGTAGTCCAAATCCAGTTTAGGCTTTTAAATTAAAACCTATCAGAACTGGTCTTACACAAACAGTAACAAGTGATTCAAGTTCTGCATATGGTACAGGACACTGAAATTTAGCTCCTGTAATTCCTAGAGTCAAAGGGAAAGAGGCATGTCTCTGTCTAAGATAGAGCTTGTGGCATGTTTTGATGACTATTAACTCACTTGCTGAGTCCTGTAAGTGATGCTGGATCTTTCTGACTTAGGCTTAAGTAATTCTTCAGCAAAAGAGCAGTGATGCTTCTGTTACACACAGTATCTTGTAGTTCACACTCGGCTGGGTTAGAGGCATCCAGGTAGTGGGGTGATGAAGGTCATCTCAGAATTCTGCTGCATGAATGGGTAGAAAGATTGTTAATTCAAATAGCTGTGCAGTGATGGGTGTAAGAAAGGCTGAGGGGCACCTCTGGGTGAGTGTAAGACAACTTCTAATGTTTGAAGGTCTGATGCCAAGGGCTTCTGTTAGTTCTTTTCCTCTCTGTGATGTTATTCTTAAACTGGAACAGGTAGCCAAAACAGTCTGGGAGTGGTCAGTTAGGCTGATCAAATACTGCAATATTCTTTCCATCTTAAGTGAAAAACTTGGCTTATGATTTAGGACTTAAATTAGATTAAATCCACCGTTTTCTCTGGTTTTGGGAGAAAAAGCTCTTTTAAAAGGGGAAGTCCAGTATATTAAATTCAGCAGAAACTGTTTAAGAAGCCACCTCTGAGAGGCAGTTCCTTTGTACTAAGGGACTTATCGCTCAAAAAACCTGCTGCATTGCCTTTTATTGAATAGCTGTATTTAGAAACTTTTTTTCTTGTTGTTCTAAGTGATATTTCATTTAACAACTATACCTTGTACTGTAAAAGGCAGAGCTGATGTATATTCTTTTATCACCTTTTGAAAAACTATACTAAAAGTTCAGTTTTTTAGTGTTCAGTGTAGTGCTGCTCAAATGCTTAAACCTTGTCCCAAATCACAGCATATTTGTTTTATTATGATTCTTAATAATAAAGGGAGAAAAGAACGAAGAGAAAAGACAGGGTTTCTAATTTTTTTGGTCAGAAAACAGAGACTGTTCAAAGATTCTAATTTAATTTTTTATCTTTATCTCCTTTCATTTCTTGTTATTACAAATCATTGTAGCAAGACAAGATGACCATGGCTGTCCTTTTAGGTGCAAGCCTGTCGTAATTTAAATGATAATTTGATTATCTCCAGGTGGTCTAAAAGTATCGGTTACATTACAGCTAAAAAAAAATAAAAAAAATCTGCCATTGCTTACAGTACTTCAAAGTTGTTCACTCCCTCCCGGTTATGGGATAGGGATACATATATTTTTTCAGTAATATAAGGAAAGAATACTCAATTTTCTTACTACTGTAACAAGTCAATATAAAACACCAAATAATGTGTATAATGTTTTGCAAACCGTGGAGTGAGATGGTTCTTGCCGTAGAGCACTTCAGGCTCATGGTGGGCAGTGCAGAAGAGGCCACCCTGGAGGTAAGAAGGGACTGTTGCAGCTTCTCTGTTAACTTAAAAAAAAAAGTGTTTATTGAAGTGGTGGAATTCGAAAAGGGATTGGAAAGATTGCACCAAAGACAGCTTCAAAGTCAGAGAGATTGTTCCTAAAGCAGCTGGTGGCACGATGTTAAAAGGCAATGTAGTGGCAGCAATGAGAGGGAGCAGCAAAGAGCAGTCAGGAGACAGTGACACGGGGTGAGGAGGCGAGGGCTGGCAGAACTTACGAAGGGGAAGCGAGAAGTGCTACGGTCGAATTAGCCATGAACACGGAAACTGAAACTGCTTGTGATGGAGAGCAGTGGTCTGAGGAGAGAGGAAGAGAAGCAGAGGAGACGCCGTGGCTGGTGGCTGCATGCACAGAGCTTCTTTAAATCTGTCCTGCTCAGGGATCGGGTTAAGGGGGATGGCTGAGAGCTGTGTGGCAGCAACCCCTGCAGCTTGTGTGACAATGATACTCATTCATGGATGAAAGAGCAGGTTGCAGAGCATTCTGTTTGAAAACAGTTTCACTGAGGGGAAATCAGGTTCTTAATTAGCTGTTTGATGCAGCGATGTGGGAGACCAGAGAGCTCGGAAATTTGCTAACATTTCTGAGAGCTTCTCTGTACACATCCCTCTTCTGGCTCTTTGTGCCAAGATGTATACACACAAATATCTGCCACCTAATGTGTGGGGTAAGAAAAAGTACGCGGTTTTAAAGTTTTAAAAGGGCACAAACTGAGACTTTTTAGATGTAGCCAGCAATTCAGTGTTTGTATTACTCATGTTTTCTCCTCTTTACAGTTCTCAAAAGGACAGTTACCTGGTTCACATTCTCATGTAGGTCTCATCCAAGGTTTAAATTCTAATGAAGTGCAAGAGTTTACACAAGCTGATGTTGCTGGAACTGCCCTCTGTGAAGGCTCTTTGTACCTCCTTTCAGGATAAACCAGCAAGGGTTAATGTTGGCCATGTACCTGACTTGCATTTGCATGGGCAGGAGTCTCTGTTAGGTATCTAACTACATAAATGTGATCTTTATAGAAATGAAAATGCTGTTTTAAATACTGAATTTTCTCCCTTTTCTTTCTTATTTTTTTCCTCTTCAGCACACTGAAGACCATAGAAGTTTGATTAAAAAGAAAAAATGCCCAGAAAGAATATAGACTATGGAGTGCTACCTGAGTATGAGAAGAGTCAGATCAAAAGGACCTTGGAATTGGGAACTGTTATGACAATATTCAGTCTTAAGAAGAGCAGCCCAGAAAGGAGGACTATTCAAGTCATAATGGAAACCAGGCAGGTAGCATGGAGCAAGACAGCTGACAAGATTGAAGGTTTCTGTGAGTATTTGCAACGTGTACCTGAACTTGGAGTTACTAATAGATTGATGTACTTGTCAAGTATTAATTTAACAAGCCTTTGTAAACATTATGAAGCTTTTGGCTGAGAGTTTGGTAATTTACTGAGACTATTCCAAGTGGTCGCAATGTAGGTGACGAATCTTCTGCAGCTCATTATTTAGATATCTAACATTACTTAAATATGATTAACATGCTTTTTATCCTTAACCTTGTTCTCAGAGTTTTCATCTTTTAATATGATGGTGTTTGTATTCTCTGAATTGACTGACTGTTTTCCATCATTATGTCTTATAATTCAAGTGAGTAATTATTCTTTACAACTTCTCTCTCCAAAAAGGAAAAAGAACCAACCAAACACCTTCAAATACAGGGAAACTGCATTCACAGTTTTGTGTTCTTGAGCAATTTGCTGTCTCATGATAGAAATCATTATTTAGGACTATTATTGGAAAGAACCAATGACTTAGGAGGATGAAGTTGTGAGATATAAGGTAGTTTCAAGGCCTTGAGTTGGTATTGTCTCTTTAGTTGATACTGGAACTGACTAAACCCACTATTTATAACAAGGTCAGGAAATAAAAGGGGAGGGTAAGGATAGATAGACTGCAAAAACTAGAATAGAAGAATAAAGTGAGGCTGATCCTCAGTTCTTATGAACGTGACTGATGCCAAGAAAGATCAGCCTGGGCTTTCTGTGCAGCTCAGGGTGGTGTAATGTAATTACAGTGCTTGCGTATGACTATATGGTAACTTTTTAAAAATTAATGTGAGCATGGTTTTACTCTGCAGCTGCTAAGTCTGTCCTCAATAAAGGAATTGAAGTTTGTCTGAAATGCCAGAATAATTTATTGGTGTGTCGACGTGTGGATTTCTAGAAGGTTTTGGGTTTTTTTGGTAAATACGTGGTAAGTTAAACACCCGCTGGTCTGTAAGGCTGCAAAGACAGGCACTGAGAATTTGCATGATTTTGGGATTGTCTGAGCAATTTCTCTTCATGCTCCTGACTTACAGGTATTAAATCTCTGCTACTGTTTCCACTGGTTCCTGTCTCATTTTTTGCGGAGATTGGGTCTGCAACTGGAAATGTGATATAGTGGAAATAAAGACTGGTTGTCTGGGAGGATGTTTTTGTCATTGGTGGTGAAAATTTGGTCATATTCAGTATTCTGTGAAAAAGCTAACAGGTCTGGACACCCTTATTAACAGATACTCTGGATCATTATCTTTCTTACGTGACAAATGAGGGTAATTATCCTTTCCTGTGATGATGTGTGTGAATGCAAGTACAAGTGCATTCCTGGTACTGTGCCAAAGAAGAAGTCCTGTGAGGGCATGTAGAATTCAGTTACGAGAGCAATGCTTGAATACTGTTTAGCAAATAAAGCCTGGGGTTTACACACACAGCAATAAGATTAAAACATGTCAGAAAATGACCACTCAGAGGGGGAAGGAGACCTCAGAGTCCTCTGGCCAAACCAATCTCTGGCCATGTAGTTGAATTCTTGTTGTAGCCATTTGCCCAGAGGGGACAGATTTAAAGCTGAACAGACTGTGCATTCCATGTTGGGGTCAACTTTTTCAGTCCTGTCTTGTAATCACCTTTTATCAAAGCTTCCTGGGGATGATGTGTGTGTGCGGTAATAAATTAACTAGTTTGCTCTATGTATGAATTTTAATGCTTTTAAAAGAAGGTGTATATTGTGATTTGACTCTTACACCTGGGTGATCCAGCAGGGTAATGACTTGGCTTCCAGATCCCCAGGCAGTCATTTCTAGAACAGGGAATATTGCTCCAGACCTGTGAGTTACCCAAAAGCCATCTGCCTCTCCACAAAAATTGTCATACTGTAGCATTTTTTTTAATTGAGCAACACTTCAGTGACGTATATAACAATGAGAACTTTAGGTCTTAGAAGATGTCCTAGCCTAAAGCACAAATACGCAAAGTATTGTTTTATTGTCTTAAAAAGCCACAAATCATAGTGAACAAGCTGTATTTTGCAGGTATTGTTCCAGAATATGATATAAACAGTTGTTCCAACTCACCATGAACCATTTTTGGTCTACTAGAAATGAAAGTCACTGCAGTTTTAACTTGCTGACAGTGTGTTTGCTGAAGAGGAAGGAAGTATTTTATTTAGTTAGTTAGTTATTTGCATGTTGCTATTGCTTCTTTTGACTGAGACTCAGGCTTTCTTTTTGCTTTTTGAAAAATGGAAAAATGATGTATTTGAAGCTTTCCTGTATGATAATTGAATGGAGTAGCCTCTTGAAAATGGATGCATATATGAATGACTCCAAATACATGCTGATGGATTGTGTTGACTTTGTGACAAATAAAACCCACGTTTCTGTTTTTGGATTTTTTTTTAAATGGTCGAGAGCAGAGAATTATCTCAAGTATTATAATTTATTAATACACTTAAGCTATACAAAAACTTACATTCATGATGTGATCTTAATGGTTGCTATTTGTGTGTGCGTCAGTCCAAAAAGAATTAATATTCAGTACGAGTGGGAAAGTTAAGATGGTTTCCTGTTCCGTGTGTGCTATTTTAACTCAAGTTTGGCAACTGCTCTTTTCAGAAGGCAGAAAACTCAATGTTTGCATCTGCTATGGGTTCGTGGTTCTAAATCAGATAGTGAGGAGAGTTCTTTAACTTTGGGACACAAAAATAGGCTGCTAATAGATAGCGAAGATGGAGTCCAACTTTTATACTTCATTTTAATAGTCTTCCTTTGGAGATCAAGAAAAAAAAGTTGTTTTTTTTCTCTCCCTAACTGCCCTATATAGTGTTGGGAATTTTGGATGTCGACATGCTGATTTTCTTGCTGATGGACTGTAAATGTTTGAAGAACACTCAAATTCCTCTAAGCCAGAGTTGATTATACTTATTACAAAGACCTTTTTCAAGTTTGATTAATATTATTTTGGAAGTGATTTGAGTTAAGCCTCACGATAACAAAAAGGCAGCTACTCTTATTCTGGCATAAATTGACCCGGGCAAGGGAGAGATGGAGGATTAGCTACACTTATATAAATATTTACACAACCCCGTGGGCCCAAAAGTGGCACTACGGTGTATTTTACATTGTGTTGCTTACGAAAAGGTCCCTTTTGTTAAAAACCTACCAGCATTTCTGTTTAGAATAGAGTGAAAGAGTTCTAAAATTAAGGCTATTTCCTGCTCAGTGCAGATGTGTTTCTCTGGATGAGAAACTTCAGAAAACTCTTTCTAGATTCAGGTCTTTGGTGTGCTAAGAAATGAGGTTTACAAAGGGTAGGAAGTCTGGTTTAAACAATCTCTGTCTTCATTGTGTGGTTCAGATCACACAGTTTCCAAGTACTGGACATTTTACATTGACTTTTGAAAGACTTGCCATATGCAAAAGGAATTTCTAATGAAAAGGAACTGGAGAGAAACCTCTGTTTTCCTCTAAATGAAAGAACACAGATTCTTTAGAACCTGTATTATTTAGAACCTGTATCCTTTAGAGAAGGATATGCNTCTCTAAATGAGAGAACACAGGTTGGTTGTATCCTTTAGAGAAGGATATGCTAACAGTAAATCAAGAGGCACTGTAATTCTGACTGTATGTGAAATAAGTTTGAGGAGATGTTTTCACAGCCTAGCATTAAGCAGTTAAATTCTGAGGTTAGTGTCACCTGTCTACCCACATGGGAATTTGAGAGAATGAATTTATTTTTGCTTGAGAAAAGGAAAGTTTGGTTTTCTTGTACAGAGAGATTTGATTTGTGTGTTTAATTTGTAAGGGGCCATTTTCTTGCAGAAACTAATCCATGCACAATGGGCAGATAATTGTGAAGCTGTGGCTTGCCAGCATGAACTGTTGCAGTGTTTTGCTTCCTTACGGTTCTGTTGTGTATTTTTTGTTGTGTGATTAACCTTTACAGCTGCGTGGGTCTGGGTGAGGGCGCTTGGGTCACACACATACCCGGGGTTGATTCTCCCCACTTCAGACTGTCCCAGACTGGCCACACCCTGGGGTGTGTTGTACCCACTGGGACAGCAGTGACAGGCAGAGGGGAAGGAAAAGGTGGCCAAGGGTGGGCAGGATTTGCCAGGACTCTGCTAGAACACACGTCTGTGTGGCTGACACCCGGGGCTTGCTGCCTGAGGACATTCCAGAACTCCCAAATATAGCCTCCAAACTGTGGTATAGCATTTTATATGCACATGAATAAATTAGGGCCCAAAGTTACGATATTTAAACTCGTAGAGCAAGCAGGTGGCAAGGTGTAAATCTCCAGGAAGCTGATCCCTTATGGATATTTCATTCTTTCTCAGATGCAAAGTGCTTTCAGGACAATTATTAAGGGAAAGTTCATGGTGACTAGAGTTGGATTAGTCACTGGAAAATGTGTGAGTTTCTGCATATTCTTCCAAGAATCCCTTGAGTGAAGGGATGATTCACAGCCAGGAGAATTTATACTCACAGAAATCTGTGGTGCTGTTCTTGAATGTGCAAGTGTGTGATTCTCTGTAATACAAGCATGCTCATTTCAAGGAAGATTCTGTCTGAGGACAGAAGATGATTTCTCTGTTTTTGAATAGCTAGGAGTTTTATTTTCATGTGAAGAGGTGACCTGCTTTTGTAAAATTAAATAAACCATATTTTAATCTCTTAATTTTTGGAAATGAAAGATCACCTTTTTTTTTTCATTTTAATTTATTACAAAAGAGTCCAGACTGAAAATAACTAGTGACAATTTAGTTGAGCAAGCTCATAACAAGAAATAGGTTTAAAGCATCAGAGGGCCATGTTTAGAAAAAGTTATATTGTATATCAGCTGTGAAACTGCTCTTTCTGTATGCAGACTGAGAGGTCAGGGTGTAGGTAATGCTGAAAGAGAAGAGATATGTTACTATTAATTTTTTCTGAAATCTTTCTCAGAGGATGAATTACCTGGGTTGGGGAGTGGCAGAGGTGCAGACTTCGTGTCGATGCAATTGCAAAATTATGAAGCAGAGGGATAAAGGCTATACTTAAATTGAAGCTTTTGATCCTTGTGACACACCACAGTACAACAATAATAGCCATTTCTATTTTCTGCAGCCCAGACCTTCATTAATGCAATAGGACTATCTTGTATCTTTTTTTCATTTATAACAGAAACCTGTGTTTGACAATGTGTAACATGTTATTTTGGAATTAATGTGAACTGCTTGTTTCACATTGTCTCACTTCTCTAGTTTTGTATGTAATATTTTCCCAGAGTTTGTAGAATAAAATGACCACTTACTAAGTGCATTTGCCATCTCAAAGTCATTTAGCATTACAGATTTTTTCATTTCACCTACAGAAAAGAGTTATCAAGTCTTAAGTTCACTTGAGATTTTCTTTCCTGCTGAAGGGAGGAGATTTTACAGAATTTGTCCTCTAGAACATGATTAAAAAACCCAAACATAAAATGAAGCTGAATTTTCATGTTTCACAGTTATGTTAAGAAAGGGAGTGTAGAAACTAAAAACAGAATTAGTAAATTCATGTTAAAAGTAGAATGAGAACCTGTGGGATCTGCTCTGCTTTTTGCAATCTGTAAGATTGCCCAGTGCTTTCAGACTGTGCTACACTGCTGAGCAGAATCACTAGTTTCTGCAAAATGTTGCACCAGGATATTTAATGATCAAAGCTCGTTATAGAAGCCGTGCATCTGTAATAGGGTCATGTAGATAACAGCACCAGATCAGGCCACATTCAATTGACATGGTGAAGGGATCTCTAACTTCATGTAAGGGCATTACATTACATTCTGTGTGTTGCCACAGGCAGTGCTGTTCTACCGACCAGGGGTTGGATTTTTTATCTTCATTGTTTTATTTTGTGAATTTTATCCAGCAGCATCTTTGCCTTGAAATTAAATTTTGATAATTTTGCTTTTAAAATCTTTGCTAAAATGACCTGCCAAATGACCTTCTGATTTTGATGCTGTGCATCATTTTGGCTGTCAGATACATTGGGAAACTTCAAAAACTAACAGCTAAGAGAGTGTTCATGCATGTGGCTCACATTCTTAAACATTGACTTTTTTTTTCTTTGTGTTAAACAGCTGAGTCATTTATTTAGTAGAGTTGTTAATGTTAATCTAAACTTGTTCTGTGGTGGAAAACTTTTTTTTCCCCATTGGAGAAGATGGTATAAACATTTACAGATCTGTACCTCTCTGGGAGAAGTGATGAGCATCTCCATATTCTGGTGAGGAGTGTGAAATGACTGCTTCATTTGGCTTGAATATTAGACTTGATCCTGCTGATTTCTAGTAGTGACCTTTGTTTTCCTTACTGCTAGCAGAATTTCTTTGTCTGAATTTCCTTACTGTTTTGCACTTAAAGTTATAAATAAACTCTCACTGAAAATCCTGAGTCTCTCTTCGGTCATTTGCTTTCTGTATTCTGAATCTCTTAAAGAACAGTTATGTCATTGCAAAAGTGAATGCACTTCTTGCTCTTTGTGGAGTAGCTTCACAAAGGAATATTAAAATTCACCTTTTTTTGGTGAGTTTTGAAATGGCTGTATTTCAGTTGTTAGCCAGGGGATCTTTGTGTAAGTCTTCAGCTGAGTACATGGAGCTTGGTTTCTGTGGTCAAATGAAAAAATGAACATGTGTAGCCTCTAGCTCTTTTCAAATAGTGTCTTCCCTTTAGCAGCTCAGTTCTGCAATGTCTGATGCTAACTTACAACAACCAGACTTCCTGTCATGGCCAGCTAGTGAAACAGGGATGGAATGAACTGCACAGACCTGAGTAGCCCTAAATTGGTTGATCAAAGTGAATGTGAGATGTAGGTACTCCATCCTTTCATTAAAGTCAGGTTTATATGCCAACATTTTTGTTTTGTTTTGTTGCATGGAGTAGAATGTAAACTTTTATGGGCACATATGTAAATTTTGTCCTATTCTTATTTTGTGGAGGTCCCCTTTAATTTTTAATATGAAAACAGTAGCCAGGTGTACAGCCCCTTGAATTCAGAGGTCAAACTGGGAAGCACTGTAACATGGTGCCCTACTGAGCAATCCAATGAAAAGTTAGGAATTTAGTAGTAATTTGTTGTTACTGTACATGACAGCTCTGTGTGACCTGATTATGTAAAACCCTGTGGGTTTCAAAGGTGCACTTCTCTAAACCTGATGTTAGTCACTCAGCTAAATCCCCAGAGGACCCCTTGGAAAGGTAGTCATGGGTGCTTTCTCAAGGTGCACCACTCTGTTTCTCATATTTCATCCTTGTAACTGTGTTTTCAGAAGTTTTGTGGCTTATCTGTAATGACTTCCTTGGGCCTCTGAATGTCTCAGTAAACATCTCTGTTTATATGAGCTGAATGACTTTCCCTACCGCATCTGGACTGCCTTGGTGCAGGACATTTCTGCTTTCTTGTGACTTTGTCCTCTGAGAGAAGCGTCACCTTGTTCCCTCTAGAGTCACACATGATTTGTGTTTCATTGCTGCTCTGAATAAAAGAGGCTGTTAAAACACACCTTGTGTAGTTAATATTTAATTCTGCAGAAGTGAGAGCAGAGCTACTGTCCTCACTAAACACCATGAAATACATTTGCAAAAGGATAATGAAGGCTTTCTTCATTCACTGGGCACTCACTTGCACACAGCCTCTGTTGCACCGGGCAATTTCTGCCTTTCTAAAATGAAACCTACTTTGGAATATTTCGTAATGCAAATTGTTGGAAAAAAGAAATCTGGTTCTGAGTATGTAATGTTGCTATACATATATACACATGAAAATGCTATTATATTCATAGACAGAATGACCACCCCATTGCTTGGTGCACACAGCTTGGGTGATCAGAGTCCCTTATTTTCTTCTTTGAAACATTGCCAGTAGTTTCCCTTAAGCCTTCTTGAGACTTACTGAAATAATGCTCACAGCAGGATTTCTGACTCTATAAGCCTCCTCTGAATCTCTCTGTAGGATTTTTCTTTTCCTTCATTAAGTACATGACTGAGCTCTGATCCGAGCACCATTTGTGGCTACAGACACTGAAAGACTCCTGGGGAATTAGGGCTTTGAACCAGGAATGTTATCTTACAGAACTCTGTAGTCCAGAGTGACAGATTCAGGTAAACTTCTACACTGTTAATGTAGACTTTTCTATCAAGGGTACCTTGATAGGTTGTCAGCCTCTAAGGTTTTTATGATCCATGCATTTATATGCAATCAGCCTGATGTTCCAGCATAACATTACCTGTCTTGACCAAAGGTGTTCTTGCAAACGTGCCTTCCTCCAGTGAACTTAGATGGGCACTTCCAGCTCAGAGAAGGTTCTCTGCTGCTGGCTCAGGCTGGTTTTTAACAGGGTCTGTTCCCTAGCCCACCTCTCTGTTCAGGTGGGGGTGGTTGTGTTCCCACTTAGAGGTGGGTGGTAGGTGACCACATGGCAGACAGGGCCAGAACTTCTATTTTTAAACAGCAGTGCTGGTTGTTCTCTCCTGGAATGAGGAGCACAGTGTTGTATATAACAGTGTAATGGGTTTTTTTGCACTTCTCTTGACATAGTTTTCTAGCTTGGGTTATCTTGCATCATGTCTTCCACTCAGCTTGCACAGCACCTGCTGTAGTGAAGTGCAGGTTCTGTTTTACCTCCAAGGTGTGACCAAAGGAATGTAAAAGGAATTTGTATCTCTAAGTGTGTGACTGAACATGATCACTGCTGCCAGGTTATTTGAATGGAAATCAGTGGAGTTGAGGATCAAAAGTTTATTGTTAACTTCATGGCAATAAAGAGCTCTGGCAGGTGCCCTGGAAGGCACTGAACAATTAATCTGTGCAGTCTTAGGAGAGTATCTGTGTAGTAGTGTAATGATCCATTGAATTCACTGATTGCCAAACAACACACAGCAGCAGGAGCTGAAGTTCGGCAGCTTCAGGCTCTGAACTGCCTCAAACGCACATCCAGGTCAGTACCTGAGACAGGATGGTAACTGAAGGTGCTTTGAAGTCTGGTCTCCATAAAGAGTCACTTGAGGGAGTTGTCAGAATCAATCCATGACTGATGAGGCTGCTAAGGAGATCCTTTCGACCTGGGGAAAAAAATCACATAAAGGGATGGATGAAATGTAAACTAATTGTGGGTTTTAGAGTGGCACTAGACTTCTATAAATTGTTTGGCTGGGGACAGGCTGTCATGGGGGAGCATTCTCCTTGTTTTGCTGGATGTGAGTCAATTTCTCTACAGGGCAAACTTTGATTCATGTTTCCTTGGGAAATGTTTTAATCTTCTTTCACCTTTCTTGTGGAAATTGCACCTGCAAGTGTATTGGATTTGATTTGACTCTGTGAGGTGCATCTCTCCAGGTCTGTGGGGGTTTTTTGGGTGTATCAGGCCCCAGGAATATGTATCCGTGAAGCCAGGGCAGGATATGGTTCTGCACTTTGCATGTGGGATTGAGAAGGAGGAAAGCTCCAGTACTTCAAGGCAGTACAAAGATAGAGTGTCTGAGGTGCTGTGCCTGCATTCTGGCATAGGTATGAAGTTACATTTTAATTGTTCAGTGACAGATTGTGCTATAAAAAGTTCACAGTGACTGCATAACAGCTAAATTGGTACAGCTGATTTACTAATCTGAGTCTGAAACATGTTGCAGTTTTTCCTGGCCTGCTCCTTTCTCAGTATTGTTGGAATCAGCCTTTCTGGAGTTAATGGGCATCATATGGAGGGTGCCAAGAGACTCCAGACTACCTGTGGAGGTTACAGAGCTTAGAGCAAGACCAGAATTAATGCTTGGTGTTCATATTTCTCTTTTCTCCCTTTGATTCCATACATTGGCTTTTCTTTCAATTACGTAGAGTAATACATCCTAACCNACAAATGTAATGATGTCTTGCCTGAATTTTGTAGGTTGTATAGAATATGTTGCCTGAAGAGAGATGTTAAATTTTGAATTTGAGTTTCTTTAATATTTCTTTATCCTCTCACCCCATTTTGTTCTCTTGCTGAACCATTCCTCTGTTTACTGAATGTTTAGCAATTAGGGTATAGTGAAACTCTTTCTGAAAAACCAACTGGGGAAGCAATAATATGTCTGTGCATACAAAAATCCTTGTGCCTCTATGTATATACACCTAGGTTCATGCAGGAGAAGAGGATGGTGGGGCCAAAAGGCTGAAATGCAAGGAGAAGGACTGTAGTGAGTGTATGTAACTGAGGGGAGACATTGGGTAAGTTTGTGTGCTTATTTCAGAGGTCAGTGTGAGGTAAGAGCCCCTGGAAATGACAACAGCAGTGCAGGTTGTGAAATCTCTTTTATCGCTGCTTATAGTTTGTACTTGGAGAGGGCCTTTTGTTGTGTTGTTCATGTGTGTGGATTTATAGGAGTCTGAAAGGAAAAGTGTGATTCACCTTGAAGTTAAAACTGTGTTTTTCAGCAGGGATTTTTTGTGTGAAGGGAAAGCAGAAGAGGTGACTGGGGTTGCACTTGCCAATGGCTAGAATGAGCCAACCTGGTGTGCAGTCCCATGCCATTTACTGTAGCCATGCAACCTCCTCCCCTCTCTATTTGGGTACTTTCTGTCTCTGCATCCTGATTCTTCTCTGCTGATACTGATGTAAATTGGTGGGTTAAGATCAACCTTTTCAGATGGTGACATTTAGGATAGTAATTTGGATACATAATTTAGGGATTTTAGTGAGACTGAATGGTAAGGGGATCAGAGTTATTATTAAGAGCTTTTGGTTCCTGGTCATTTATAGGCACAATGTGAATTTATTTTAGCAGTTTGCATCTAAATTTAGGGGCCTTGACCAATCAGATATGCAGACCTTAGGAGATGTTTTCATGGTTTGAGAGGGAGGCTGAGACATTAAAATCTCTACCTTGAGAATAATAATGCTTGGAAGAATTAATTTAAGAAAAAATTTGATTAGTGTCCCATGATTAGTTCAGGTTAACCCTTGAGGTCTCATTTTCACAGTGTAAGTTGTTTAATGACTATGAGAAAGAAGTGCCTCGTAGAAGTTTGGCCTGGGATACTTTGCAGAGAGTAAGAAGTTTTAAGATGAATTAATGTTTCATTATCAGGATTTTGTTGATGAACTTCCTTGCTTGTCTGCCCATGTTGGCATCATAGAAACGCAGCATTACACAGGTGAAAGCTTTACCATTGCTCAGCTCACCCTCCACTGGCAGCAGAGCTGCTGTTTTGTTAGGTTATTAATGGTCTTCTGTGACTGATGAGGTGCTCATTTAAAATGGGGTTTCTATTGTGGCATTCTTAAATGCATGGACAGAAGCCCTCAGCTGTTCTCCTTGGATCTTGCTAGGTCTGATAAACACATTTCAAGAGCAGCCATGAAATGTTTTTCTTCACTTTTCATCCTGTAGCTCATAAGTCAAGACTATCCAGAAGTGGGAAGAGCTGTTTATTTCTCTGGTCCACAGGCAGAGAAAAACCACTTCCTCAGTTTTCTAATAAGTATCTTATCTTGAGAGCACACATATTTCTATTTCAGTGCTGTCTCACTCCTGTGCTGCAGGCCCTGTAGCAAGGGTTTGGAAAAAGAGAGCTGACTTGGGGAAGTGTGTCCTTGAGCAGCATTCCCATTCTGCTGTGCTCCAGTGCATACCTGTGTTCTCTGGAGAGCAGCAAGGTGAAATTGATACAACAGCTTATGTTAAAAAGCACAGATCTCTCTGGAGCTGGCCATGAGAAAACTCACATTTTAATTATTAAGCTTGATTTTCTCTTTATATTCCTACTTGAAATATTTTTCTGGAAAGTACTGGTGACTGTACTAGCTGTCAGGGTTAGCTGGCTATCTAAGGTATATGTAACTTTTAGGTAGGTAAGTTAGAATTGTATCTTTCTTTTTTGTTTCTGTACAGTTGTCATGGTGATGGGAAATTCCTTGCTTAGAGTTAATGCCGTTTGTGAAATTACATTTTCGGTGACCCAGAGGGCCATGTGTATGCATGCCGTCCATGGATAATCAGTGATAATGAAATAATAAAAACATGACAGGCTGTTTTTCTTCCTCTGATCCTTTTCTGCTATTGTCTGTGACTATTTCCTTGTGGATTTATGGATTGCAAGCTGGTGCAATTTGCATTTCTTGTGCAATACAGATCTGCAAGTTTAAATATATATATGTATATATATTTTATATGCGTGTGCATACTTTGAGTTCTGTGTCTCACCGTTTCAGGCTCTGCACTTGTACTGACTGAATGTTGTTTCCTTTCAGTGGATCTGATGGAAATAAAAGAAATTCGCCCAGGAAAGAATTCAAAGGACTTTGAACGTTGCAAAGCAAGGCACAGAGAAGAACACTGCTTTACTATTTTTTATGGTACCCAGTTTGTCCTCAACACCTTAAGTTTAGCAGGTACTTTTATCTTCTTTAAAGCTACTGGCTGAGCAAGTCAAACACATCGATGGAACAGGAATGCACAGAATACTGTGGTTTTTAACTTGTGCAGTTCAGGAGTGCACCAGATGCATAAAACCTGGAGACAGACCTTTTATTCAGCCCTTCTGCTACATCTGGAATGTGCCACTTTCGAATGGTGTTGTGCGAGTGTCGTTTCTGGTCTTTTCTAGCAAGGTAGACTTTTGCTGGTTAAATATCTCCAGTAAGGTTTTCAACACTGGAGAGCAGAGGTGACGTTGCCTTCTTTAAAGACAGCTATTCAGTGTGGCCAGAATATTGTCCTGACATTTTCAGTCTGGCCAGCATGATTTTGGAAACAATAGTCATAAAAAGTTAGACTGCAGCTGTATCACAGAAATTTTCCTATCACCTATGAGCAGTTGCAGACTACTTTGGAAAAATGAAGTTCTAGTTTGTGTTATTTGTGTGCATGTTGCCTGATAATACTAAACCTCTTCTAAATAAGTACTAGGGGACCATAAATAAAATTGGAAGGTGATAAATTGAAAATGAAGAGATCTGTGTGAAACAAAGGGAATTTGTATCCTGTATCTATAAAAAAAGGTTGTGGCACTTTTTATTTCAGGCAAGATTATCCAGGGTCACAAACCCAAAGATTTTGAAATGAAAAAGGATATAAATTCTTACAGTTCAGGCTGAATACAGTTTCTAACTGGTGGAATTTACAAAGAGATTTCTTTTATAAAAAGTTTGTGATGGGTCGTTGGTTTAGAACCATACAGACAATTTATTTGGAGTCATAGTTCTCTCTGTCCTGAGCAGGAACGTGCTTACGCATTTGAACTATTAACTTAATTGCAAAATCTTAATGTGAGAAAAGGGGTGTGCTTTGTAAGTGTTTGAATGCTGACAGCTTTTATTTTTTTATTATTTATGGAATGAATTTCTTATAGACTGTAGTATTAGAAGACAAATTTTTTGCAGTCGGATGCTTTAGAAATGAAAGATGGCTTGTGACTAATACATTCTTAGAAGCTTTTAACTTTAAATAAGTTTTACCATTGTTGACTGCAGTCTGTGAAAACTTTGAGTAAGTGATGGTGCTTACGTGCAGCTGTGCCAGGGACTTCAGCTTCATTTCCTCTAACAGCCCCCTCAGTCCCTCCCCCATGGCAGTTCTCAAAACAGGCCTTTGCCAATACTTTGAAAACACTTGGTACCATGAGATGTTGCTGTAATGCTGAACTGCAGAACAACATGATATAACTTTCAATTAAGGGGGAAATCCTTTTCCTTGTTGAAGGGCTTTGTCGTAGTTTCTTAAAACAGTATAAAAGAATTGTTACTTGAAGGGAATGGTAGCTATCATAAAGGGCAGAATTGTCTTGGGAGAAGAATTGGTTTGGCAGTGGTAGTGGGTGTTCTTTCTGAAATTGTAACTAATTTAAAAACATTTCCATGGGGAGCTGAGGCTGGGCTCCAGCTTCATCCTTGGGGAATAAAGCATTGTTTGAAAGTATATTTAAATAAAATGTAATCTTCACCTTTTGAGAAATTGGTTTGCTTTGAATGCTGTTAAAAGATTTCAGCTCCTATGTGAAAATAATTTTTCAGAGCTGGTTTAATTGAAGAAGGCCTTCACGCAATCTCAGAGCCAGCCTGCTAAATCAAGTGGACTTTGCCCAGCTGAGGGCTTTAATGATCTATCTCATGCAAGGTTCTTTCAGCTTAGCTGGTATTTCCTAGGGAAAGCTGTGTCCAGCAGGCAGTTCCTCATCTTACCTTTGTGGGGTTGAAGAATCACCAAATGCAGTCAATGATCAATGATGGGAAGGACTCTTCTGGTTTGGGAAATGGAAAGGCAAACTAAATTTTAAACAAAACAAGGCAGTGATACACTAATTTGCAGGGTTGGGAGGAAGATGTACCTGGCTTCTAGTTAAGCCACATAAGGAATTTTAGACCTTTTTTTAACTTGTATTAAAATGTTCTATATAAGCTCCAGCAGTTTTGTACATTGCTACCTTTCTGCTCTGTTTCTTCCCTCTTGCTTTCCAGTTTAGTCTGGAACAATCTGTGTTTAGAGGCATGATTAAGATAGATGGGAGGTGGTTATGTCAAAATTGCAGTATATTGCAATTTTGTGGTAGGTTGCTGGGAATATAATGAACCAGCTTTATGCTATAGCAATACTGAGTTCTTTTGCCTGTGCACTTGAAGTTGCTCTGATCTAGGCCCTGGACTTCTGCCACTTTCGAGACAGATGATAAGAAAATGAATTTTGATTGTGTTACTACAGGAACTCAGCAGTGGTTTTATAGTGTTTTTGCTGAAATATTGAAACTTAACTGCTCTGATAAGCAGTCTTGTAAAAGGAGGTATATTTTTTGTCAGAGCTTACCTACTCCCAAAGTTATGTTGTTTTTTATTAATTAGTAGCAACATGAAGCTATGCAGTGAGATTTGTCAAAGAGGAGGGTTAGTCAGCAGCTTTGTATACTAGGGTTTATGTTAAAAGTTATGTCTTGATTTTGTGTTAATTTTGTTTTGATGTCTATGATTGATGATGTGGGTTGGTTCTTTTTTCAGCTGACTCTAAAGATGATACTGATAAATGGTTGTGTGGCTTGAATATCTTGTATCAAGAGGTCATGAGTGCTCCCACGCCTGCAATCACAGAGAGGTATGTGGATATATTTTCACTTTGTGAGACTGGGAATTGAAGGTGAAAAATCTGAATGAAATTTTTAAGGTGCAACAAGTGGTGCTTGCCAGTTACACTAAGAACACTCTCCAGTTAGTGTATGACACTGAAATATGGAAATTCTCAGTGTTGGTTTTGCTACATATGTGCTCTGGAGTCACAATCTGCTTCATACACTTATGAGAACTTGCAGTTCACCTTGTACTCTGCACCCAAAACAAAATGTCTTCATGAGATCACAAGAACACCTGGTGTTTGTGTGTTGGCTTCTTGGAAAGTTCGAATGTCAGCCATAGGAAGGTGAAACTGCACCCTTATCCTTCAGAGGATGTTGCACGAGAAACTGCTCATGCTCAGATTGCCAATTCTATTGACAAGGTTTCAGTGATGTCTCCATCCCCCACTGCTTTTCATCACTGCTGGCATTTTTGTTTGTGGCCACTGCTGTTACCTGTTGGGAGAATATGCTCTGCCCTTGCTCCCTCAGCAAACTATGGCTCTGACACTGATGTTGTCAGACAAGAGTAATTCTTACTGAGGCTGGAGATCAGCTTAGCAGTGCATTCATCCTTTAGATCAAAATTATGTATATATATATATATATTTACTATAGATGAAACTAATAGTATTTTACTGTGCATCTGAAACTGACATGCACTATAATGAGGATTTTCTTTAAAATTCTCTAAATTCTTCTCCCTTCCCTCTAGTTTTTAATTTTTATGCATCTAACAGATATTTGAGCCAGCAGCTCAAAGATAAATCTGGCAGAAATCGTTGACTTTATGTCAGTTACTCCAGTTTAGATGAGCTGAAGTTTTGGCTCACTTTATCCTCTTACATTTTTACAGCTTCTGGTTACTCATTCTTTTCTGTCCTGCCCACCCTTCCCTTTCCTGTGTTGTTTACGTGACTTTAAAATGCAGCAGAAAGGTACATATTTACAAATGTGGTTAAAAAAACTGGCTGCATCCTTAGACACTGCACTGGAAATGTTTTTACTTTACTAAAAAAGATGAATCTTAAGACTTTAAAGTGCTTCTGTTGAGTTTTGTCTATGGATTTTGAGATTTCATTGGCTGTATATTCTTTATAATTCTTAGATTTATTTATTTTTTTTCTCCCTCTTTTCCACAAGCTGGCTGAGAAAGCAGATCTATTCTGTTGATCAAACTAGAAAAAATAGGTAAGAAGCTCTGTGTTTTTTCAGTTGTTTTTAGTAAACTTTTGTTTCAGATGCTAAAATGGAATGAAAAGAAATAGTTAGTTGTCCAAAATGTGGAATATGATACCCCTGAAAATGTCATTTGCCCTTGCTTTTGCTAAACACCATGTGTTTATAGCACTCACTCAGGTTTACGTATGTGGTATAATGAGGAAACAAATGATGAAAACTAAGTATTTTAAATTTTAGCCTAGAATTACTTTGCCAAAATGAGTGAGCAGTGTGTTACTGTAGAGATTGAGCTCAGCTGTGCTGGTACCTCAGGTTGCTTGCTTTGTAGAGGCCTTTGCCCTTTCACAGCCGAGTAGGAGCTGCTCAGACTGTACAACCTGCTGTGAGCTCTCCTGTGCAGCTGTGCCACCAGGACTTCCTTCATTGCTGAGCTGTGTTTGCATTGGAGTGCCCAGGCTCTAGCACAGACAGACCAGAACCAGCAACTGGTCTGGCCACGGGCTTGTCTCTGCCATGTATTTGAACAGACCAAAGCCAGAGAATCACCTCCAGCCTGGTGCTTCTCATGTGAAAGAAGTCCCATGGGTTATAGGTCCCAGTGTGAAGTGTGGCTTCATGTGTTTGAGTTTCAGTAGTTCCTTTCAGGTCCATGTGTGATGTGGGTTTGTAGCTTTTACACGCAAAGGAGACCTTTTTTTAAAATGAATTCAGCTGCACATCTCTCCTTAGAGTTACCAGAAATCATATGACACTGAAAAGAATGTTAACCGTTCCTCTCCTCTGTGTTATTATTTCACCATGATTTTTCTCTTTGTCTGGAATGTGCATTTTATTCTGAAGTGTAGAAAAGCTCATGCTTTTCCTTTCACGTTCACCTTTTCCCAAAAGCAAAATGCAATGTGGTGTTTCATGTGTGACTGAGGCAGTGTAACTGCAGGAAATCACACCCTTGTGCAGAGAGCCTGTGGCACTGTGCGGGGTGAGCTGAGACCCCATTTCAGATCTGTGTTTCCTAAACTGGCCACACCTGGGAAGGGAACAGTCCCATCCTTTACTGGATATTGACTTGTACCTCCTGATGCGTTTTGAGAACTAACCCTGCAATGGGGATGTGTTGTTGGGGTTCACGAAGCAAAAGCGAATGTTAGGATGGAGCGGCTGTGGCTGGCAGAATGTGTCTGATGCTTCATTTGTTGCTTTAGGGTTGTTTTATTGCTACAATGCAGTTTGGTTCGGACCTAGGAGACTTGCACTGTGGAGAGGGCAGTTTTTCCTTCTCTTTCTAGATGATTCATGCTTTTAGAAAAGTTCAGGAAAGGAGTTTGGACTGAGGTCTGTTGTGTTCAGAGCCGTGGTTTTTAGGGAGGTTAATTGTAAAGGTTAGGCTTCCAGGCAAATCCTGTTCCATGGGTTTTTTTCCAGGGGTAATGAAGTCCCAGCTGTTTGTTTTCTCTTGCACTTGTCTGGCCAGAGGAAATTGCTTGTGCTTGGTGTTTAGGGTACAAATGGAGTGCTTGTTCTTGCTTCTAATAGTGTTCGTTTCCAGAGGTCTGGCGACAAGGCGGAAAGCCAGGAATTTCCTGACTTCTAATCTGGCTTGGGCATGGACTTTGGCTTGCTTTGCCTCTTTCCCTCTCTGCACAATGGAGATGAGAATATCTCACAGGGTAGCTGCTTGTATGGTCACTGTAGAATGGAAGTGTTACTTTCATCTACGTGCTCATTGGTTCTGTTGCTTTCATGCAACTCTGTTCTGACCCTGGGTTTGCAGAGGTTTAATGGCTTCCAAATTGCTCTGTAGGTCAAGGCAGTACACCTCAGTCTTTTTCTGTTGATACTGCTTTAATATTTTGTGGGCTTCAGCAGTAGGACCCACAAGTCTTGTAGCTGTACTGTCTTGACCTGCTGCCTTGTTATTATCTAGAAAACTTTGGTTTTTGAAGTGTTGCTGGGATAACACTGGGCATTCTGAAACTCTGCATAAAGAATCAGCTGGTCTGTGTAAATGGCACTGGAAGGGGAGACTTGGTTGGGAGAGGAGGATGAGATCATGTTCAGGTGTTGCAGAAGGGGGAAGAGCCTTGCTGCTGTAAATCAGTGGTACCAGACTGAATAACATCTGGAGAAAAAAGTTAAAATGGTATTGAAAATTGGAGCTTTTTATTTTCTGTTTGTGCTCATCTGTTTGGTACAGCTTTGTATGACGGTTTCTGTGTCTGGAATCCACTTTCAGGGGAAGAAAGGCTACAGTTCATCTGACCATGTATAAACATCTATATTTGAGCTGACCATCTCCATCTGATTAATTATTGAGAGAGAAATAGATATCTCTGCAACATGGTTCTTTTCATCCTAACATGGATGTCCAAATTAATTGAAATGCCTGTTTCTCCATGTCTAGCTTGCTTCCATGTAGTTGTTAAGTTTATAGAAGTTTGCAGGTATGTGAGATGAGCCCTACCCAAAAATGTTTTAATAGTCACATTTTTGTGTTGATAGGAAATATATGAGTAGCTGACTAGAGACAACACAACTGTGGTGATTTTGCTATCTTTTTTTTCTCTTTTCTTTCCCCTCAGTATCAGTCTTAGAGAGCTGAAAACTGTCCTTCCCCAAGTAAACTTCAAAGTGAGCAGCATGAAGTACTTGAAGGATAAATTTGCGGTAATTACCTGATTACTTAAACGTGTTTGGTATTATCTGATAGGTGTTGATGTTTCTTTTTAGGACACCTTCTATATTTTTGATTCATATAATGTACCGTTAAATAAATTATATTGATTAATTTCTCAGCTTGGCTTTGCCTGTATCTGAGGATATAAGAAAATACAGACGTTACTGTTCCTTCTTTCCATTGTGTGGTTGACCAAAGCCAACACTGAATTTTTAGCTCAAGTGCTGAGCAAATAAATGGAAGAGTATTTTATCTTTCTGTTTCTTCTACATTAATTTTATCTTAATTTTTTTTTCAGTATGGTCAAATAATAATGTCTTCTCTCCAACTAATGCCAATATTAATAACTTTTGAAGGTCATTCTATTCCTACAGGAACCTTGAACATCCCCACCCTTTCCTGCTTTCCAACTCTCCACCCTTAAAGCAGACATTCTTGTTTCTGCTGCCCCAGCTAATGAGTAAATGAGGCTCTACTTCTCTCTCGATTGTGGAAATTGAGTGAGGGTGCAAAGTGCAAGGCCAAAGATGGGGTCTAGGAGCACTATGTCATAAACCATCTGTTTTCTTGTTTGTATTCTTAAAAACATAAATAAATTTTAAAATCCCAAGTGGTTAAAAACCAAATTGGAGTAGAACAGAATGCATGAGAGAATGCTAACTGGAGTAAGAGTAACTTGTTCACTGTGCAAGTACAATTCAGGGAATTCTGAATTCACTGCATGCTGCTTTCTGTTGTAGGAAATAGGTGCTCACAAGGAAGAGCTTACTTTTGAACAATTTCATTTGTTCTACAAGAAAATCATGTTTGAACAACAGAAATTGGTAAGCTTTTCGTAAATAGTCTTCATACTGTTCAACTGCTGCATCAGAATAGTGAGAGCTGATTATCTTTTTGGTTGTTACCGATTTTCTTTTTTTCCTCATTCTTGTAACAGAAAAAGGATGCAGTGCTGTACTTGAGGTGTAGATAACAGTCACTGTCAGCAGTTGGCCTAAGAAGATGAACAAGTCATTCATGTTGCTTCTTGTGTGTTGCTAGTAGGGATAGGCACAGATATTATGGGGGTTTTAGGAAGAATTCTTCTTGCGAGTTTGTTCAGGATGCAGAATGCCTTTTTATTAGGTTTGGCTGATCTTTTTTACTGATAGAAGCAATCCCATATTCCAGATTACCAGCAGTGAGTCCATTACAGAACATGCATCAGACAGTCCTTGGAGGCATAAATGCAGTGCAATTACATTTTAGCTAATTTAAATGGGTAACTGCCTGACTACTGTTCCCTCGTATTCATGTATGGATTTATGAAGCTTCTGGAAACTGCATACGTTTAGTGACTCTGAAAGTTAGGAACCCTTTAAAACTGTGTGAAAACACATCATTTGAAATTACTTGCATGAATGTCTTTGTTGACTAAGTGCTTATTGTGGATTCAACTTTAATTTTGCAGATGCTAAACTAGAAGCTTGGATAGTCAAAGTCTGCTGTTTTTCTGGCAATAGAGCTTGTGCTGTTTAAAAGTCATGCTGAAATCATGGTGAAGTGATAAAAAAACTAGATTTGCTGACAGTAAATGTTTTTTAGCTTTGGCCATGAAAGTCCTGTTAATTAGCTTTAGCAGAGAGCTGGAGAGTAAAACACTCAGTAAGGAGCCTCTCTGACTTCCTTAAGCTCTTGTTATTGCCCTGTGTGAATCATTGCAAAGAAACTTCTCAATTTGCTTACAAGTGCTTTGGGTCAATTGATAAGTTTCCTGCAATCTCTAACGATGCTGTGCCAAGCTAGAAACAATTTAGGTTTTATAGTCACTTGAATAAATGTGATGGATGACATTTAATTCCAGTTTTTCTGGGATATCAAACAGTAAAAGCTCCCCAGAAATTTCACTGTTTGTATAAGGTGCTTTATCTAAGCAAGTATTTTGCCTGAGAATTGTGTTCACATTGAAAAGCCTGAAGTGCAGTTGCCAGCTTTGGCAGTATGTATTTTCTTATGCATTTAATTAAAAATGTGTCTTGCCAACTTGTGTCCAACTTCTCTAGAGCAGACAGGCATTTATTTCCCCTTTCCAAACCAATAGACATTATTAGATGGACTTAGATAGAAAATTGGATATTCTTTTATTATTAATCTTTTTGCCCTTTTCTATGTTTGGTTTTTTTTGTTTGTTTTAAGATTCTTGATGAATTCAAAAAGGACTCCTCTGTTTTCATTCTTGGGTGAGACACTTAATTTTTATTCTTTTTCCACATTTTCCTATGGTCGTAGTGTTGCAGGATTGTTTTTTAATTACCTCACTTTTTTATTTTATTTTTTTTGTTCTGATTTTTTAGTAAGTGAAAAGAAATCATGACTATTTTTGCATTCAGAAAGGTGAACTTACATTGGAAGTAAGTCCTGGTGATTGTTTTTTACTTTCTGACTGCAAAAATGGTATGGACTGAAGTTGTCTGTTCTCTGATTTTATAAAGAGCTGAACAGAGCTATGGAAGGACAATTTGATGCAGAAATTTTAGCTTCAGTCTGGAGAGTGGTGTGGTGCACAGGCTTTGCCTAGACCTGAACCGAATGCTGACAGTAATGGTTTCTGCATCCTCCACTTGACGGACTTGAAAGTTGAAGTAAGATGTGTACAGCATGAAGAAGAGGTCACAGGCATTGCTAACCCATTGATTGTGGATTAAACCAGTTTATCTTGGTTTTGAATATTACACTAACAGATTAAGGGAGTAACTTAAAAAATTTGCCCTGAGTGTACTGAGTATTTCTTTAGCTCTGGGTCATGTCATTAATTAAACTGTGAGACTGCTTAAAAGCACAGATTTAAAAGCACCTTCCTGGTACCAGATGCTGCTGTGTTTGTGACTCACAAAAGGCAAATCAGTGATATCACTTTCCCTTGGTGCAGCTGCACCTTCTCTCCTTTTTCAGAAGATTTTGGTCTATCTAGTAGTTCATCTAAATACTATACAGAAGGAATTACTTGTGAGGTGTGGCTCTGTGATAATTTAAAATAAATTTTTCCATGTACCTCAACTAAGCTTACCAGCAGCCTTGTCAAGTTAATGCAGCTCATTTGCTTCAAAGCAATGAGTATAGATGTGGTGCTTTTCCCAATGATTCACTTTCAAAAGTACATCAGGAATCCAGGAGGCTCAAAAAACAGTAACTGGAAAATATAGTATCACAAGCCTGCTCTAAATCCCATTGAAATTGTAAAAAGTCTCTTGTTGGTGGCAGCACCTTTGTACTGTAAAGCCAAGATACAAATCCATGTCATCTTCTGCTGTAACATCTGATTGCCCTCTCCTGTTTCTTTAGCTTCACTTTCCCTTTCTTTTTTTAAAGAAATACTGACCGTCCAGATGCTTCAGCAGTTCATCTCCATGACTTCCAGAGATTCCTGCTACATGAGCAGCAGGTGGGAAGGTCACAGAAATACTGAGCACTTTTTCGTGGGGTTGTATCACAGAATTCTGTGCTCATTAAAAAGAAATGTGAAGTGTCATAGAATATGATTGATGTCGCTGTAGTACTGGGCCCTGGAAAGATTTCTCCTTTGCTGCTGTTGAAGTCCATAAGAACTATTATTTTTCATCTGTATAAAGCAACAGAAGGTGCAACAGAGGACAAGAGGGAGGACAAAGTAAATAAGGTTTTAAGAAACCTCCACTTAGTCATGTAGATGAACAGACAAGGTTAGAAGTAAATGCTGTGTGCAGTCAGAGATGGATGCCTGGCCTGGTTACTGCTGTCACCAGAGGTGCACTGGGGCAGTGCCTTGGCCATGGCCCCATTTTTGCAGCTCTCACATTGCTGCCTGCCTGCATTCCAGTCAAAGGTAATTTCTTATTGAATGTAGCCAGTTAGATGTCCTGTGCCAGCAAGCACATAAGGGTGAAGGTAGGGACTAGAGCTGTGTCTTCGTGGATTTCCATAATGTTATATAGCACAGATTCCGTGGGAAAAAATGGTGCAATATTTGCTGGGCACCCCTGAGCTCCAGGTTTGCAAATGTGATTGAAAAGCGAGACCTACACTTCCTGTATAAGTTTGCTACTTTCTTTTTCTCCCAATTTCACTGTTTTCAAAGGATGTTCAGATTGCACTTAGAAATGAGAGAGGTTATGGTTAAGGCATGTCCAAGGAGGCCAGCTTTTTGCTGCCTCTCGGTGCATGTATGTACTTAGGTAGTGTGTATCTATCTGTAGATCTCTCTGTTCCTTGTTTGATTTTTCTACTGAATAACACCACTTCTAAAGTTTTTTCCTACTGTATTGTAATTATCTGAAGGAATCTTGGGCACAGGATCTCAGTAAAGTCCGAGAACGAATGACAAAGTTTATTGACGACACTATGAGAGAAACTGCTGAACCTTTCCTCTTTGTTGATGAGGTGAGCTAATGGTGCTTTGTAGTAGTTCTTTCTCATCATCTTCTTTCACAGAATTTAACTGGGTGGCAGGACCACTAGGCTCCTCTTGCTGCAATTGTTGTATTTCTATAATTCTCATGTGGTAAAAATGTTTAAATTCAGTCTCTCTCTTTGTATTGTAGTTCCTCGCTTACCTTTTTGCAAAAGAAAACAGTATTTGGGATGAGAAATATGATTCAATAGATGTACAGGATATGAATAATCCTTTGTCCCACTACTGGATTTCTTCCTCTCATAACACGTAAGTTACTGAAAGTTGTCTATCCCTGTTCAAATAAATGTAGCACATGTAAGAGACAGTAAATTTTGCCAGAAATGTGCTGTGTGGATGCATGAAACTTTCCTACAGTGTGGTATAAATGTGGCAAGTGGAGTTTCTGGGACTCCTTTTTACCCTTCTCATAAGATCTTAGAGGTTTAGAGATACAACTCAGCTCAGCTGCCAGAAAACCCAAGTCCTGTTGCAAAAATAAAAAGAAGTATTGAGTTGAAACTGTTCTGAAAGCCTCTCTGCTTTCAGAAATTTAAGTTACTGAAGGGGTTTCTGTTTTTTCCAAGCACCAATAGCCTCACTGAGCTCATGTCAGAATTGATTAATTGTACAAAGTATGTGATGATGAGTTTGACCTGTTGTCAAATGAAGGGGATTTGCTTGTGTAGCATTGTAGTGGAAATAATGGTGTAAAGAGAGGGAGGAGATGAACAAATAAAATAATGCAGGGTATGCATGAAGTGGATATGGATATAGCATACAGGTGTATTTTGAAGTATAAGATGTGATATCACTCTAAATACCTTCCACATCCTTCCCACGTCCATGCTTGAGCATGATGAGGTTTAGACATGTTTCAAAGCTTGTGATTTGCTCTCTAGAAGGATGTCAGAGTTGGTTGCTGTTCAGATTGAGCCTTTAGCCTCCTGTCATTTGGTCCATTCAAAAACCCGATAGCATCAGGTTCAGCAAAATCTGGTTCTTCCATCAAAAATATAAAAATAAACCCAAACCAAACCACCACCAACAAAAAACATCAGCATACAGTCTCCATGAGAGGAGGCAAAATGTCACCCAGTGTGTGAGAACTGGTTGAAATTGACTCCCTGTCTTTTTTACCATTTCCTTTTACTCCTTAGATACCTGACAGGAGACCAGCTTCGCAGTGAATCCTCCCCAGAAGCTTACATCAGGTGCCTCAGAATGGGATGTCGATGTATTGAGTGTGAGTAAAGAGCTTGTAGAGTGGTTTATAACATATTGTCTGTACAAGTAGTTTCACCTATTTGCCAAGAAAGAAAAAAGAACTGAAATCAAGAACTGTTTGTTTTCTGAATTTGAAGTTAGTCATATAAAAAAGACCGATTCCTAAATTGTTTTCCTTATGTCTCACCAATGCCTCATTCACTTCCTCTCATTCTTGTTCCCAGGCAGTTAGTTTTAAGAGAGTCTTCCTAAATCTCCTCTCACTTTACACCAAAAATTCAGTCTTGAATCTATATGAAAGCTTAGGATTTAAGTTGGAGTACTTGTGTAGCATAGATAGATAGTTTATTTACCTTCGTTGTAATAGAGAGAAGCCTAAGGCACAGAGATTTTTGTGATGTGGTGCCTTTTGTCATCCTCTTTAATTTGCTTGTAAATGAGTTGATGTCTTGGTGCATTTGTTCTCCATCGATTGTGTCTTCAGCTCTGTGCTTGTCTTCTTTATTGAGAATTTTCACTTTCATTTCATGTTGTTTATTTGACTAATGCAAAATATATCTCAAATTACAGTTTCAGGATTAAAATCAACGAAAGACAGAAGCTCTCAACTTGTCACTTGTTGGAGTGTATTTATCCCTGGAAAATGACTGTAAACTAGTAGATTGACACTATAGTTTCCTGAATCTCTTATTTCCAGATTCCCACATAATAATGCTTGGGGAACATTTTGTAATATATTTTATTTGTCTTACTTAAGTAAACTCAGTTTCCTCTGGGAGAGATATAAATTCATCTGATAGAATATTTTATTAGAACATTAAGGTCTGTGAATCAGTATATAGAACACTGGAGTTTTTAATCTATTCTTTTTACTAGAGTCATTTAAAGAACTGTTTGGTCTCTTACTTTTTCCACTGCTTATCTTTCCTAGTGGATTGCTGGGATGGTCCTGATGGGAAACCCATCATTTACCATGGATGGACACGGACAACAAAGATCAAATTTGATGACGTAGTGCAGGCAATCAAAGACCATGCCTTTGTTACATCTGAGTAAGCTTGATTTTCCTTCAGCCTGTTTTCATATGCTTAGACCTTTCTGAACTTACTTTCTCTGTAATCTAGAGCAAAAGGTAATGAGAGAATAATGGATTCCAGAAGTCTTCATTATTGCCACATATGGGTCTTTAATAGATGCAGTTTTGAGGAAGAGTCCCAGTGCATAACCATTTGTTGCTAAGGAAGATAGTGAGTACCCTTAAGTGATTTCCAGCTCCTTGTTTGGGTATTCTTTTATGAAGTTGAAACTTCAAATGCTTAATAGTATGCCTTAAATCTTGTAAAAAATTAACAAAGTAGTACAATTGACAAATAATACATCTGTCAGATGGTGTTTATGTTGTAGTGGAGGTCTTAGCTGAGAAGATACAGAACTCGTAGCATGTCTCCTGAACTGGTAAAATGGGTTTAGATCTGTATCTCTTCCCTTCTGTAACTTGTGCTAAGATGTCCTTAACATGAAAAATATTACCCAAAAACTGGGAAAGAAATCAAGCTGTCAGTGTCCTGTTTTTCCATGTTACTGCTTGGACACAAAGAGGCAATATTTTCCCATGTGGATCCGTGTCAGCACAGGAACATTGTGTTAGTGACAACCATAATATGGGATGCTTTATCGTTTCAGACTCTTCTCAGAGTCCATGTGAAGGAAAACAGACATGATTTTGAGGAGAGGAGAAACAGATTTTCACATAATGGTGCTTTAGCAATGAAACTGTGCCCAAAGAGCTTGAAGGGAGTTTTTGTCCTTGGAGATATTCAAATCTTGGCTGGATAAAGTTCTGAACAACCTGATCTAATCTAGGAACTGGGTCTTTCCAAAGAAGGGGTTTGGGTTAGATGGGCCTTCACAGGTCCCCTCTGACCTTGGCAACTCTGTGATCGCACATCTGTTATTACTTGTTGTGTCTATATCTTCCTTTTATCTTCTTGTTTCCTTTAAATATTTTCTCTCATCTGGGGGCTGAGGGAGGGTGTTGTCTTCCTTGCCTTGTCAGCCATAGCAAAAACAAATTGTCTTCATTCACCTTGGTTTTGTCCACCAAAGATACCCAGTCATTCTGTCAATTGAAGAGCACTGCAGTGTGGAGCAGCAGAGACACATGGCCAAAGTATTCAAGGAGGTGTTTGGGGATCAGCTTTTGGTGAAGCCTGTTGAAGCCAGTGCAGATCAGCTCCCATCACCTACCCAGCTGAAAGAAAAAATCATCATCAAGGTAGGCTTGCTTTGTGTGCTGGGAGATAAAATAGTAGAACAAGAGCAGGATCAGAAATACTGTTCCTGACTTCACAGATTAGTTTCAAGAAACGCCTTGCTTGAAGTGTTTACTGGTTACATTTGGCAATAATGTACATTGTTCTGTAAAACTGTATTGAAGTGCTTGCTCTTGGTTTTCTTTGCAGTAAGTGTTGGCAGTTCAAGTGCCAGATCAAACATCACCTCTTTTCTAAAGGTCTTCCGGCTCCTGAAATGTCACTGCTAAATTTCAACAAGGGTTCACTGCTGCAGATGTTCATCACAGACATTTTACACCATGTGCCTGCTTAAAAAAGATAGAAGTACGTTCTTGAATAGAAGGATAGATCAGTATTACTGTTTTTTCCAAGAGTGCCTTTCATTCAAGTGAAACCCAAGGCTCTTGCGGCTGCACACTGAGGTTGTGAGGATTTCACAAACTGATGACTGTTTGTTAACTCAGTGTGATTTAAATATGCAGTTTAGGGAGCCACTTGTGTAACACAGAGGCACTGCTCCGAGAAGGCAGTCCCCGTTAGTGTCGTACCTTGCGGGCAGTGCAGGTGCCCACATCAGCTCTGTTGTGCAACAACAACATAACCAAAAGAAGATTTCTCAGATGGAAACTGCAGTAGAACTTTTCAAACTGCAAAATTTGGTGAAGAATCTCAGGGCTGCTCATGATCTCTGTAGTAAAACAATAATTACTTTTTTCCATAGTTCTGTTTTCTTGCTCTTGTAACACTGTTGCATCCTATGTATTAAACATCTGAATGGAAGAAATAAGGGTAGATAGGTGTAAGAATACATTCTTGAATGTAAGATTGGAAATAATAGAACCCCACTATAAGGTGCAAAAGTTCTGTGCTTAAGTTTTTGGTTTGGTTTTTTTTTTGTTCTCCCCAGACTGTTGTCTCCATGCAGAGCAGAGAGGGAACTTGCATAGTCACATGCTTAATAATATGACAGATCTGGTTTAAAGGGAATTACAAACTATTATGAGTGTGCACAAGAGAACATCTGTATCACTCTGTGCTGTCTAAAAGAGCATTGACGAGTCTTTTAATACATCAGCACCTGCCAGTGAGCTGGTTGTGTTGTTTGGCTTTCGTTTGGAAAATGTTGTCAGTAAACAGTCAGAGGCAACACCTACTTCTCTGACCTGTGGGATTTTTCAGATAGGCCTGTCAAACTGAAATCTGCCAAGAGTAGGATGTGTGGGACTGAATGTGGTTGAGGTCTGATATGAGATGATTAATCCCATCATTAACTGCAGTTAAGTAACTGATATTGCCTGTGGCCCCTTGAGACGCTTTTGTGAACACTCTAAAGAAAGTAGAACTTGATTCTTTTTTTCGTAAAGGATTTCCCCTTGTACTAATTTTTCTCATAAAAGGGTGAATTCCTTATTCATTTTAATTCCTTATCTTTTCCTTTTGTTTTGATTTTTGTTCCTCATGTGCTGCTTTCTGCAGAAGGATTCCTGTTTATCCTTACTTCTGGTATGTGTCACTTCATGTTTTCTGTTCTCTAAAGAATGGTGAGATGTTATCAAACTACTTGTTTCTTCACTGCTTCAACGATACCTCTAGTAGTTTTTTCTAACCTTTATTATGGGATCTAGATTATAAAGAAAGAAGTTCCAGCCTTGTTGTTCCTTGTGGAACAGCTGCTGTTATGATAATGACAGAAGGTGGCTGTGCAATGGAGGGAGATGCTTCCAGTAACACTGAGTGTGCTGAAACATTATGACCAATTTTATGTGTGATTCTCTCTGAGTGTATAAATGGGGTTTTTCTTGTTTTTAAGCACAAAAAACTGGGGCCAAAGGGAGACATT
Organism: Erpornis zantholeuca; assembly: GCA_013400515.1. Taxonomy (NCBI): domain Eukaryota; kingdom Metazoa; phylum Chordata; class Aves; order Passeriformes; family Timaliidae; genus Erpornis; species Erpornis zantholeuca. Next base: position 352,128 of record VZTN01016806.1, read on the forward strand.
GATGTGAACTTGGAAGAAAAGAAAGAAGAAAAGAAGCAACAAGGAGAACTTTACATGTGGGACACAATAGAACAGGTATTATTTCTATGACATCTGCTGAAGGTTGTTACTCATTTCTGTAATACTGAAAATTTACATAAATTTTCTTAGTATCTGTGTAAGTAATATTGTCAGTTGAGCAGGTGTGGATGAGGGGAAGAAGGTATTTTTTTTATTGTTGCACCCTGTTTTGAGATTGTGGTTGAGAGCGGTTAGTGAGTTTCCCTCTGTTAATTGTTTTAATATCTCCCACCTTTCAGAAATGGACTCGGCACTACTGTGCTATTGCTGATGAAAAGCTTTCATTCAGTGATGATATAGAACAGAATGCTGATGAAGATTCATCAAAGGTGATGGCTGTGTTTAATTGTTTAAGCATGTTCTTTTTATTATCTCAGATTATTTCAATGTCTACAGATGCATGTTTTTTATGTCGATGAAATTGCAGAGGTTCCATATCAATGTGGAGATAAAAAAACTGAAAAAGGGTCTTTGTCAAGATCAACTCTAGTTAACCTTATTTTTAATAAAATAACTTTTTCCCTTGGTTAATTGAGGACTTGGAAAAGGGAATACAAGGACAGTGAAATGTAACTTCAGTGCTTATATGCTAATGCTGGTGTGTGCACTAAGTCTTTTAAGTATTACTGCTCTTCTCAAACTAAGCAGAGTGAACTAATGTGTGTGTGTTACTGTGTTGCTGGACTGTTGTGGATGGTAAAGCAGGGTAACTATAAAGGTGATTGGCTGGAGAGTTCCGGCCTAGGAAGAGCTGAAATAGTAGATTGTTATATCACCAAAAACAAGTACTTAGTTTCAAAGTCATAAAATTAGAAACGTGCTATAAAAAATTCTTATTTTATGTTCTAGGAGGTGAAACGCACTGAACTGCACTTAAAAGAGAAATGGTTCCATGGGAAAATGAAAGGGGGGAGAGTGACTGCTGAGAAACTGCTCCAGGAATATTGTGCTGAAATGGGTGGCAAGGATGGGACATTCCTGGTTAGAGAAAGTGAAGCTTTCCCTGACGATTACACCTTGTCATTCTGGTATGGTCATTGTCGTACACATTTAAGTGGGGATTTGTTTATTTTATGGCATTGCACAAAAATGTGTATTTTTCAAATATGCATTTATACGTTTGTAGCTGAGAAGTAGGAATAACATTGGAATGTTGTTGATGGGATTGTGAAGGACTACTTTCTAAAAAACTTCAGTATAGCATTGTACATTTTGGCAGGGTTGTCAGGGCAGGAATGACCAGTTTGATTCCTCCCCCTCAGCTTTTCTAGTGCTCTGGCATGATACAGGATTTGTTATTTCCTCAAAGAGTGCTCCAAAATTAGATCTCTTAATTTAGGGGTATTTTTTTTGTTTCTGCACTGAAAAGGTAGTCTCATGAGGATTTCTTTCTGGGTTTTTGTTGTTTGTTTGTTTCTTTGGGTTTTTACGGTGGGGTGTTTTTTGTTTAGTTTTGGTTTTTAATTTTTTTTTGTTGTTAGTTTGGGTGTTTTTTTGTTTGGGTTTTTTTTTTTTTTTTGTAGTCTAGGCTTGGTGTTTTCTTTTTTCTTCTGGTCGGTACATTATGGGGAATAGTGTCAGATGGATTTCTGACCCAGAAATCCGTCAGAGAAAATTTTGCAGAATAAGTTTATGCCAAATTTTAAACTACTGTTAGTTGAAAATTATAATTTTTGGTCCTCTAACTTTCCTTGTTACTTTGGCTGTTTTACGAGATGTCACAGATTTCTTGCCTCTTCACAAGCTCCCCAAGTAGTTGACCAGGAATGGGTGGGGAAATGCTTCGAAAGAAGAAAATCTGTTACAAACCCTGTATTTCCCTTATGGCTCCTCTACTCCTTCAGGAGGTCGGGCAGAGTCCAGCACTGCCGGATCCGTTCCACCAGCGATGGGGACACTGTGAAATACTACCTGACAGACAACCTGACCTTTGACAGCATCTATGATCTCATCCAACACTACAAGGAGGCCCACCTGCGATGCGTTGAGTTCGAGCTGCGCCTGACCGACGCCGTGCCTAACCCCAGCCCTCACGAGACCAAAGAGTACGTAGAGCAGAGGGCAAGCCCTGCTGTCATGTCAGTGCCCTTGCCTTGCTTTAGGTGGGCTTGGATTTCTGCACAGAAAATTCCCTGGATTCAGGAGCACTCTTCCGTGTCACTTGTCCGTGGAAGTTGGGGGAATAGGCATCCTGAAAGATGCTGAGAGCACTGACTTTGTGAGAACCTGGTACAGCAAAGAGTGGTCCCTCTGAAAGCAATTTCCTAGCAGCAACTGGCAAATCAGTGAGAACTGTAATGCTGTGGAAATGTGCCAATTCTTCCTTTGTCTGTGCAGTGTTTTACAACACCCAGTGGGTTGGGTTAGATATTTAGTAGTTGTTTGTGGTTTGGCCACTAAGTGGTCATGGTCTGTGCCATCTGGAAGCTCTGTTACTGGGGTAGTGAGCCCAAACAGCTATGTTTGCCTAATCCTGCCCTCCACCTCACCCTGTCAGAGCTGGTTAGGCTGACTGCACCCTGTGTGATAGGAACTAAGCATGGTGTTTTATTTCCAGCTGGTATTTGTCTGCAGTAGATCCTGGGCAGAGCTTGCTCTTGTTTTTTGGCAGAACACTGTAATCACTGCCCTTTGTTCTGTTTTCTTTGCAGTGGGCAAAAGTAAATCTTCTTTGCATGTAAAATACTAATCTGTGACTTTAAACGTCTTTTTTTGGCCCCCTTGGGATCTGGGAGTCACTTACCACCCACAGATAACTTTAGAAGCCTGTGAGAGGGGAAGGAGAATTTAAGGGTTAGCCTTTCCTGCCTTTCTGCATAAGCTGGAGATAATGCTGCCAGTATAAGTGGCCACAGCTTCACTGAAGGCACATTAGAGCCAAGACAGGTCCATCCCTATGGTGAAAGATAAAATCAAGCTCTGAATAAAAATTCAAATCCCTGGTGTCTTTCTTTTGTCTGTGTTTAGGCTTTATCTTAAATCTACTGTGTCAAAATGGAATAAATACTGAAATCTGAATGGCAGACTAAAAACAGCATGCAGTGCCTTTGTTTCAGGAACAAATGCAGATTTATGTTTTATGATTCAGACAGACAAGGTATTCTGATATATTTGTGATGCTTTCATCCAAAGTAAACTGCTGTCTTACAATGTTTTGCAATAAACTGCTGTCACAGGTGCCAAGATGGGGAAAATCTAATGCATAATTTTTCTTAGAATGTTTGAAACTCTGTTGTTAATAGTGCTGTCTGTTATTCCCCATAAATGACATTTGACAAGCCTTGTAATACATTGCCCATTCTGTTTTTTAACTGTTGCAGTTGGTACTATAGCAACTTGAGTCGGGGGGAGGCAGAAGACATGCTCATGCGAATTCCTCGGGATGGAGCCTTTCTCATTAGAAAGAGAGATGAACCTGATTCTTTTGCCATGACTTTCAGGTAAGAAAAGACAGATAGGACTACCTTACCTAGCAGCCCAACAATATTCTGGTTTTTCTTGCTAAAAAATTCATGGTCTTTTTAGAGTCATGTGATTCTTGCTTTCAAACTTTGAATAATTATCGTGGTTGGTTTGTGTAGCAGATCCATGTATGAGAGTGTGTGCAAGAGCTGATTTGTGACTGGCCAAAATGTTTATGCTTTTATAAAGATTGTTTTAGCACCAGCTGTCCCTTTGTTCCCATACAGAACTATAGATGGCCCTTCTTTCATTCCCTGACACTCCTTGCTAAAGGGTCTTATTTTGAAGTTTCCTTTGGTGCAGGTTCATCAATTATTCTATGTCCCTATAGCCCAGAAATTCTGACCTGTCATATAACTGAAATGCTAGAGTGGAATTGCTGGCTCTTCTTGCCAGGGAAAATAGTTTTGAATAGTTTTGTAATTCTTGTAAAAACATTAGTGAAATATATAGAATTGAAGTGTTCTCCATCATGCCTGCAGATCAAATTGTGTTTCTCTGAAAATGTGTAATTTAGCAACTTGTAAAGTTGCTTACTTACATGGTTTATTGTGTGTTGAAGATGTCCAAAATTCCACAGTCTCCTGTGTGCTTTGGGTTGAAGTTTTCTGCTGTTACCAAGGTGGATATTGAAGTAACTGGAGCTGCAGCATCTCAGTAAAACCATTTCACAGCAGGGAAAACAAGAAGTAATGAAATTTCAGCAATTTGAAAAGGGTGTAGGGATCTTTTTGGATGGGATGGTTGCCAATGGATGGTTTTACTGCGTTTATCAATGCAAGCACAAACCTCATGTTCAAGCACAAGAGATTTTTTTTCTTTAAAAATTGATTTCTATAGTTACCAAAACGGTTATAATGATCGTAATAATTCAGTTAAAGAGGTTTTGTTAGAGGGAGAAGTCATTTCACATGATGAAGGTGCACAAAGCAGCTCTGGTCCAGTTCAGAGCCCTGGCGCTCTCCCTGTGAGCACCGACAGCTTTTGAGCTGTGCCCTTGTCCCGCAGAGCGGAGGGGAAGGTGAAGCACTTCCGAATCCAGCAGGAGGGGAGGCACTTTGTGCTGGGAACCTCGGCCTACTTCGAGAGCCTGGTGGAGCTGGTGACGTACTACGAGAAGCACCCGCTGTACAGGAAGATGAAACTGCGCTACCCCGTGACAGAGGAGCTGCTGGAGCGCTACAGCACGGTACTGGATACTGGGAGGGACTGGGGTGCTGGGCTGGGCTCTGCAGCACAGTACTGGGATACTGGGAGGGACTGGGGCGCTGGGCTGGGCTCTGCAGTACGGTACTGGGATACTGGGAGGGACTGGGGTGCTGGGCTGGGCTCTGCCTCTGGTACAGCATCTCTGGGGGAGGTTAAGCAGGTCACTCTCTGTGATGGTGATACTGACTTCTCTCACAAGGGTGTGAAGGACAGCTTCCTCTTTGATTACAGGCCAACTTTTGCCTTCCCCATTATTTGATTAGAGAAACTCCACTGTGTACTGGGGGTCATTGCCCTATTAAAATGAGTTTTTGATAATAGCCTTGCCTACAGTTGGCCCTGTCTTCTATTGCTGAAGTGGGCAGTGATTCTTAAAATGATCATGCAGATGCCATTTGCTAAGTGCTTCAGAAAAAATGAAATATTCTGCTGTGCCTCTCACTCTGGACATTTCAGGGATGTCCTACTGCCTTCTGTGGTAAAAGGTACTTCTGAAGGCTCAGTCTTTGAGATAAGACTGAGATAAGCATGAAGAAATCTCCCCAAGAGACTTGTCTGTAGCCATTGACTAAACTAGGAGCCTGGATAATTAGCTGAGGATAAAGGTCTACTTTCTGGATGGATGTGTTTCATTTTGAGGGAGCATTGCTTTGGAAAGCCTGAGGCTCTGTCTTCACTTTTCAAGTGTATGTCTTTTAGAAGCTGCAGGAAACTACATCTGGCAGGTCTGAGGGAATCAAAACCTGGAGATTTTGTTTTTTCTGGGGAGACTAAAAGGGACTACAAAGAATTTAGACCTCAGGATTTTTTATAATGTTGCCTGTAGCAAAGGTTCTGTATTCTAGGATTGGGTTCAAATGGAATCACAAGGAGAGAATAAAATGAAAAATACGACTCTATATTGTTCTAGAGTTTTTATCTGATAGTGAAACCAATACTGGTGCTAAAGTACTGTGACACAGAAATCATAAGTGTAGGTGTTTCTTTTCTGGTTGCACATAGAAGAATATTCACAATCAAAAAACCTTTTGACTGATGAAGAGATCCCTTTATGAGGTGTTGCTGTTTCATTGGGTTTTACTGTTCATTAAACTGAGGCATAGACAGATTAAATAACAAACTCTTCAGTTATGTTCAGCTATAGAAGTGAGCAAAACAGAGGTGTCTGGCTTCTCTTCTGTTGGCCTATGTGCTATCAAAAAGGTAGCTTTTGAAATGTCTGTTCTATAAACATTTTTAAGTACTTTTATAATTTTTGATTCCTGAAACCCGATTATTTTTTTCTTTCTCTTTTTTAGGAAAAAGATATTAATTCCCTCTATGAAGTCAGGATGTATGTGGAACCCAGTGAAATCACCCCCACAGTGGTATGCTTAAAGAGAGATATTCACACTTACTGTAAACTTCTGAAAATTAGAGTTTTTGGTTTCCTGTTAGCAGTATTAAAAAGAATTGAAAGCATCAGGCTGCTTGGTCTAGGGGGAACTGGACAGCAGAAATTGAAAGGGTGTGACTTTTTTCTGACCTCTTGTTAAAATTTGTTCTTGTGTGAACATCCTGTAGTGATTCATTCACATTGGGAATTTGGGCACTTTTTGCTCTTGGGTGTGTGGAGGTGATTTGGTTTGATGGGCTCCCAAATTAAATACCTGTGGGAGGGTTCAGTTTGAGAAGGCCACATTCTCATGGAAAAAAAGTGCAACATGAACATTTCTGTGGCTGTGGGTGTCTGTACACACTTGTTCCATTAGCAAACATATTCTGCATGCACAAATAAGTGCAGGGTTTATTCATGTGCTTTCTATAAAAATTTGGTGCCTTTGGTCTATTAATTAGTTATTAGAGTTTTTATTATTTTCAGAAATATATACTGTTTTAAAAACAAGTGTCACAGCAAACATTACTTATCTGTAATTCTTGCTAGTGCCTGCCTATTTGTAAATTCTAATGAAAGTCACCTGGCTGTAAATTTTGTGACTGTAATTTTTTTTGGTCTTTTTGGCCAGTGAATTTGCACTGCTGCTGAAGCATTTGGGTAGTAGTAAATTCAAGGTAAAGGTTTAGCTCATCCTGCTAAAACTGTATATCTTCCTAAAGGAAATGTGACCAGCAGGATAGCTGATGTCATTTTGAAGTGGAGGTTTTGTAGGCCTGAAAACTCCAAATGCTTATGAATACGTGTTATAAAAATAGAGGATTTATATTTCACCTTGTGGGGTTTTTTTAATTTTTGGTTTTGTTTTCTGCCATATTTGTATTGCAGCACCCAGAAAAGATTTCTTTTCCTTTTCCTTTTTTCCCAAGATGATAGTTGAAGAATACCAAAGTAACATCACTTGCTTCCACCAATAGATGTCACTCTGGAACTTCAGTATTTTGTTTTCTAAAGCTTCATAACAACAACAAAAAATAATCCAATCCTCCCTATTTTTTTTTAAGACTGCATTATTGATTATTTTATGACCTGTCCCCCTAGATGACCCCTTTGCTCTGTTTCTCTTGAAGCCTCAGAGAACAGTGAAAGCCTTGTATGACTACAGAGCCAAAAGGAGTGATGAATTGAGCTTCTCTCGAGGAGCTTTAATTCATAATGTCACAAAGGAAACTGGAGGCTGGTAAGGACAAAGATTCCGTCTGGGAGAACTTCTGGTGGCTTACTAGATGGAGGAAAAAATGAGTTTTGAGTAGTAGTTTTTAAAACCTGCCTGTTGTCTGATTGATGCTTATTAACTGTGCCCTTATAAATCTTAATGCCAGTCTATTGAAAAAAAAAAAACCCAACACAAAATTCCCTCATCTTCAATTCTCCTTTCATGTCTTTTTCTTCTATCCCACAGCAATAAGCTCAGCCTGCAGAACCTCCATAGCCTGGTATATCCAGTATTTTTCCCATACTACATCTATCCTTCCTGAACATTTGTGTGTTCTGGGAAGTCATGCATCTCTTATGATTGCAATCATTGCTCTGCTTCTGTCCTTGCTCTGCTAAGCATTTCTCAGGAATCAAACCCAGCTCTTTTAGTGCTTTGTACAGTCTCCTTTCATAACAGGTTTTCTTTTTTAGCTGGCTTGTAAATTGCTTGGAAAGCTTGGGAATCGAATGTTTCCCTGTAGTTTCTACAGGGTAATCAACCACATAATAGTATTTTTAGTACTGGAGGGGGAAAAAGCCTCTTAAGTCATTAATTGCAGTTTACAGTAACTGTAATCCCTCTGAAATCATCTGTTACTACAGTTAATGACTACTTTGTTAGAGCTTTTAGCTACTTCATCATTTATATTTTGGTGATAGCCAGCTAGAGAATCTAGTGTGGGGTATTAATGACCAATTTCTTGGGGATTATTGCTTCATTAATGGCCTGTTGAAGCTCTTTAACTATTTTTTTCTTTCATTCTCTCTACTTGTCTGTTTATATTCAGGTGGAAGGGAGATTATGGAGAAAAAGTCCAACATTATTTTCCATCTAATTATGTTGAAGATCTGTCATCTGATAACTCTGCTGAGCTTGAAAATCAGGTGAGGGTCATGGTTTGAACACTGCATTTCCTTGGCTACCTATTGGAAGTGGAAGTCTGGTTTATACACTCACAACTCTATGCTATGTTTGAGAGAGCACAGAATAGAAGGATGGGTGCATTCTTCATTGTTCTCTGCTGCTGAATATTTTTGTCAGGGCATCCCATGCTGAAAGCTATTTAAGGAGATAGAATATCCTGAGTTGGAAGGGAGCCCCACATATCTATGATTCTATGATAGCTGACTTGGTGATGTTTTAGGAGATTCCGGTTGTTTCCTGCTAATAAAAATCATAAGCAGTTTAGATTTTTCGTAGTTTGGCTAAACAATAACATGCCTGAAACTTAACTAGTTTTCCTTTATAGTCACTGTCTTAATATTTGCAAATAAGAAAATTATATATCCAAACACACCTTACTGTCATTTTACTCTCCATTATCGAGTTTTTATGCATAGCTAACCCAGTCCTGTTTGTCTAAAGAATCTAAAAAATCTGGTTCCATGTCTTTGACAAAGAGCTCTTGAACAAAAGAAAACAGAACTCCACAGTAATAAGTTTTGACATTTTTGAATTTTAAAAATAAAACATTGAATTCTTTTGTTCTTCTGAAGCACTTCCAATGATTTTCCAGAAGTCTTTGGAGAAAACCACAAGTATTACATTTCATCCCCCCTGGTTATTGTAACCTTAAGCAGACTTGAAAAGTGAACAGTTGTGTCAGGACAGAAGCTACTACAAAGTAGTCTTGTTTTGACTGCTCTCACTGAAGATATTCTCATGTGTTTTTTGGATATGAAAACAGGATTTAAACACAGGCTTTCGAACATTATAGTGGGCATGCTTTCAGTAAAGCTGAGATTAGATTTAATAATGCACATTTATTATTTGTTCATGTCCTGTGCATGTTCACTCAAGAGATTTAGGGTCAGATTTTACTCACGTTTTTCAGATAATTGAGGACAACCCACTGGGCTCTCTGTGTCGTGGCATCCTGGTGCTCAATACGTACAATGTTGGTATGTATTTTCTGATGCTTACATATGACCTTTCTGTGTTGAGTAGACCTTTCTGACCTTTCTCTGTTGAGTAGACTCTTTTATGTTTAGCAGGAGAGATTTTAAAATAACCAAATCAAACTCCCCAAACGCCTATTTGTATTAATACAGTCAGCACAATTAATATGTTGAAACTTCATAAAAGTAACTGCTGTAATAAATCAACAATGGCAGCTTAGAAAAAGAGCTGTTGGATTTCAGTATAAAATTCTTGCTATGGTATTACCTAACAGTGAAAATGCCACAAGGAAAACACAAAAAGCCTTTTGTCTTCATTCTGCAACCTAAGAATCCAGAAGATCCATGTGTTGAGTTTGCAACTGATAAAGTAGAAGAACTCTTTGAATGGTACCAAAGTATCCGTGAGATCACTTGGAAAACAGCAGAAGAGGTATTGCTACAAATTTCTTTGTTGTTGTTTTTAATAATGTACTGCTCTGTATTTACACTAACTTTTGTCTTCAGCTGCCCTATACTGCTAAATGTTGCTCTCATGTGGTCCTTCACCCCCTTGCATATTGCTGTTGTTCATTTTATTGATGCTGTGAATCTTGTTCCATAACCTCTCTGGGCAATGGTAGGTGAATTAGCATTTTATGTAAATTGATGTTAACAAGAGTTTTCCAGCAGAGTACTGCCTGTGATGCACCCTGCCCCTCAGTGAAGTGTGCTTGGTAGGCCAGAGTGGGTAACACTGCAGTTTTACAGCTGGTCACACACTGGTTCATCACAGTGTTAAGCAGCAGAAGCTCCCATATCAGACTGTGAGAATCCAGGATCCACCAGTGAGAATGTGTGAAATCTGAGCTGCCATTCCCTAAGTTCTTCTTAATCCTCTTCACTAGCTCTGTTTCCCAGTGAATGCAGTGGCACTGATAGAGAATTGCCTGGCTAATACTCTATTTATAACTAATAACTACATTCTGGGGTTCCCAGTTCTTCAGTAGTAAGTATTTCCAAACACTTGCCTAAAGATTCAAGGATTCTGCCTAAGTTTAGCTTCTCTGTCCCTCTACTGCCCTTTAAAGACATTCTTCAGGACTTGCTTTTCCTGTTCTGATGTACTAATTTACCTCCTTGTAATCTTTTCTAGTATTTAAGAAGTCTCTGATTGGACCAAAAAGTCCTTACTTTGGCTGTGCTTAAGGATACTTGTTTTTTATATTGCTTTTATTCACCTTTTATTGTTAAGTGGGTCATATGGTTGATGGAAAATGTCTTTCAGTATCATGTTGCCTCATGCTGTTTATCTCTCTTACGGAGTGGAAGTGCTCTGAGGGTCCTCCTGATCCTGTTTATAGCAGACAAGTTGATGTTTCCAGCAGAGGACTGCAAATACAGCAAGGGGAGAAGCAACAGGAGCTGTTGACCTATTGTTGCGGGAGGAGAGATACAGTTCTTGTGGCAGGCTTTCATTTAGAAGTAAAAATGAGAAAAAGAGAAATATGACCTAAAAGAAGTGTCTCCACATTGAATGTTTTTTATGCTACAACAATGGCTCTTCAGGAGCCTGGCAGCTTTTTCTCTTTCCGTACAGTTGGAGAAGTATTAAACAGTCTGTGTTCAAAGATGCTTTAAAACTCATTTCTGTCAGTTGGGAGGCTTTTCTCACAGCTTGGCCTCTACAAAGTTCACATGATAGACTGACTGCAGCATGGGGAGGAGGGGATGAAGATGAGGAAAGGCCCTTATTGCCAGTACAGTTAACAGGCTGAATTTTGGGAGGGAAAAAACACAGTGAGTTAAGACTGTGCTGCAGTGTGATACCAGGGGATTTTTTAATGAGTTTGGTTTCGGGCAATGTCTGTTACGCACAAAAAATAAAACTAAGCTTCGTGTATCTTATAATCTCTGCTCAGTACTGACACTTGCCATGCTCCCTGGGGTGGTTGTTCTTGCTCTCCTGCTTGGTTATCAGTAGAGGGTTCTGTCTAGAGAGGAGCCCATACCACCTAAAAGTGTTATTTTGCTGCTTGGAGCTTTGGTAACTGTTGAGCAATGTCTGGGAACTGTGGTGGATCACTAAGTACAATGAGGTTTGTACAGCTTTTTCCCAAGGTTGTTTGCAGGTCTAAACACTGTATTCCTCTTAGTCTTTCTTAGACTTCAATGTACAATCCCTAGTTCAGTGAGATATTTTGGAAACCCGTGGCTCCCTAGTTCCTATTTTCATTCCTTTTGTCTTGTTGAGGGAATTCTTTTGGAAGGCTTCCTGATTGCTGCTGCTTCATGATCTTTTGTGCCAAAGCTAATCACTGCTCTGTATGGGACTCTCCTAACATGTTTTATCCTGTAGCAGCTTCTTACATCTGAAGAGCCTTCAGCCCAAATGTCTCCACTCAGGACATGTGTTGCTGCTTTCAGCAGTTCCAGTCTCTGCTGCCAGGGAACATTGGTCACCTTCCACAGAGCAGGTGCTTGAAAATGTGGAAGTAGAGAGAGTGGGTTTAGCAGTGGGGATTTCA